>OX461812.1:50464734-51064734 GCA_949802685.1 Dicyrtomina minuta
TCCCCTTCACACAAGATAGATTTAGGCTAAAATTGAAATATCAAAGTTGTATTCAAATGTCAGTAATGCTTTAAAAAAATTCAAAATGGTACCTCTAAATATTTTTTTTAATTTTCAAAAAATTAATACTTTGTATTTTTAAAATATGAAATATTCAAACATTCACTCCACTCTCCTTTCAAAATTTTCTTTAGCCAAAGCCAAAATTGGATAAATGTCATTTAGTCTCAAGGGAGAAAAGGCATGAAACTGGAAGAAGAAGTTCTGTCGGACTCGGACAGGAGAAGTAAAATTAAGTCAAAGTAAAGCAATAAAATTGTGGCAGGAGACACACGTGTGTTATTAGGTATGTGTTGCTCTTGCTCTCTTATATTAAGTGTTTGAGAAAGAAATGTGAAGGAATGGCTTGGACATCAAGTACCCATCTGTCCTGGGCATTTAGATAGTAATCAGGTTTTTCTTTCCTATGAGCATCAAATGAACCATTAATTGTCAAGATGGATGACTCTCTCCTTGCCTCTTGGAGTAACTCCTTGGTCTGTACCTTATAGTCACATAGTGTCACATACCTAATCTCGTGTCCTTAGCCTTACTTACATGTGGTATGGTTATGGTATGGGTTAGATGTGGATTATACCTGGTTCTGTGTCTTATATAGTAAAATATGGAAAAGAGTCATTCAACATTCAACGTAGAGACTAAGAAGAGAGAGACCCGCGAGAGAGCCGGTGAACTCATTCACCTGAGCAACTCGACTCTACAGATATGTACCATGACTGTCAAAAGCCTGGTCATAAGAATGTCACACGTATTTTATGTAAGACACAGGTCTTGGTTGCACATAATAAGTGTCCAAAATCAAGTACAACCACATATCTGTAGTATCTATAAGCATGCTGAGCTAACATTGTAACATTCCTCACATTCTCAGCATTTTACTCTTTTTTAACACTCTATCATTTCACAGTATATTAGGTCATCAAAAAAAACAAAAATTCAAGAATTAAACTCCTTTTGTCTCTCTTTGTTTTCGTCCCCCTCACGGGTTCTCTAATTATGCAGTTTCCTGTCTCGGGTTAAAATTCAATATTAAAAATTCTTTTCTTATCGTTCGTTTCTTAAAATTTCACATTTTAAGTACTATCAGTATGTATGGCCCGGCCCATAAGGAACGTATTCACTCTTGGTATCACCTGTCTTAATGTAAAGAATGAAAGTTTTAGTAACGACTGATCTTTAGATTTTTTGTTTGATACACATAATAATTACATAAGCAGTAACTAGATCACTTGCAGAGCTCAATTTCAGTTGATAAATGCAGTACAATGCGAACCCCAACCCCAACTCCAACCACAGTTCCTGACTGCCTGACTCCTGACATTGAATGGAGTTAAAATGTTAAAATACTTTCTATGAACTTGTCCCCCTTGTCTACAATATGAATGACTGATGGGTCTTGCCAAGCAAGCAGTCCTCGGCGTCGGCAATATGAGGTCTTGGAAAAAACTCAGAATGTGACAAGGATTTTTGAAAATCTTTTCATTCAGACACTTTTGCTTTTGCTAGGGGTGAATGTGAATAGAGAGATAGAGAGAGAGTAAAAAAACCATATAGGTAGCCGTAGCCATAGCGGCAGGAGTCTAAATTTCAGTAGTTGAGTAATACTCACGTGTTCATAAAATACATACGAATGATCGGTGACGATGTGTTGCATTGCATTTATGTACTAGAATGCATTATGCGAATACTTCCAAAAACTTGCAATGAATGATGATGAATAACTTTGTGAGGGCTGTATATAGGAGCCTATGGAAAATTTACAATATAGCACCAACAACTATACAGGCAACCTATAGTTATGTATGTCCCTTAATGTGATTACAGCTACTTAAGCTTTAACCGCATAGTAGGGAGGTACTTCATTTCAAGTGGGGATGTTAATGTTGATGCTGTGATGATAACTATATGCCTATAGCTGTATTTATTAGGATGCTATATTACTATATTACGTTAGTTGTATATAGTGGGAGAGAACTTGTCCACAGTCCGCCGTCCACCGTCTACTTACACACACACACACACACACACACACACACACACAGACAATGAATTATTTTATTTTATCTTTGTAAATTGTAAAATGACGACGTTGATATGATGATGATGGATTTGATGGTAGTGTGAGAGTGCTCATGGATTCCTTGTGTTTTCTTCTGGTCATTGACGTTCCACGTTCACACTGTTTACTCCAACCGTCCTCACTGTCCCTGTCGAAAAGGACTATGTGCGCTATGTTACTTTTTACCCTCGTCAGCACGCAGTACTATCTCTATGAATATGTAATTACCTATCTAGAACGTACCTTACCTACGTGGCTGTCACTACTACTACTTGCAGCTTCAAACTTGTAAAATCTTAAACCCCTAAAGTAATTGTAATGGTATTAAGTACCTGTATACCTACCAGTTACATAGGCATATCAGGAGTAGTGTAATATATTTGTTTAGGCTTTGTTTGTTGTTGTTGTTGTTATTGTTGTTTTAGTGTCTTGAAGAAGCCTCCAGATAATGTTTTTAACTTGGAAAATAAATATGGAAGATGTGCATGAGGCATAAGGGCTGCTCGTACTGGCTCGTAGTAGTCCAACTAAAATATAATTAAAATCTCACAAATAATTTACTGTACACTATTCAGTGTGTGTCGTAAGACGAAGACGTAAAGAGTTTGTCTTTGTAGTGTTAATATATAGCCTCGTACAGGTAGTGTGTTACCGGTTGTCAACTTATGACTGATGACTCCGGATGCGTATGTCTGACGGTTCCTCTCCTCAATACTTTGTTTTCTAAACAAGGAATTGTGTGGGTATTTTTGTTTGTGGTTGTGGTTGTACCTGTAGCCGTAGTCGTAGTCGTAGTCGTATTTGTGTTTGTACTTGAAAAGAAAATGGAAAAAGAGTTACATTACGGAGTGAGACCGAGACCGAAGCCGAGGCCGAGAGCGAGCAAGATCCTTATGTTTTCTTCCGTGTAGGTAGATCGTACAGCGTCGGGTTCGGGTGTATTACGAGTTCCATGCTGTATTTATTATGTGGGTATGTACGTGGCTACATAATGTGTTCTCTCCTATGTACCTACCTAGTTTAATGATTTGTTGCGTGTGTGATGGAAATGATGAGCCGTGTTTTGCATGTAAATAGATGTGCTGCATAGGTGGTTTAGCCAAAGGCTCCTCAGGAATACACACATTTCCCCGCCTGACACATAAGTATGTAATGTTCCATTAGGAGAGAGATGAAGAAAAAAAAGTCTTAAACACAGAAGACAGATTATCTGTAGTAGGACTCCACTTAATACTTTACTGCTCACCTTCCGTAAACTTCATTAGATAATAATGTTTAGAGGCGCCGAAACAAATACGTAATTGTGTGAACGTCTCAAGACCGTTACAACATACTAAAATGTGCCTGCTCCTGGAGACTCACTCAGTGAAGGAGGATCATGAATTTCTCGAAGAAGGTGTACGGGGGACTGCGAAGGACGGATGTGCATATGAAATGGCTAAAGGATTTCAAGATGCATAATTCTCTTGGTTGACTTCGGGTCCTGGTCTCGTGGTCCTGGTCCTAGTCCTAGTCCTGGTACTGGTGCTGGTACTGGTACTGGGGAAAGACAAGACTCATCTGCATCTGCAGTAGATTCTGGACTCGATCCCTATCCCTCCAACACGTCTACACATTATGTATGAGAAAGTTAAGCGGTTTCGTTTTTAAGTTTCTGCTTGCAGAGATGCAATCCGTGTTGGTCGTTGGTGTTGGTGTTATTATTAAAGCACTATGCTCTGTTTCATTCCTGCTCGTGTGACGTTGAGCGTCACGCATGTGATGTACGCTTTCTCGCCTTCACATTTATCCAATAATGACTTTACATAATTACTAATTATGCAACATTTTAAACGTGAGAGGTTAAAACTCATTTATTGTTGTTATTACTCTAAAGGCTCCTTTCGGGCTTTTCACCTTTCATAGTTTGACTGTGTTTTTTACAATTTACAACCCTATATTCCTTCTCCAGTGATGATGATAGCTACAATTTTGAAACTTGTAGTATTTACAATTTACAGTGTAGGTGAGTACCTACATGACACTTACCTTTAAATTATGTCATGCAGAAACCAAAGCACGTCTGACTTGACACTTAAAAATATGCCGAGTATGTACAACTAAAGTTTTTTCTTCACACGCCTGAACATCTACACATACATATTGAAATTGCATAGTATAAAGGAATTTTCACGGGAAAATTGATGAAAAATCATCACCAGCACCCACATATAATGGAGACTGACGAACCTTCCGAAGGATCCCTGTCATCTCATCAATGGGATGGTACAGCACGGCCACTGTTGTTCGTTCCTCTTGCTGTAAGTTTGTAAGAATTCCAGCATGCTTGAGATTACATTTAAAAGCTTAAGAAAAAGTAAATAGAACCCATGTTACTTCAGCATCTTTTTGGGCTCAGATTCGATTTCGAACCGAGACCGAGACCGACAATAGCTCCTTATTTCCCAAACTGCAAATTCCCAATAACTCACTATACTCAGTCAGTAGCAATCTATACCATACAAAAATATGTATATTAATCTGAAGACGAGATACTATATATCCAAATGGGCAAAGATATGACACTACTCCATGACCTATGGTAAGTCAAGCGCTTCCAACACCAACGCCAACTCATAATATAATAAGTATGTAGCTACCTATAGGTACCTACCTAAAGAAGAAGACAGAGAGGATCCACATGAGGAGCGTCGCTCGTATCATAGCTAATAGACATGAAACCAGTGACCATAAGTTATTGTGAGCGGCGGATGGAAGGCTTATATGTATTGTGTTTGTAATAAAAGCTTGGAAACCACCCATCTCGGCACAGATAAAAAGCTCATAGTTTATCTTTGTAAAGGAACATACTTCTTGTGTCAGCCTTGTCAGGGTATCATATTCATAAACCATAAGCAACCCTCTTCTGCATCCATGCATCACCATCAAATATATAACCAGGCTACAGTCCTATACACATTTTCACGTATAGGAATTTCCTATATACTGATATGTCTCTTCCCTTCATACCCATCCAGTACAGATTTGAACACGGTCTTATAGTTCACCACTGAGGTAGGTACGTAATAATTGTAATAGTAATAGGTAGGTTACATGTTAAAATCCTGTTCAAATATTTTTCTTCTCAGATTGTTGTAACGTGCTAGAATATATTGTAAATCTGTAAACTCTGTGAGGTACTGGTTCTGGCTCTGGCTCCGGCTTCGGCTCCGGCTCTGGTGCTCATACATTGTTGTGTCTGATCTCATTGTTCCGGCGACTAAAAAACTTCTCAATAGCACCAACCACCCAGACCAACATTACGCTAATACTAATATTACGGACACACCATCCAAATCCAAATCCAACCACACAGTCAGCACAACAGAAGGAACATGGAACTGTACGAGGGAACAAAACCACAATCATGTTATTTAACCGAGCTTAGTATATAGCTCTCAAGTAGAATGTATAATGCACATAGATTATAAGTTGTTGGAGGAAAATTTGAGAGAGGAAGAAAAGAAAAAAAAACAGTTTTTGAAGGGAGACCGAAAGTCCAAGGAAAACAAATGTATAGACAAGTTGGAGACTGGGGAAATGTTTTGACTTGACGGATTAGAGTTGAAAGGAGGGGTGGGTGAAAGAGTAAAGCTTTCGTCGCGATTTAACAGAGTCCCTATGCCCTGTCCACCAGACCAACCAAACCATAATACTATAATCCCAGTAAGTAACAGCCATAAGCATTGCGACAGCTTCGGCATCGGCATCGGCTTCGGCTTCGGCTTCGGGTTCCACTCCGAGATATTAGTATAGGGACACTTGTACAGACACATATAGTGTAGAAAATGTATAAAAAGTATTATTTTTTGTGCTATACCAGGACCCGGTATAGTGTCGGTGTCGGGCTGTCGGGTCAACTTCAAACTTTAGGAAGGCACACTTTATCTTTTAAATTCGTTCAGTGTCTATATAATACTCGTACATAGGGACACATTATGGGTAAATAAACACACATGCTTCATCTTATAGTATGGGCAAAGACAAATATTTAATTTCTAAATAGTTACATAGTTTATGGAGACACACACAAGTTGTTTGCTCAAGAAAATGCGATGCGATACTTTCCGAGTAGGATACAATTCTATAGTTGACTATATTATGTGCTGTGTACAAAAATGCCACAGCATCCATTTGCTACATTGATATGGGACCACTTGGGAGTATTATTTATGTACACAGAAGAGGAGAAAATCTTTGCTCGCCTGACAGACAAGTCGGATCGTATTTTACGGATTGACGGATTGCCTTTTACCATTTACGATTATTATTTACTCTGGCGTGGTGGTGGTGGTGGCTTGAGCTCTCTGCTCAGTGCAGCTCCTCCAGCCAGTCCCAGTCCCAGTCCCAGTCTCCCAGTCTGTGGTGTGGCTTTTCTCTTGTTCGATAGTTGGATGACGACCTGTCATTGACTGCCCGACTTGATGACGACGCTCCTTTCACCCATCCAAATCCAAACATTCAAACTTCCATATGACTGCACATGACTCCATGGTATCCTTGTGTAATTTTTCTTCTCTCTCTAGGATTTACATTTACATCTCCACTGTACTTCTCCTTCTGATCCTACTGGCCGGAGTTCCATATTCACCAGTACCAGTACCAGCACCAGTACCATGCAGGACTAACTCAAACTCCATAATTGACTGGCCCACCTAAATTCCTTATTTTTTTACAAAAACATATTGGACTTCTACTGGCTACTACACTGTTAAAAGTATACTTGTGTAGATGACAGAAAAGGGCGCGAGTTAAAAAAATTGCTACTTACTTTTAAGTGAAAAATGAAATATAGATTTTCGTCCTTTTTATTTTCTACTATGCTAAGCCGCTTTTAGCTGGACTTTTTAAAAGTCCGGATTCACAATGTTGATTTTTATGCCCACATATAGATATTTGAATTTGATATCTACACAGTAAAAATTCTCAGAATTTCCCTTGTATTTTTACTTATGCATTTAAAAAGTGTTTTTATTTTTAAATTTTTACGTTTTTAGGGTTAACTTATTTTTAATTTTAATGATTCTGGCTAGATCAAAAAAATATATATTTAGTAATTTCGTACTGTCAGGATTCAAGATTTTCAATTGGGAACTTATAGGATAATTCCCTAATTTCCCGCCAGATAATACTACAGCACAACTCTACACTTGACTTTTAGACTTTATTAGACACTCGGCTGGTGCTGGGTGCTGGTTGGTAAAAATAAAGCCATCGGATTATATAGTGTAGAATAACAAGAGAATTTATGATGATAATTTATTACGTAATTTATGTTTTTATTACATCGTTTACATGTCACCAAGATCTGATCTCCTGACATATAATTCAGTAATGGTGAAGTGAGTGGATGAGAGCATGGCATATTATACATGGCAGATAGATAAATACTAATAAGGATTTGGATTTTCATATCAAATGAAACTATACTATATGCACTGCAACCTATAGACACGGACACAAAACCTCTCAGTTTTGGGGATTACTATGTAAAATGTAATGTATCCGCACTCCGCACCGTTGTACTATAGGCTCCAATATAATATGGATATGCACTAAAGGGGAGAGGACGAGAGAGAGAGAGAAAGGGTGTGACTCTGTCTCAAGTTGGATTTTTTGGAGGACAGTTTCAAGTTATTAATGTGACGATGAGAAAGCTACTTTGATAAGTTGAGCTGATTTAAACTGGTCAAGATGAGCGGAGATGATAAGGGGAGGAAAACACATGTATTTGTATCTCTCCTATATCTTTATAGCTTTCATGTAGTTACGGTGTGAACGTATGTCGAGCTGTTTTGGTTTTGGAGTTTGGACTCGAGTTTTTCTGGTGGTTCTCTCTTGACGGTGGACGTGGATGGTGTCCGTCTTTCTTATAGCTCCTTCCTCATGGTTCACCCTTATCACATTGTCCATTGTTAAGAGCACATCATATATCATAGACTTGTTTCTCTCGTATATTATCATGCTTATCTGTGTACTACAGACTACAAGCCTCTCTCTCTCTCTCCCCGTGTATAGTCCTCCGCATAGCATGATGCTCAATGTTGATACTGGTACTGGAGACATCCTATAGTGAGTGCTGTAGATTGTAGACTGTGGAGGCATTAAATATTGCTCTCCGTGTGTGTGAGAGAGAGTGTGTGACTCTGAGTGATCTACAAAACATAAGTAATCATCTTTGTTTAATTTTAATATTAAATAACTCGGAGTGAATGACAGTATGAAAAAAGGAATTAGACTCATTCATAATGCGGAGACTAAACAACTTTACAACGCGCATCTGTTACAGCTACAGTACTGTAGATTGCTGTATTATCCACACTGTATTATTTTGTGTAAAATTGGTTGTAGGCAGGGCCGGACGAAGGAATTACTTTTAGGCAGAAATTTTTTTACATTCAAAAACCACCATTTTAATTTTATTGATGGTTTTCTTTGGTAAAGCAAAATGTTGTATTTACATGTTTTAGAAAAGTGAAAATGTTATTTTTACTTGATTCAGAAAAGGGTAAAATGTTCTATTTACATGTTTTGAGAAAAGTGGAAAATGTTTTATTTGCATGTTTTTAAAATGTACAAAAAAAATGTATTTTCATGTTTTTGAAAAGTCGCAATATTCTTTTTACATATTTTTGAAAACTGCAAAATGTTCCATTCACATGTTTTTTGAAAATTCAAGCAGCTGAGAGCTGCCTGCGCTGGCCACATTATCCGGCTCTGGTTGTAGGACATTTTCCTCACGGACATTTCTCAGTAAAATTCTGTACATATGCATTATCAGCTAAAAATTTCCACTGGTCCTTTTAGGCGTAAATCCAACAATTAATACAAGTATAATACACAAGTCAACTTTTGGCTTTGTTTCTACCCCCACGTACACGTCACTCAGCTCTTGTCTCTCCTCTCTCTGTGTGTGGACAGATATATTCAAAAACCCCAAAGTTATTATAAAGGCAGGTTGGATATTTTCAATTGAGAAATGTAAATTCAAATCCCATTCGTCGGCGAAAGCAAAAACTTCCCGATCCCGGTGCTTCGTGAATACCCCTGTCACCGAATTTACGAATGAGCCCAAAGAAGAAATTCAAGTTTGTGTCTGCCTCTATAGTCCTGGAATGGATGCGGCTCTATTTACATAACGCTCAAGTCTAAAATCTACCCACTAAACAAACGTAGGTAGCCTGATATTTGTTTACATTGTGCATACTTATATTACGGCGGATGGATGTGGATACTGACTGAGGGGGAAGCACGTCAAATGCCTACGTCAAAATAGAACGTGTACTAATATAAGTACCACCGCAGGTACCGAGACCGACCTAGCTATGCAAATTTTAATTTTTGCTACAAATAAAAGCAGCAATGAACAAGAGTGTGCCGTACAGATGTGAATGTAATTATGCATTGTCTCTCTACTGGGCAGCCCATTCACTATATGAGCTGTCCCTCATAAATAAAATATATGGAGAGCTTACACTCGCATCTCGCATAAAACCGAGTCGAGTCAGATAACTTGGCCACACTTTTGGGCCCAAGTGATTTTAAATCCTATCTTCCATTTCTATTCATTATTGCAATAGCAGGAACATTACAAAGTCAATACCGATAATTTGCACAGTCACGCAAGGGAATATTTTGCTGTCGATTTTCTTTTCCATCTGTGGTCTCTTATTTCCAAAGCATTGCGTAGTTCTTGCTTATGCAAAAAATTTAAATCAGGCACTCAGATTAAAATTACACGAAAAAGCAAAGATCGGACTTTGGAACGCCTACCTACCGCCTAGCCTATATTTTTTGCAGAATTAGTATAAAGCCTATCGCCTAGCCTATCAGACTAACGTTTTTTACAGCCTACCTATCGCCTATTTTTTATTTCATTAGCCTATTAATAGCCTATTTTTTATTTAGCCTACCAAAGGCCTTTTTTTAACGACCGACGATTTTTTTTGGTAATTAGGTACTGATTTATTGTTTATTTGAAAACAGCCTTCATTTATGCACTGAATTTTTCCTTCCCCTATTCCATTATTCTCTATAATTTTAAAATGCTTTTCTAATCCTGGTTTCACAACCAGCTTTTTCTTTGCTCTTAACATTCCTTACGAAGAAACTAGCAACAGTTTATTGAGTTTAACAATAATCATTTGAAAACTTCGTACATCTGACTGGTACCAAGCCATTAACTTCTAAACACTAAGCACGACAGATTTTTAAGGTTATTTGGCTCAGGCAATAATGTAAACCCGAAACGACAAACGACATTATGTATAGCAGGAAACGAGTACATCAAAGATTATTACGTTTTCCTTATTGATTTTACTTTACCCGCGCAATGCGTTCATTTTTTGCAGTAAGGTTCAGGGTGACTCATCATCAGTATACTACATGTATCCAACAGTTTTCCAGGGCATCGATTTCATCAAGTGCAGCCTGATAGGCCAAAAATGCCTACTAGGCAGTTTTTGCCTAGCAGGCTCTTAATTTATTATTGCCTATCCTAGCCTAGCCTGTTAATTATTATTTTGGCTTGGCCTACCTATCGCCTAGCCTATTTTTCCTTGAAAAAGCGGTTCCCCCTAGCCTATCGCCTATTTTTTGCCTATTTTTCTAGGCTAGGCTCCGATCTTTGCGAAAAAGTGTAAAAACTATATTTTAATTGTGGTATAACAGGTATTCGTATCGTTAGAAATCCTGTTCTTTTTGTTATTTTTTTTAATGATACTATACTGAAACTATATTTGTATTATGTATATAGGTAGATACTTTACTCATCATCGCCGCAGTCAGTTGCAGAGTACATCTGTCCACGGTCCATCTCATCCTCATCCTCAGTCGTTTCTCAAGGTGAGAAGTCATCTTCTTGTAATTATTGTAATTCTAAAATTATCATAAACTGTAAGGCAAAGACGTAACAATAATTGAAAACGAGTGTAAATAGTGTGAAATAATAAAAGATTTGTTCGTCAACAAATTACAATAATTTCAAAGAAACAAATCCCAAGTTTTAACATGTAAAAAAATAGGTAGGTTTGAATTTTTCTAGAGCGACTAAAAACACAAAAAACAGCAGGTTATTTTCCTTCCCCGTATTAAAAAATTAAAACACTACTGATTTTACCTATGGGCTCTTCTTCTTCTTGAGTATTGCGAGTATTTAAGTTGTTGAGAAATTGAGAAATGAGAAATAAAAGTACAGAAGCTTTCAGCTTACTCATGTTTAGTATGCTAGTTAAATCCGATTTACATATTTCAGACTGTCATTTTGCGCGGAGTGAAAGGAAGGAGCTACCAGGTTTCTTTACCTTGTCTACTCTTCATTTATTCTATTATGCCACTTTGAAGAGATTTCCTCTGTAATTTATGGCATTATCACAGTATGTACTTATAACACTCTCCTATATAACTTTGAGTCAACACATACTGGCCAACACATAGTTAAGCCTTAACTATCTTATATAAAGTTAACGTACCTACCAAACACCTACACATTTTATGCGGAGATCACTACACAGGCAATAAGCAAACCTACATATCTATATATCCACCCACCTATCTTAAGTATATTTTTGTTTAGCAAACAAAGCATGGATTACAGTACAAATGCAAGACAAAACCCAAACATAAGGATAGCTGTGGCTATATATCTCTGTATTTAGTATGCATACCAAATTCTGAGACATCCCATCACCGTCCCTCTTAAAACTCAAAAGAAAATCTTGTGTTGATATCTATTCTAGTAAAGCATGCATAATTATTTACCCCTTGTCAGCTTATGTACACTTTGAGTTGACTCGGGAATTTGCATTCTCTTATGCCTAATTCGTACGCATAAAGTGTGCCTTACACTTGGGAATCTGAATAACAAAGACAAGAATGTAGACTACAGAAATAATTTAATACAAAAAATAGCATCTTCTCTGTAATTGTCGAGTGATTTTTTTTGCATTCGAATATAAGGAATACAATTATAAGGAAAACTTATCTGACTTAATTCCTAATAAAAACATTCTTGTAAACTCCTTATAATCAAAGTTTGCATACAAGTTACAAGGGAAATTCCTGGTACTGTTTTAAAGGGAAATTCTTCCTGCTATAAGGGATGAATTTACCCGGTCGAAATTCGAATTTGATTTTACTTCATAAAAAAAATAACTATATAAGGAAATAACTATGTACAATAAGAAATACGACAGGAAAATACTCGAATGTTGATAAGTGAGCGAGCGTATATTTTCCTTGTGATTATTTATACGACTGTGATTACTATTATTATAATAGGTTGACGGAGTAGAGGGCATGAAGAAAGTAAGAAATAGCTTAAGAAATCATAATGCTTGTTAAGGTGTAGGATCATATATGATCATGATTATGATGGACATTGGAGACTAACAAGTTGGAGTTGAACTTGGACTTGGAGAGTTGAGGCTTTAAAAAAGTTTAGGAAATTATGTATCTTCTCGGTGGACAGACTGACTAGTGAGAGAGGAGCGAAAGTACGCATGGGGTCCAACAGTTCACCATTATTTGATTTGTGTGCCCTTGAAATGAATTAGCATGAAGACACTGGTTACATCCCTGGGTACAGATAATACACATTAAGTATTAACTACAACAAGAAGACAAGGGAGAGAGAGAGACAAAGAGCTAGACTTGTTCTTCACTACACATACAACACTATAATATACTATCAGTATACCCTGCACTATATCGGCCTAATAGCCAGCCAGGATACGACGACGAGAGGAGACAAGATGCTGACTGCACTTTACTACTTGGAACTATAGGAACTACCTACCTACCTACGAAACGAGGCTGGAGCTGGAGCTGGAGCTGACATGAAATAATAAGAATGGCAGAATCTTGCTGATATAAGAAGACTTTGACACTCCATTCGTTTCGGACAAGTGAAAATGCCAGAGTTTATTTTTTCTTTGCTGACAAGATGCTCTCCTCATAATGGGAGGACGATGCAGGTGGTCTATTAAACATGTTCTGTCAGTGAGCTACTGGCTTTTTATTATTTCAAATATATTATTTATACTTAATTTTTTATAACTAGGAAGAGAGGGAGGGAGGGAGGGAGGGAGGGAGAGAGAGGCAGTTAACAAAATGTATGATCATGATCTTGATCAGTAGAGACAGTCAGTGAGAGAGAGAGAGAGAGAGGGAAGATGTGGAGACCGGAGGCATATTTGTATCTGTAATAGCAATAAAGGCAATCTTAATATTTTAAGGAAGCTCCAGGTATGCCTCATGAATGATATAGCTGGGCATTTAGACATTTGTATACAAAAATTTCCTGTAATGACCTCTTCTTTTACACAACAGGGACTGATCGTCTTAACTTTTAACTCTTAAGCTTCACGGTTCCCTCGGATGTACTTTGTAGGTCCCTACCTCATTCCTGATCCTGACTGTGTAATGCATTTCTCTGTGCATCTCTTCTACAGCTTCTACAGGACATCTCGTCGGTGAAGACGCATTTAAATGCGTAAATGCACTGTATTAGTGGCACATGGCTACATACAATGTTATCAGTAAAGTGCAAAATGAGACATCTACACCATTAAAGTGCAATATGTGATAACTCCCGTATTGAAGTGTAAAACGTAGCCCTGCCGGACTGGACTTGAACAAAAATGCTTCATCACCGACGATATATTATGACTATGTTGCTGAGTTCCCTATATAACGATAATAAAAAAGTTTTGGTCCTTTTTTACTTTTGCTTTTATAATGATATTAGAGATTGGTGAAGTGCAACTGAGCATGGAACGGAAGATGATGTGTCTGCTGTCTGCTATCATTCTTAATCCGTGTAGTTTAGACTTATTATATTCAGGAATTAGATGGTTTTTATCTGAATACAAATAAAGCAAGTTTACCTTCAAATAATTTTTAAGGAATCTTCCCATTTCTTCCAGGGTTTTCTAAAACTCGTCACTTACCCATTCAGAATTATTCCAGTTCTGCACGCGCTTCTTCCTTTTTGATGTACAATTATACTATGTAACTGGAAATTCTACATGACAATGCAATGGGATAGTCCTTGCCTGACGGCTTATTTATACAAAATTAAAATTTTAATATTTGAAACTTTATTTTTGAATTTGTTTTATGCGCGATATAATTTCAAAATTGTAATGGAAAAAAGGGATGTATAAAACACACAAAAAAGAAGTGAAATTAATTTATATACAAGAAGCTCATGCTCATGTATTCATGATCATTGCATATTTTTAGACTACAGCCAGGATCAGGAGGTGGTTTTGATGAACCCTGTAGGAAAGATTGGATGAGTATTTGGTGGTTAACCACAAAAAAAGGCAAAGCAAACGAATGGAGGTCTGTGTAGGTACTTCATCAAATCAAAGAATTTTTTTTGAAATGTCACTCAGAGATCCTAAAGGTTTTCCTACTCCTTTAAAAATTTTGATTTAGAGCGATCTTTTGCCCTTCAAATAGACCGACTGCTGATTTGACACATTTTCACTGACAGATCCTATTTTATTTCACATTTTACAAACCTACAATATTTTTTTATTGATGTGCTTTCCTTTCATTAGAATTAGATTTAGGTTTGTGTATGTAATACGTCAGTGTGTAGGCATCTACTACGTGCTTCTGAAACCCTAACGTAAAATAATTCAATTGCTCGATTGGATTGGGATATGGCTTGGTTTAATTTGTGAGAAGGCAGACGGATTTCAATTCTGTACAGTCAACAGTAAACCAATGATGTAAGTAGAATACTGCCATAGCTTCAATTTAAAATTTTACTTACTCATTATTTCTACTTTTTAGCGATCAAATAAAAGCCTAAATAGAAAGCACGTACCTACCTAAACGTTCATAATTTCCCGTTTATGTACTATCAAAGATTGTTGCCCTTTAGGTAGACTCGTAGTAAGTTAATTGATTATTTTGGACTTTTCAAAAGCATGTAAATAGAACAATTTACACTTTTCAAAAGCATGTAAATAGAACAATTTACGCTTTTCAAAAGCATGTAAATAGAACAATTTGCACTTTTCAAAAGCATGTAAATGGAACAATTTACACTTTTCAAAAGCATGTAAATAGAACAATTTACACTTTTCAAAAGCATTTAAAATCTTTAAGTCGACTACATGCAAATTAAATCCGTATCGACACACTTTATTTTAGTCCAATGGAATTCGCAAAAATAAAGCGCCAAACAAAAATGTAAAAACCAACACTTGATTTCCTTTATATTACGTAACCCTCACTATTACTGATAAAATTACCTATTTCCTCTACCTGGGCCCGTTCTTAATTGCTTCAAACTAACGTTGATAAGTTGCACAATAAAACTACGGTAAAAACTGTACATGCAGTAGTATTCTTGAATCTTTTGGACGGAGTGTGCTAAAATGATTTAGCATATTATTAACATTTTAAATTATAATGCTTGCCACGCAATGATCCGCGGTGAATTTGAATATAATATCTAAGGCTGACTAACTATTAGTGAGTCGAGTCAAATAATGATTATGAAAACAAGAAAACAAGAGAGAAATGGGAAGGGCCCGAGCTTTAATGCCATTTACCATAAGTTAAAAATATTAATAAGATCGAATTTTTTTAGCTCACGAATGGGTCCGTGAGCGGTGCAGTGTTTTGGTGTGGCCATATTACAGGACATTAGATAGACACAACATATTACTATTTATATGATAGCAGCCACTACTTAAATCTTATGTGTATGTTTGTGTCGTTCACCCGCTCTATAAGTACAACTGTCGGTACAGGGAGAGGAGTAGTGTGCAAGGTAGCCAGAGGATCAATTATGATGATAATGTACCTACATGGATAATGGGAAGGTGTAAAAATGATATAAAAGGCATCTCATTGGGATGCAAGAAAAGTAATTTTGATGGGTTCATGAAAAGGGCAGTTTAGTAGTGCGGAAACCTCACATTGAAGTTTGACGTAGGATGAACGAGAGACTTACGATTACGACGAACGGGAGACTCCATATATACATTGTTCCTTGTGTTATTGACGGCGAGAAGGTGCACAGGGTAGAGGCGTACAGAATGGAGAGAAGAGGCACTTCTACTTACTAATATTGTTATTATTACTTGTAGGGCTACGGACTACACATTACTGACTCGGGCCGAGTCAGCAGAGATTTGTTCCTGACTTGAGACTAGAAAGACCAGGGCATAGGGTTCCGTAATATATTTCTCTGAGTATCAGCGTAGGCACCCAGGGGCGATTCTAAAAATATTGTCTGGGGTGCGCCATACATATCGTGAGTGAAGAATCAAAAATCCCCTCAAAAAATTGGGTCCAAACCCAATTTAAGCTATAGTCTTAAAAAGAATTAAAATTAGCTACGTTAATAAAAAAGATTAAACGAGCTATGTCAAGAAAAGACTAAATGAGATAGATGCGTAAAATGTTAATATCGAGTTTTTTGAAAAGCAAAATGTTGTATTTACTTGTTTTTGATAGTTGCAAAATATTCTAGTTATATTTGTTTTGAAAATTGCAAAATACTCTATTTACTTGTTTTTGTAAAGCGTAAAATGTACTATTTACTTGCTTTTGGAAAATGCAAAATATTCCATTTACTTGCTTTTGGAAAATGCAAACTATTTTATTTACTTGCTTTTGGAAAATGCAAAATATTCTATTTGCTTGCTTTTGGAAAATGCAAAATATTCTATTTACTTGCTTTTTGAAAATGCAAAATATTCTATTTACTTGCTTTTGGAAAATACAAAATACTCTATTTACTTGCTTTTTGAAAATGTCAAATATTCTATTTACTTGATTTTGGAAAATGCCAAATATTCTATTTACTTGCTTTTGGAAAATGCAAAATACTCTATTAACATCCTATGATGATATTTTAATATTTTTGATCACAGTGAATTTTGTTTCTGCGGCTAAAAATGCATACGGATCATTTTGATTCTTCACTCACGAACAAAGTCGGCCATCTCGGTTTAAATTCCCCTATGTTAGCCTATGTTAAAAAATTCAATTTAGGGTGGGCAGCTGCCCTGTTGCCCATCCCTTGTCTGTATCCGCGCTTGCAAGTACTGTACATTATAAATGTGGAAATAGGAATAGGACTGGGACTTTACTAAACACCTCTTCTATGCATAGATACCTACCTCCATATTCCATATTACCGAGTATTAGTAAGATAATGTAGACTTTGGAGAGTGGAAGTGGAGTCATTAACATATAATATAGGAAAAAATAAAAGTGCACTCTCAAGGAGTTTACATAATATGCAGCAGACAGGCTTATAGCCACTTATAGGCATCTCTTTTCCTCTTTGTTGTACATACTATTAATATGCATGCAGTATAATGTGCTCTTGAACTTAATAGACGGTGGATATGTGGCTGTTGATGTTGATAATATGATTTTGAAAAAACGTTCTTCACTCCTTTCCTCGTCCTGAGAGAGAAGAGTTTAATGTAGTAATCCTATGTTGTTTTCCGAGTTGTAACAATCCAGGTTATGTTATTTCCATACAAGATCAAAGAAGACCGGTGACCTCAAATGGGACTCTGTGAGGAAAAAGTGATTTATGCTGTAACTCCCATTTAATTTAATTACATTGTCCATTCAAATGATGAGTTGAGCCTTCATTATGAGCAAGTTTTGACACCCAAGTATCGTTTACACGCCACCCGCAAAAACTAAATAGAAAAGCCTGCTCTGCCTGGACGAATTATGATGAGTCCTAAAACATTGTATGACTCAGGGGAACGTGTACGTCTTCTCCCAAACTCACAAATAATAACCGCGTTAATAATAATAATAATACGTATTATTCACATACTTACTAGCTATATACTTTTCCCATCTACCAAGGCACTACATGCAACAAAAAGCACTATTTTAACGGGCGAAGGAGACAATACAAGCCTCAGCCTACAATACCCAGGACCTATATGTATATAGCAAGGCAGGAGACATAATACAGATAATATTGTATACAAAAATTAATTTCGCTCCTTTCATACACACTATATCTGTGCAGAGTCTGCCTATAGTGATGTGTAGCGCATAAAATTAAAATAATGTATTGATGTAATTTCAATTTTTAAATACTTGGTGTACATAACTTCCATCTCCGTGGAGAGTGGTCCGGTCGTCTTCGTCTTCGTCTTCTCATAAATGTAAAATAAATGAGGAGTCTCATCCTTACAAGATGAGAGTGTATCAATACATTTTGATAGGGTAAGCTATCGTATTGTTGTACTGTATGTTATGTTATAGTTTTGGTAAGTTAAGTACTGACTGAGTTGATCAAGGAGCCTCCCGGCACTACAAGAATTATTAGTTCATCTTCTTTCCACTCCAGCCTCATCCTCATGCTTTAATTCATTAATAGGACTCATAAATCTTCAATACATCGACAATTACTACATTTTCAATGCCTTTTGGGTGCTTCCTTTTCTCTTCTCCCTTCTTGCAAAAAAAGCGAGAGAGAGAGAGAGAGAGAAAGAAAACAATAAGTGGAGATGTACATAATACATTACATAATTATTACATAAACATGTACTGTATAGAGCGCTTGCCCTTGTCAGTCCAACCCTATATACACGCTGAGTATCATCCTTCGTCAGTTCAAATTCAAATTCAACTTTTTTTTGTCTGTTATAAACATGAACTCTGCTGCATCTTCTTCTACACACTCACCTCCAGACGGAGACGGAGACGGAGCCAGAGCCGAAATCTCCTTATTACTCTGTTAACGAATTTCATTCCATTTCATTTATTAAACTATGGCTCTGGCACATGACATCACAAATTAAAAATTAAATCCCACCCAAAGAGAAACTACTAACGAAATCTCATCGCGAATCTTTCACTTTTCTTCACTTCCAATTATTACTAACTCCATTTCACAAAAACCCAATCAAAGCCAAAAACTCATATAAACAAAACCACACAACAACAACAGGTAAAGGGATGACGACTGACTGACTGACTGTACAACTGACTGTGATGAGGAAAGAAAGAAAGAAAATCCTCACATCTTCTTCAAACGTCCAGAGTTGGAGAATCAAAAGACCAGGAGGACGGTTCTGAAACTTGATTCTTGGAAAATAAAAAAACTTTAAAAGTTGAGCGGTATATAGTGACATGTAGAATGTGTAGACAATGCCAAACAAAGAACAAACTCGTCAACTTTATCTGCCATAAGGAGTAGGAGGATTATTCAATATTTGTTAATTATTTTGTATATTATTTGTTTAAATTTTTCTTGAAATCATAAAGCAGAATGATGCGTGTTCGCCTTCGCTTCCCCTGTTTTCTGTTTCTGAATGTGAGGCTGACTGAATTTATGGGAAAGAAATACAAAAGTATGTAACGTACATTACAGAGATAAGATTTACGAGATTGAATTTCAATCGCTTTACAAATCCATATAGTGTGAACAAGCCTTTAAAGGAAGTAACAAATAAAATCACCTCATGAACCAATTCATCATACGGATACAGAATAATAATTAAATGAGAAAATAAATCATGGATGGAGACTTATACTGTGAAACTAAATGCATACTTTAAAGTTGTACACTTAACAGTATCATCAATGGCAAAGCTTTTATATTTCTATAATGCATATCAGCATACTTATATATGCTATTTGTCATGCTCGGCAATAATATGCCGGTCCAAAAACTTACTAGTGAATTTCTTTTAAATACTCCTCTGAAACTAAACAACGCTGTATAATTGATTAAAGTTGAATATAAATCAATTGTAGTGATTGTAAAATTTGAGCTTGCATATGGTCAGAATGTAAAAAGTTATTAGCAATCGTATAAAACTTATTGTACTCACTATAAGGTTGAGAAGTTTATATAGACTGCACTATATGCGGCAAGACAAAAGATATTTACAGTATATTATGAAAAATATTTAATCTCAAATTCACTTATTACTATCATTCGGATTTTGAAACAATCCAATACACTACTAATTCATCACAAAATTGCAATCAAGGATGATAGTCTCAAACTGCGTCACTATTACCAAATTGTGTACGACTAAATGACTTTTACTTTGACGTAGAATTCTCAGTACTAAATTGTCGTCTACGGCCCTTGAAAAAATGAAAAATGTAATTTACGGGCTTGCAATGCATTAGGAATCGTCCTTAAATGATGTCACTCAAATTATCAATCTTTTAGGGACCATCCTACCTCCATGTTGTGACTTTAACATTGCGTAAATGGCTATCTGTAACATCGCACATCATCAATATCTGCTTAGACCCAATAACTATGTACCCACACGACATTATTTATGGACGGTCGCATTACAGTAAAAACAGTAAAAAAATCACCCAGAAAAACGGACATTTTAGAGAACATGCACTTTCCCAGTCAAAGTATGGAACCATGGATTAGGTTTTATATTAATAAACAGCAAGATTTTAGTTTTATTAGTAATAGTAACACATACAAAAATGAATACTAAAATTACGAAATATTATAAATTCTTTGGACTTCCGCTCAGGTTTTAAGCTGAAAGCGGCAGGCATAAGTTAGAAAATTAGATTTGGAGTCTACTACGTTATTATGTATGTTCCGTCATTTTTAATGAAGGAAAAGTTCTGAGTTCTGAGTCAAACATTTAGTGTGTTGCTAAGGATTTTTATAGAGCAATCGCGCGGAGTTGTTGATGATGCTATATAGTAAGGAAATTAAGCTTATCATTAAGGATTAATGTGAGCTTATTTTATCACCTATCCCACACACATAGAAACATGGGTTTCCCTGTAGTTTAATGAGTTAAATAAATATTACGACTGGAGGATTCTAGACTCATGTTTGTTTTCGGTAGGGAAATGTAGAGGAACACCTGAGGTCAGAATTTGGATTTGGAGCATATCTATATAGTAATAATAATAGTACGTCCGTCCGTCTTCGTACCAAGAAGCATATTCATTCAGAGGGACATTATTTCTACATATCGTCTGTGTAGAACCAAAATGACCCATATCCAATTTAAGCTACAATCAAATTGAGCTATGTCGTAAAAAAATGAGAAACTTGCGTCAAATGTTAATTTTATTAGGAGCTTTTGAAAAACGTAAAATGTTATATTTCCATGTTTTTGAAAAGGTGCAAAATGTCCTAATTCCATGTTTTTGAAAAGGTGCAAAATGTTCTAATTCCATGTTTTTGAAAAGGTTCAAAATGTTGTAATTCCATGTTTTTGAAAAGGTGCAAAATGCCCTGATTCTATGTTTTTGAAAAGGTGCAAAATGTTCTAATTCCATGTTTTTGATAAGGGGCAAAATGTGTTAATTCCATGTTTTTGAAAAGGTGCAAAATGTCCTAATTCCATGTTTTTGAAAAGGTGCAAAATGTTCTAATTCCATGTTTTTGAAAAGGTGCAAAATGTTCTAATTACATGTTTTTGAAAAGGTTCAAAATGTTCTAATTCCATGTTTTTGAAAAGGTGCAAAATGTGTAAATTCCACGTTTTTGAAAAGGTGCAAAATGTTCTAATTCCATGTTTTTGAAAAGGGGCAAAATGTGTTAATTTCATGTTTTTGAAAAGGTTCAAAATGTTCTAATTCCATGTTTTTGAAAAGGTGCAAAATGTTCTAATTCCATGTTTTTGATAAGGGGCAAAATGTGTTAATTCCATGTTTTTGAAAAGGTGCAAAATGTCCTAATTCCATGTTTTTCAAAAGGTGCAAAATGTTCTAATTCCATGTTTTTGAAAAGGTGCAAAATGTTCTAATTCCATGTTTTTGAAAAGGTGCAAAATGTGTTAATTCCATGTTTTTGAAAAGGTGCAAAATGTTCTAATTCCATGTTTTTCAAAAGGTGCAAAATGTTCTAATTCCATGTTTTTGAAAAGGTGCAAAATGTGTTAATTCCATGTTTTTGAAAAGGTGCAAAATGTTCTAATTCCATGTTTTTGAAAAGGTGCAAAATGTTCTAATTCCATGTTTTTGAAAAGGTGCAAAATGTTCTAATTCCATGTTTTTGAAAAGGTTCAAAATGTTCTAATTCCATGTTTTTGAAAAGGTGCAAAATGTGTTAATTCCAGGTTTTTTAAAAGTTGCAAAATGTTCTAATTCCATGTTTTTGAAAAGGTGCAAAATGTGTTAATTCCATGTTTTTGAAAAGGTGAAAAATTTTCTAATTCCATATTTTTGAAAAGTGTAAAGTGTTCTATTTAAATGCTCTCAAGCCATATTTAAATACTTTTGTAGATAGTTGATATTGTTTTTAGCTAAAAATGGATACGGGTCATTTTGGTTCTTCACTGACATATTGTAGTATAGTGAATGAAAGTAAGTAAAGTGCGAGACCAATCTAACGATCTCGCATCCATTAAAGCAATGGTTATATCAGTCAGGAGCCAGGAGGTACACAGTAACAACTCAAAAAAAGTACAGGAGTATTGGGTGATCTATGTAAGATAATAATTAGTCATTCCATTCCTATCCTAATATGTACCATGTAATTTAATAGGTTTTATGGTGGTGGTGTGAGGCTCTACAGCATGTAGACTGAGGAATATAACATTTGGTTTGGGTGATGAACTTGAAATCTTGGATGAGTTATTCGTTTTCACTCCGCTTGAAGTAGCTCATGGTCTGAGACAGTGTGGAAGTAGCACTCTCCACACACCGACACCGACACCGGTAAGAAATACAACAAGAGGAGAGAGGATTCATTACAATCATACACACACACACACACACACACACGGTAGTTGGAGTTGGAAAGGTGGAAGGAATGTAATTAGAAAGAAGAAACAACACAAGAAATATGGTTAGTTGTAGCGGCTTGTCTGTAGTCTGTAAAGTTCTGTACTTTGTAGTCGTATGTAGCTGCTACTTCCCACTAATAACCGATTTATTTCCACTACTCCTACGGCCAAGCTACAACAATGCACAATACGGGTGCGAGCACTACACTGGATTTTTACATAGCTATATTATTAATATTAAGTCATACTTTCAGAACCAGAACCAGAACCAGTCCCAATTCCAGTTGTAACGCCAGCTTAGTGATATGATATAATAAATCGAGTTATAATTTATAGCTTCCTCTTCAAAAGGATTACTTGACTTGTCTATCTGCTGTTTCCTAAGAATATCCATTATCACATCATGACACCTCTACCTCTGCCTTTTGTACTCTGCACAATACACTACTACTACCACACACATGCACACACGGTAATGAAGTTGAAGCCGTGGACGTAAATATATAAGTAGGTGCTTACAGTTTTTAACTTGTTGTTTGTTTGTACAGATAGAAAACAGCTTTTGCCCAGTCAGCCGCTGTCTATTTGATTCAAAATTATTGGAGTGGAAAATTTAATTCAAGATTAATTATTATTTTTCACTGCTATGTAAGACTGTATTAGCACAAATGTTGGAATAAATGAAGAATTTTGTGCTATACACACGTTCTTTCCCTTATTTTTGATTAATCCACTAAGTGCATTTTGAAATTTTAGGACGGCGTCAAATATTGAATTTTCTAAAAATTCTAAGCTGAAAAAAAACTAGAATTGAAACTACATTAGGTGCCTGCTTTGGGCACTGTATATCGTCTGTGAAGAACCAAAATGACCCAATTCCAATTTAAGCTCGAATCAAAATGAGCGATGTCATAAAAAAATGAGAAACCTGCGTAAAATGTTAATTCGGAGTTTTTGAAAAGTGTAAAATGTTCTATTTAAATGTTTTATAAAAGTACAAGATGTTCTATTTACAAATTTTTGAAAAGTCTGAAATGTTCTTTTTTCATGTTTTTGAAAAGTGCAAAATGTTCTATTTAAATGCTTTTGAAAAGTACAAGATGTTCTATTTACAAATTTTTGAAAAGTCTAAAATGTTCTATTTTCATGTTTTTGAAAAGTTTAAAATGTTTGATTTAAATGCTTTCAAGACAAATTTCAATATTTTTGTATATACTACATATTGTTTTTAGCTAAAATTGGAAATGGGTCATTTTGGTTCTTCACAGACGTTATTGTTGTTATTGTATTGTGTAATAAATAGGAATAGAACGCAAGTAATCTGGCCAGCGGATATAAACACAGAGGTTTTAACAAAGAAGGAAAACAGATCATTGAACGCCAAAACCGGCCAATAAAGAAAAATAGATGCTTCAAATTTTGCTGTGGCCGGCTTTAACCCGCTGCTGGCCGGTTTTGCTCTGTAATTATAAATGTCAATGTTTAATAAAGTATGAGGCATGAGGTATAAAATAAACCAAATATTAAGATGTCCATTTGTTTAAAGTAGTCAATGCTTTCCTCAGTTGAAACACATAACCCCCCGCGCCATCTTTCGGCAAAATGTAAAACTAGAATATTTAATTGACACATTAATTGGATGGGGAAGATATTACAGAAACTGGCTGACTGACTGAGGTTGAATTAAGCCATTACCTGATTTTATCATTGCAGAATACACTCCGTCCGTGCTACATAATTTTATATGTCGGTCTATCAGCTGTGTAGCGAAAGTATTTGGAAGTTACTTAAAATGTTATAAGTGATGGGGATCGTGCCTGAATTATTGCTGAATCCTGGGATTCTGGGATCCCTATTTTCCATTCCAATCGCCCTAATAAAGTAGTGATTCAAATTTCAAATCCTGCTTAAATAGTAAAAAATGTTGGGTGGATCAATCGAATTTTGAACTCCCTAACACCTAAAAAGATCGAATTTTGTAGATCTATAGGGATGCAGTGTGTACTGACTGAAGATATATTATCTGTTGAATAGTTAATAAGATGAGAGTATAATTGGTAATACATTTACAATTAAAATTATTTACAATTTTTAATAAGTCAGTGACCTGTGATAATAATATTAAATATTAATTTATGATCCACGGATCTTTTATCTATGTGGATAAGAACTGCAAGTAGTTTTGACGGCATTCCAAATTATCGGCAGGTCTATTATGAGAAGTCCAAATTGGCTTCGTGTAAAAAAGTCTTCTCAATGTCACAAATTTATTTCCATCTAATGTGAGACGATGATAAAGTCCTGCGGGAAGTATAATTAGATCCCCTTTTGTAATTTCAACCCGAATCCAAGAATCCACTTTACTTCGAACGTCCAAGTAGACACAGCCATCGAGTACAAAACGTATTTCATCTTCCTCGTGAAGATGTTCCGTTGCATATTTTTTCATCTATGAAATTATAATAACTGTCTGTTGTAGAGTGCTTAGCAGCGTTCACATATTACTACACAATATGCATGTAAAGTAAAGACTTAATAAAAAAACTATAATTTTATTACAATTTAATAATTAGATTTAAGCGTAAAGGTGTGGAGCGAAGCCTGCCCTGACTGCCCTGTTTCAGTTTGATTACAAATGATTACCTTGTCACGGAGATCTTCAGAGTCTGTTATTTCCAAAGTATCATCGTAAGCAAATCCCCTCGCTGCCTTAATTGTATTTAAATACTCTTCTACGTCTTCAATGCTTGGAGGAATCTAAACAATGCAATGTTATAGCATACCTATTATTTTTTCTTTAAATATATATTTCAGTATTATTATTATTACTACCTATCTAGGTACATAATTTACCGACATTTTGAAAATTTTGCAATACTTGACCAATTTCAGCGAGTCATATTATCGTATATCATTCGAAAGGTAATCAATAGTAGAATTCAAATAACGGAACGCTCCTAGCGTTATCGCAAAACGTTGTCAAGATAACGGTGTTTTAATTTTTCAATTTCGCCCAAAACTTCCAACAGTAACATTACGTATTTTAGGGGGGACGGGGGAGTAGGGTTCAAGTTGCCATATATCCTTGCACATGTGTGCATCTACCAAAAAACGGGAGTATGGGTCAAAATGACCCATTTTTTTCTTAGCGTAATTGCTGCAAGCTCCCATTTGCGAGAAATCAGATTAAGTTGTTTTGCTATTGCGTTGCTCTTCTTAAATTGTGTGCAGAACACAACACAAACTCGATTTTGAAGAATCGCAGCAAAATTAATGTGCGATTTTTATATTTTATGTGTGCATAATTAATATTTTTTTGAAGATTTTAAATAATATATTTAAATATACCCTACCTCTGTGGTTTCAACACCAGTACTGCTTTTTAAAATTTCTACATCGATGAACTCTTTCACATCACCCTTGTCCAACAAACTGACGTCAAGATCTTCATCTTTAATATACCAGGCTCGCACCATAATGTCTTCAAAAATGTCTGTCTTCACCTCTTCACAAGAGTCAAATATGTAATGTGCAGGGTCGGGATTAAATAACTATGATTGATTAAACTAGTAGATTGAAATTAAAAATAAATAATTAGTTGTCTGTATTTAAAGATAAAATACTATTTTACCTTGAAAGACAAGTTTTTCTTATTTCCTTAATATGAAATATATAAATTCCAAAAGTAAAATTCTCCAGTATGCTTACGTGAGGTGAAAGGTATCAAATCATAAATGCGATGCAGTCATTACATATTATATTATTTTATAGATTATAAATGCTACAGTAGTTCGTAAATAAACTGAAGGTCAATCTATCTATCTTTTATTATACGGTAATCTTTTGTGTTGCCTGCTATGTAGTTTTCAGTAATCTCATTGAAGTTAATAGCACATATAATTATTATGTAAGTTACGTAACAGATAGGTAGATATTAGTGTCATCGCATAGTTTCCAACGTAAAAATTCCAAACGCAGTTGTGTACTATAAGTAATCAGGATATAAAAGGAGATATAATGGTTACTGCTGACTACCCGACGTGGCAATTTGCAGTAATATTATACTTGTTAATGCTGATCAATCAGCTCAAATCCTATAAGTGTGTGCAATTCAAAGGCGGGAAGAACAACGTGCTAAAAGTTAGATGAGCCAATTCTCATTTTTAACGAATTAGGGGATGGCCCCATTAACATGAAAGCGAAAACTCTATTTTATTTTTGTTGTCATATGTTTATCGCATTTTATTTCTTATTCTTGTCTTTATTTTATTTCCCTAAAATATCACACAAACATATTCAACCATCAAGCCTGGAAAAATAAAATAAAAACCAGTAATAAAGTACACAACACCAATTTACAAAAAACCGCGACTAAAATTACTTAACATTTTAAATACTGTATTATTTATCTATTTGCAAATGCGCGTGATATATTTGCCCAAAATCAACAGTAAGGCTGAGATTTTTAAAAATTATAACGTAAAATGTAAATTAAAGGTATTAATCCAAATCCAGTGCTAACAAATAGTGATAAGTAGAGATTTGGTGTACCTAGTTTGGGATAATTTATGATTACGTATCAAGTCCAGTAAACGATATAATAGGGTAAAAATATAGCATGATTATTATATACCTGCAATTACATTTTTGTAATAATATATAATTGAATAATAAACACGCTGATATTTCATTTGTAGCAAATAGATTTCAGATGTGAACTATAACACCTAAGACGAGGAAGTCAAAAATTATTTGACCAATATTTACACTTATACTTAATGTTACATACACGTATATAATACGAAGAAAATATTAAGGACTCATTTTAACAATGTCCGACATCGAATTCTACACTGGATGTGCGACTTCATCCAAACTACTTCATAAGATGGATCGACTTATTGCTATTTCTATTTCCTTGCACTACTTAAACTAACATTACCACATCATATCTACTATCTTCAGATCAAATTGAAATTCTACAGCACTATAAACCACAGACTCACTAGTCAGTCTCCCTAAATATATTCACAATACAATAATATATACTCTTAATAATAATCAACTTAGTGTTGTAACCTCCAGTGTATAAATAGTCTCTGGTTACGCCAATTAAAAATCGGATTTACAAGACTCGCGCTCACTTTAAAAAATGTAATTGACGTGTGTATGTACCACATTAAAACTGAGTATCACAATCCACCAATCAAACAAGTTATAAATAATCCAGCACATATATACGTATATATGTTAAAGTTTCACATTACTTACATATAGAGTTACTAATTTGGTGTATTAATTGTACGCTAAAATCAATAAAATGTACCGATGTATACGGGAACACACAGACTACTTAAATTAAGTATATTCTGTGGGCCTAATCGAACTTTACACACTGAATTATTTTTGTTTAGTACAACCTGCAAGTTGTATGTACAATGACTATAACCTCGAACTAGAACAACTTCCATTTTTATACATGCGAATAAAAATAGCACCACTGACTTACTATAAGGTTAATGTTGTCATACAGGGAAACATACTAGATACCTCTATAGTGTCAATATAGTTAAAAATACATACTAATAATAAATATTGCCTACTTCCTGATTAGTGTAAGTAGAATACATAGTTAAATTCAAAAGTACATAATGGTAATGATGGGGAATAGTTGAGCTGTCCAAAAATGTGAACAGCCTACGAAATAATTTGTTCTAGGTCAGAGACGTTTTGATGCAGGAAGTTTTACAATCCTATTCAATTGATTATATTTATAATATACATAATGTGTAATAATAATACTTGTATTCACAGGTGTAAGTTAAAGTTGAGGTTCAAGTTCGAATATCCACAATCGATCCATTAATAATTAATAAAGATATATAATTACATACATACTCGGCATAAAGTAAGGTCGATTCAGTATTATTAATACTTTGTCTAATTGAGTCTCGAAAAAACCTTTTGCATGCTACAATGTTACAATAATTATATAGTTGCACATACAAACAGTCTGAGTAGTGTCTAATAACTAGCAAGGTAGAGATACTGGAACAGGATAATTGCTACAGTTTGATTCATCCTAATTAGTGAATATTGTAGGTATCTATTTAGTACTCTTACTTGAAGATTTAGTCTTTAATGTTTACGAAGAATGTATATGGTTTCATTGATGCAACTTTTCCATTATTTTTATTATAGTTATACAAATGACGTTCATGTATCATACACCAGCTTTCATTTAAACGAATTTCGACATTCGACTCCACAGCCGTTCCGTGGTTTCATGTTTTTGTACTTGATTTAACATGAATCTTATAAATTTTCCTGGTTCTACAGTCAGTTGTCAGTGATTTTACTGGGCTGCTTACAAAGTCTGAAATTATTTACTTTTGGCTTTAGTTTTTCCATCTTCTTTCAAAGCGCTACTAGTGGCCTCGGTCTTTACATCCGCCCAATGAAGTTGCTCCAACCGACCGATGAGTATTCTTTCCGATATCAAGGCACCCATAAGCCATAAAGGAGCATATTCCAGCGTTATAACCCCCCCGATGTTGTAGCTAAACTCACTGTAAAACAAGATGAAATCATTGAACGGAGGCCAAATCCCCAAAAACGTGATACAAATATATACTAACGGAATTAAAAGGGATCTGACAAGTTGTTTGCATAATAATAAAGAAAAACTCCGCAACTTCGAAGTCTGAGTAATGGTAAAAGGTATGTACCTTAACGTTTTGCCACAATCAGTGTTTAATTTTTTATAATACTAAAATATCTTTAACTACTGGGTGCATTAACATCAAACTTACGAATAGTCCCACGGGCAAGCATTTAGATACATAAGAATTGATCCAGTTGTAAATTCCCATGCGTAAGTCATGAGGACATACATAGTCCCTCGTATCCAAATAGGGACATTCTTCCGCCGTAGATAAAAGCTTAGCTTTTCCATGGCTAGACCATAAGATCCAAAAATCCCAAGAGACCAAATACTGGAACATCCTTAATAAGTGAATCATCAAATTTTTATTTTATGTTGACTGTAGGTGATTAGATGATTAGAACGTTGAACGTTTAACTTGAGTTATAGTAATAAAATTAATTTACCCGCCAATTTCCAATCCCGACTAAGAACAAAATCGAAAATTGCAGTAAAGCTAACTTCGATGAAATATCCATGAAGTCCATAGATATAGAGTCTCAGCCATATTGACAAATTCTGGGGGCGAGAAAAAGGTCTTGAGCTTACGTTATTGTTACTATTAGTTGCAGGTTTTTTCCCATTGGTAGACAAAGAATTAGAGTTACTTTGACCCATATCTGAAGATATTAAATTTTATTTCCTATTTTCTTTAAATTTGCCAGCAAATTTGTATTTAAATTCCAAGCTTTAAAATTTTGAATCTGGGAATGCTATCTCCGTTGCCAGATGTTTCCGAAAAATCCAGTCGAATTTTTTGAGCTATCACTTGAGGTTTGTCTTGTAACCAAGCTTCTTGAGCATTAATGTATCTGAAATATTAAATAATAAAACATAGGTTCAGTGTTACATCTTATTAACATTATCTTTGAGCGTTAGACTAATTTTATATTATACACGTGATCGGAACAGCAACATCAACAACAACAACTCGTCTCGTCGTACATATCGAAAAATCAAAATGTCAGATATATTTTTAAAAGATTCAAATATAAACAAAAGTTATACAGCATTACAATAATCAAAAAATATTTGAAAAATCCCCTTCCTAATGCATTTAACTATAGTACAACAATTAATTAGTAACGAATAGTTACGTATTTATAGCGTTTTTACCATCAATTATTTTGAGGATTGTGCGTCACATATCACATTCACCTTTATACATGAGAATTTCATGTAAAATAGAGAGATATGTAAGTAAATCGTATATCATGTATGTATCACAAACGCTGAACGTTATAAATATTTTTTAGCTAATATCATTTGGCCTGGAGAACAACTACCGCTGGTCATATTAAATATCAATATAAATTATCACTTAAAATTCTTATCATTAATTTATTGAAAATATTCTTTCGTTCACAGCTCATGACGGTAGCTTTTAGTAGTTTTCACGCCGCAATAATCAACCTCCCAATCAAAATCACGATCACAAAAATATTGCGATTAATAAAAGCAAGTCAAGTCAAACCAGGCAGACGGAAGATAAAGATGCATATATATATATATCTTGCACTGAATAATTATAAAATTATTATTATATAATACGATTTACGATCCGAGCCAAACTTGTTTACAATCTTCAATCTTAATAGGAATCTTTCTCGTAAAAGTTGACACTTGGCCGTCTTATTATTATTGTGGCTGACTGAGCAAAAATGTTGAGTGGAGCGAAATTATTAGTATTCTCATTACACATTTCTCAAATTACAATTTAATCATATTTACATGTCAGACAGGAAAATTAAATGACTATCTAAAAGTTAAATAATTAATTCTCGTGTTCAGTCAGCTCTCAACACTAACACTAAAAAAATAATACTATCAGCTCTGCGTTGTACTTTTCGTCCCCGCTATGTTCTACCCTACGACGGACAGTTCTCTACCTCTTTTCTGTACCTCTGTTCTACGTCTAATAAATTGTAAATAAAATCCTACTACGTCCAAAACCAAACGAATACCTTAGTACCAAGTGCTCGTGAAGTTGTGCAGCCCATAATAATAAATTATTATGCATATTATTTAGTCGTATTTTCCTTCCTAACATCTTAAACGCCGAAAGCCGAACGTCTCGCTTATTAAACGTCTTTAAACGAATTCTTTCCTATAAGATCACACACTGTCAGATTCAATCTTTTTCTACTACGATCCAACCGAAACCGAAACCGAGCTGTGTACATGTGTGCTTTTGAAATTAGAGTTTTTATTCTTCAGATTCACTAAAAGTCAGATTCGGTTGATTCAGAGATTCAAACTGGGACTGGATGTACTTAGATTGTGGATATGTATTTCCTTCTTTTCTTTAACTTGAAATTCAAATCAATAGAGAAGAAGCGCCTGTTCTCACAGGGAAATTGTTCCTTGGTTATTTTTTTATCTCTGCCTTAGAAAGTAATTGTAAATCTTAAAAAATTGTAATTTGTAATGTGAGACTGTGATTGAACTTAATATTAGTTTAAATGTTTTGACTAGTACATGTAGAAAACGTTAGAAAACTAGAAGGTTTAATGTCATTAAACTTGTGAAAGCAAGCGTATCCGCTTTGTTCCTCCACGTTGTACTATGCTTTCGGATAGGGCATAGAAATACTAAATAATTTGTGTAAATCGCATACATAGGTATAACCAAATATTTTCCACAGTTTACACACTGAAGCAACAAAGAGCATTACAGCTACAGGATTTACAATAATAATGCAGGTATAGGTAGGTACTTATTCATAATAATTATTATGATTAACGAACTACATATAAGTGAGATTTTAGTTAAAAGGAAAATACTGCAAGACCCGAGGTAATGTGTCTCAATCTCAACGTGTATATAGGTTTTCACTTGGAATTGTTAGATTCTCTCGTGTGCAGCAGAACGTAATGCAAATAGAATACAAGAAACTTTGCTTCGGATTCATAGAACTTTAATATTCAGCTGATGGTGAATTAAAAGGCTCGTATACATATTGCATAATATACGCAGTATTGCATATCACTCTATGGACTGTGGCCACTGTGGGCAGATCAATGGATATGTACTTACACGTACCTATACACCGTAAGTACACTGCACTCTATTCTGTACATTTTTTTGTATAAGATTGCTGCTATATGTTTAAAGTTCTCATGCGTTTCTCGGCTTCGGCTTCGGCTCTGTAATTTTTTTTTTGTTGGTTACAATTTTTTTTTAAGTGGCTAGCTAATTAATTTGAACTCCCTAGTGTTTCATCGAAGCTTGTTACTATGCTAGGTAAGTACCTATAGGATGATCCGAGCGATAGATAGGAATAAAATATAGCTTATATTTATTTTGTAATTATTTGAGTTCATGAAACATTATTCCGTCTGTGTGGACTTTTATCTCTCTTCACATCCTATTCTCATGGATTCCTATACAGTAGTAGTAGCACTGCTCTGAGAAACACGAACATTACAGTCACAGTCTCAGCATCAGAATTTCCTCGCTCTGCTCTGTTTCTGTTTCTAGTTTCTACTTTAGTTTTCTGTAGTAGTTCCCGAGTCAAGAGAGAATTTACTCACTTAAGTTTTAGTAATTTATAGATACCTTATAATGTTACTATATATATATGATGTTCTTGCTTAGGCTCTATCTTGCCCTAGTATACATACATGTGTATAAATGTGTGTGTGTGTGTATACATGTATAAGTATGCAATTTCCTAAATCGATAACTTTATGTATATGATATAGTAGTATCCTCATTCATGCTGATACGAATACGCCGCAACCATAACCAGAAACTCCCGGTACATTTATTGACGAATACTACTGTTGACTGTAGTAGTAAGTAATGACTATTATATTAATTAAAGAATTATGCGTCTCCCCTTCCCACATAATAATATAATTTACTCGTAATAAATTCTCCTATTTTCTCTCCGCTCAGCTTATAACTGATTCGTAAATTAGGAACTAAAAAATTAATAGGACATTAAAAAAAATGTGGTAGTTGTGGTTTGGTGGTGAGTACATATTAGTAACAAAAGTGTTCTATGGAAGCACAAATTACTGTAACTACTTACCCTTTGTAATGATTTGTGTCGCAATATTTTTGTAATTTTGTGTAAGTAGTAGGTAATTTGAATTTGTGTAATCTGTCACTGACACATTTATGTCCAACTCACATCCAACATCCAGCAGCTATCCAGTTATTGAGGAAAGGAGCTGAGAGTCCACGTGCATAATATGTATGCAGGCTGAGGCAGGTATTTTGTGAGATAAGAAATGGAACGAGGGCTCCTCACGGAATGTCCGTCGGTGTCACACTATCACCAATTTTCGAGTAAATAAATATATAGTAAATAAAGTTCCGTGTGTCTTCACACACACAAACTTTACTCAACCGCGTACAGCCGAAGAAAAACAGAAGAAGAAGAAGAAAAGGAGGATGAGAAGGAGAAGACAGGTAGATAAATATATATGTGTGTAATAGACTGTGTTGGTGGGATTTTTCTTTGCTGATAAGTTAGAACAGTAACAATATGATGACAGGAGGTTATTTTCTCTGATCCGGCTCCTGAAGTTGCTCTGAGCACACTGAGTGACGACTTTTCAATTGCCAGATTGCTACATGTTCTTGTTGTAGACTTCCACTTCCACTTCCACTGCTACTCGTGGCACAGGCCCTGTCAGTCTCTGTCTATATCAGCATCAGCATGTGCAGTTAGTCCTTTTGGACATTAGGAAACCGACGCTTTCGAGATTCAACTTTCGCAATGTTTTTATTATGTTTGGGATTCGATGGAAAATATTTAGCTCCTTGATCTGGTTCTGGAGTACCTCGTAATTATCCTAAATTACCTAATAACTATGCATTTCCAAAAGAGTAAACCAGCTCAATTTTTGGAGAATTAAGAACACACAAAGTTGAAGTGACGGGGACACAGTTTACAATTTTGTAGTGTGTGTATTTACACAGTCATGTGTGCGGGGACGTGGGGAGATACACAGAAATCAAAATATGCTCTTCATAAATACAATATGTAAATGCCAAGTATCCGGAGTCAGGATTGAGGACCACTACAAACTACAACTATGATTTGGTAAATATAGTATTAGTAGTATGATAGTAAGTATTAGAAAGTACGTAGGTGCCTACCTACCTACATAGTAAGGGATGCCACATTACTCCACATGGGATTGCGTAGGATCGACAGCGAGGATGTCCAATGTCGATCTGTTTGTGTAGAGTGTAGAGGATAGACAGGGTTTGCAAAATGTCTTTTGTTACAAAGGTTACAAAGGAAAATGATGCTACAGATCGGAATACATGGTTACTAGTTATAGACATGTACTTACATGTAAATGTCGAGGTATATTACATAGTTTCCAGGGGGTGCCGTGGGATATTAAATTTGAAGGAGGCTTCAGTTTCGCCTACGTTAGTTTAATCCCTGCTCCTCTTGGAGACCTTACGGAATTTTCAAATCTTTTATTTAAAGTACCTACTTAACTTAGGTCGGTAGATACCGTAAAGCTTCTAATAACTCCCCGCAGTCTCTTTTAACTCCCGGGTCTTTTATAATTCCCAGGCAGGTGGCTTAGTTTGACATAACTCTCCCCGGGAGTTTATTAGAAGCTTTACGGTAGGTATTTTACAGGCATTAGAATTTTTTTCGGCTTGATCTTTGAGCTAAGCATATACTATGTATAGGATTTGGCGGCTGGCAAATAGATGTATGTGTCGATGGCGGTCCACTATATAAATCCGCCCCTTCTACTTCTACTTCTACTTCTACTTCTATGCCTGATATAGAGGATATATAGACAGAATTTCCTTATACTTGTATACATGTGGTTACATGCATCAATGTTTTGGAGGGGATACTTAGAATCAGATCCAGATACCCGTGGAGCGATTGCGCTCCGCAGTTTCCGCTTCAACACTCTCTCAGCCTCCATGTGAACGATCAGAAGGAGAAGAGGAAGAAGAAGGAATCCCGTTTTGGTTCGCATCTTCGCTTTATATTTGTAGCAGTTTCACAATTTTAGAAAGCATCGTTTTAGTAATTTTATTATAACCTATTTATTTAAGAAACAACATGCTTTCTCTACGTTTACTAATAGGGGGCTACTGGACGCAGAGATGCTCTCATAGTACAAATTCTCTAAAACAAAACTACACAAAAAAAATAAGCAAAAATTCTTGACAACATATTTAAAAATTTTGAGGTTGTACACTGTAATATTTGGATAATTTGTGCGAAAGAGAAGGAAGGCGGTGAGAATGGCATTTTTATTTGGAGGTACACGTACACGGTGCAAGCTATCAAAATTGTAACGTGCGGTAGTTTACAAAACTATTACATGAGGCTATTAGCAGTCTCACATTGTTTTACTTGTTTGCGTACAGGAGACCAAATAAATATGAATATTACTATTATTATGATTTCTTCGGCTCGTATATAATTATACATGTGTGTGAAAGTCAAGGGGAGCTTGAATGGAAAACTGCGGACTTTCCAAGTCTTTCCACCTGCGAGTCCCATAGTCCGGCCTTCCTACCGAAGTCTGACGTATATAGAAACTTGAACCGGGAGAAAGTGGGAAATGATCAAACTTTTTCATATGCACGATTGCATGCCGCGAACGCTTAGGAATTTGTAAAAAAAAACATAAACGCAAGACAACGCAAGGAAACGCATAGACGATTATGATTACAATAATCATATGTGTAATAACTTACTTGTTCCGAAGGGGTTTTATATGTAGTAATGTATGTTCCCAGTTATGCTCCTGTGCAATCAAAATTCCATGTAAACAAAAATCCCATTTTATTGGACATTTGTTCACTTGGAATTTCTTTTTCATGGCATCAGAATCTGTGCCCGGTATTTTAATATGAATACAAATATCATACAAAATCCCATATGTTTGAACGTGCTAAGGTAAAGTTTGTGTAAAGAGCATTTGGTCGATGTCGATGGGTCGATGGTGATGGTCCATGGAGCGCTGGAAATGTCAAATCGCCCAAATACGCTATCTGTGCTGACAGGAAATGTGGAACTTTAACTTGACGTTATTATATCAGCATACCAAAATGGGCATACATACCAAATACATACATAGTATTCAGAAGCATTCTCCCATGTTGATACTCAATGGTTCTAAAAATATCTCTGTTAAATGTTGAATGGTTTTGTGCTTTCCTTGTCTTTTTGTCCAGTACGCCCCAGCTGGAATTCTGACTCTCCACATCTTCCCCGTTCACTATTCAAAATGTCAATCAGTAATTTTGAGACTTCCGTCTCTACTTTGACTTGACTTGTAAAACTACCTACTACCGGCCAAACCAAAACCAACCGCATGCAGAGGCGGATCTAGAAATATTTGTTGGAGTGGGCAATATCAGTACATATCGTGAGTGAAGAATTAAAATGGCTCATTTCCAATTTAAGCTAGAATTAAAATGAGCTATATACAAAAAATTTCATGAGATAGATGAGCGAAATATTATTTTATGAATTTTTTGAAAAGTGTAAAATGTTCTATTTACATTTTTTTGAAATTTGGGGAATATTCTATTTGCGTGTTTTTGAGAATTGAAAAATATTCTAGTTTCATGTTTTTCCAAAGTGTAAAATGTTCTATGTATATACATGTTTTTGAAATTTGCAGAATATTCTATTTTCATGTTTTTTCAAAGTGCAAAATTTTTTATCTAGATACATGTATTTGAAATTCGCAGAGTATTCTATTTATACACGTTTTTGGGAATTGCAAAATATTCTATTTACATGTTTTTGAAAATTGAAAAATACGCTATTTACATCTTTTTGAAATTTGCGGAATAGTGTATTTGCATTTTTTTTTAAATTTGCAGAAAAGTGCCAAATGTTCTATTCATATTATTTTGGAAAAAGTAGAATTTTCTATTTATATACATGCTTTTATGATCATGATATTTTAATATTTTTTGTAGATAGCAAATTTTGTTTCTAGTAAAAAATGTATATGAACCATATTGACTCTACGCTCCCGATGTAAGTCCGCCATCTCGGTTTAAATGCCTCTGTATTTGCTTAAGTTAAAAATTCAACAGCCCTGTTGACAAACCCCTGGATCCGAGCCTTAAACCGCATGTAGGTAACTCCCATACCCATGCCATAAACCGTCTGTCAGTGAAAGTGAGACCTCAGAACCTGTATAAAGGTACATATCAAAATCACTTCTTTTGTGTTGACTTCTTTCACTAGTATTAGCATCATATCACCATCACATAAAAGGAGGCGGCATGGCAGTCTGAGTCGGTAATCGGCTTGTAGTCTAATCGTAAGTAAGTGCCAAAAGTCATGTCATATTAGACAACAGAAGAAAGGGTGTATTGTCAGTAAGAAAGCTTCAGATTCAGAAAAGACTGACTGAGACATGACTGGTGCTGGGATACAAGGCGGGCAGGTGACAGGTTGGCAGGAGGAACAAATTCAACTATTATGCCAAGAAATATTAATTTTACGGTAAAGAATTAATCATCAAGCTCACAACTAACTGCAATGAAGCGAGAATGATATGTGACAAACTGTGTACACACAGATGAACATTTTTACTCAACAATTCTTTCTTTCTGAGACTTGACCTTTGTATTTTCTTAAACTTTGAATTTATTTAATATTTTTTTAAATTTCAGGCTAAAATAGTCCCATGTGTTTAAATTCAGGATAAAATAAAATTAGGAGCTATACGAAAACATGTTATCAAGTATAGCATAGCAAAATAATAGTAAAATCTGAAAAAAGAAATTATCAACACCCAAACAACGCATGCGAATTCCATATCGGATCGTCCCTTCGTTAGTGGGTCCTAGAAGAAATTTTTTCATTTAAGGCAATGTTAAAAGTGTTATCATTCTATTGTTTGAACTATCCGGAAAACGCCACGCTATCCATGACATCATTTATGTACGATCCCCATCGAGGTTGGCAGTTATGGTACTCGAAATTTATGATTTAGAAGCAATTTTTTCCATGTATTCTTTTAGATAAAAAACCGATAATGCAAATAATTTTATAAATGCTTGTAGATGTAGGTAGGTTTGGTACTTAGGTACCCGCATAAATCTTCGCTTTTGCAATCCAAATTCTCATTTTTTGTTCGTTGTGACAGCACTCGCATTAACGTATGAGTTTGAATTAAGTTCAAGTCTGAAATAACTATATTTCATTTTTCATACTTTTCATGACCAAGTGCTACTAGACTGTCCGTAGTCCGAACTCACCACGCAGTCCGTGCCATATTAATACGATTACCCACATACACTTATTATTACCATGTTTGTCTAAAAATGTAATAGCCTGACAGGAGCAAGTGAGAATGTATGTGTGTTTGCCGTATCCATTATTATTACCCGTGGATCGAGAATCGGATTCGGATCGGAAGAGCTGTCATCTAACAATAGTTGATTTATGCCTTTCTTTTACCATGGCCTTTTACTTGAAAATATAGAGAGCTGAGACACGCACATGAACTATACATGTTCCTACTACTTACTACCTTAGTACTATTTGGTCCTTATACGAAGACGAAGGTACCTCCTTGCCATTAAAATGGGCAGGGAAGTTCTTTGGAGCCGGGCCAAGTTGGAATCGAAATCAAAATCAAGAAGAAAAAAAACAGCGGGCTGAAAGCCAATGTGAGTAGCTGGAACTGGACTGAAGCGAACCGACACCAGCAGGACTCAGGTCAGACTGCTAAAAGAAAAATTGCCGTCTTTGCCAAAAATACCAAATGTCGACTTTGATTTTCAATCTACTGTGAAGAAATGTATGACATCAAATCAGAAAATCAAATACTGTTAAAACAATAATTACAAGACGCTCATAATAATTTTATTATTAGTTTCTACTGCTGTTTTCCTATTATAATTTTATTGTATAATATGATGTATAGCAAAGGCTGAATGAAGGCTTATGAATTTTCATTTCCAAATAATTATCCCAATATTCATATTAATATCCACAACCAAACTGAATTATTAATGCTTAAGCATCAAAGTGAACTCAATGCATTTCAAATTCGGGAGAATGAGCGAACGGAATTTATTAAGTAAGCACCTACCCTATAGAAATAAAGGCCAGGTGGTTCGAGTTCGCACCACTTTTCTTGACGTTTTTTTTACAAGATATTTCAATTCTAATTCATGCCTACCGTTACCTTATATTATACCATCTACAGATATACACTCACGATTACGTACATGCATTTCACTTAGCTTTTTCTTGACTAATAATCGTATTTTCGTATTCATATTCACAGACTAAAAGTATGTGTCTTGTCTCAGTGTTCACGCTCCACGTGGATCCACTTGTATTCTTTCCAGCTGGAGCCGGAGATTCAACTCAAGCTGCCTCAAAGAAAAATGAAAGATGCCGTGCAGAGTAATTTTATTAATGAATAATTAAAAGTCAAAGACAAAAAAGGGGAATGACTTCTGAATTAATCACAAGTCCCTCACTACATTCGCTCGCGAGCAAGTGCGGATCCAGGGGGTGGGTAATCTGAGAAAAAAGTTAATCTTTGGGGGCTTATAAAGATGTGTATTAGTTTTGGTAAATATGCATATTGATCAGTGATATTGTCTTGGCCTGACTGTGCTGAAATCTAAAAAGCATATCGGAAAAGAAAGTGTATGGTCAGAATATTATCTTTCCTTAGTACTGAAGTAGTAATATTTGTAAGCTATTGAATGATGTATTATATACCTAGTAGGTTAATATTAAAAGAGTTTACATTTCATCAATTCTTTGTCATAAGTATACAGTATATCGTCGATGTAGAATGAAGTTTGATCATCTCCATTTGGGGCTAAAATGAATTATGATCATCTCCATTTGGGGCTAAAATGAATTATGATCATCTCCATTCTGATTTAGAATTGGTTTTGATCATCTCCATTTTTCATGAAATACGGCTAATGAGATATGGTAATGATTAGTTAACGGTTTAGTTATTCGAAACTAAGTACATTAGGGGTCACCCATAAATAACGTCATAAAAATTTTCCCATTTCAAGTCCCTATGACCCTCCTGTCATTAAATTACCCGTTGGGTAAATGGTTATCTTTAGCATGCGATACCATCAATACCCAAGTAGGCTGCTTGCCCATACCCATGACGTCATTTATGGGCGACCCCTTAATTTTTTTAAAGTTGTTGTAGTGGTTTATTGATGAGCTTATTCCTGCTGTCATGTATTATGCACTAACTTATTAATTTGATTAAATTAATTCATCAATAAACCATTATTGAAAGTTTTAAAAATTAAGGGGTCGCCCTCAAATGACGTCATAGATACGACCAAGCAGCCTACTTGGATATTGATGGTATGGCATGCTAATGATAGCCATTCACCCAACGGGTAATCTAATGACGCGAGGGTCATAGGGACTTAAAATGGGAACGTTTTGATGACGTCATTTATGGGTGACCCCTTATGTACTTAGTTTCGAATTACTAAACCCTTAACTAATCATTAACATGTCTCATTGGCCGTATTTCACGAAAAATGGAGATGATCAAAATTCATTTTAGAGCAGAATGGAGATGATCATAATTCATTTTAGCCCTAGAAGGAGATGATCAAATTTCATTCTTCATCGACGATATGTATAAATTAGTAGTGTGCAGTTAGCAAATAATGGTAATAGTGATGCAAAAATTAAAATGTAAAGATACTAAAAGCATGTAAAAAGAATATTTTGCAACAAAAAAAAACATGTAAATAGAAATTTTTGCAAATTTCAAAACAAGTAAAGGGAACATTTTACACTTTCCAAAAAAAAGGTAAATAGAACTTTTAGCACTTTTTTAAACTTTTTAATAAATCATTTTGCACTTTTTGAAATCATAATGTGCAGTTACATAATGACAACTTTACTCACAATCAGCCAAATAAAAATTGACACTGTCCTATACACTTAAAATGTTTCTAAATCTAGTTTATGATTTTTATAAGAGTTAGATAAATTAATTTAAGGTTCTAAACATTATAGGAACAGATAATTTAAAAATTTTTTAAAACAAGTAAATATAAACCATTTTGCATTTTAAAAAAAACTTGTCAATAGAACATTTTGCATTTTTCAACAACATCAACATAAAAATTTTTGCAAATTTCAAAAACACGTAAATGAAGCATTTTACACTTTTCGAAAACATGTAGGTAAATAGATCATTTTGCACTTGTAATTAACATTTTGTGCATCTACAGATATCTCATGGATGTAGTTGTTTTTTAACATTTTTCATTTTAATTCGACTTTAAATAATTGGAAATAGGCTATTTTGAATCTTCACTCACGATATGTAACTAGGTACCTACGTTCCACCCCAGAAAATATTTCTAGATGCGCCCCTTGTCGAGAGCATCATCGTGTTATTGTATAACAGTAAACTCCAGAGCATCTATCAAAGCAAAATTGTAGATTACTTATGGTACGTAGTAGTATATTTGCATATTATGTGCCTACCGACTACCGATTATCCGAAATTCATTTTAACTCTCACCGCTCCAAAAATATTATGAATATTTGATAGCATTAGGCACTTGGGTAAAAATGAAGGAGGGAAGAGCAATTCTATTATCCCCATTCCAAATTCAAAAGATCCTGTCTATGGGAGGGGGAGGGGAGGGGGAGAGCACACAGATTTACTCAAACACGTGTAAGTAGATGTAAAACTATAGCATTACTGATATATGTATTACAACTGTATTCTTCAAAAAAATCCCAAAAAGTGTACAAACATATAAAGGGTTCCCCCTCTGGCTCATAACATTAAATTCTGTTGAAGCTACTTTCCTTCAGCTTTAAACAATTTGTAACTTGGGGAGTCCCTATTGCATATTTTGTAGCGCTATTTATTCACATAATTATTTATCTCTTGTCCACGAGGAGGATTTTAGGTTGTACTTTTAAATTCTAAATTGCTATACTTGCCGTCATGAATTTTTTCTCTTGGTTCCCGTGTAGTACCTAGGATTTCATCTTCTTCTTTTACCATATTATCAAATATCCTCATGCTACTAACTTTTGGGCCTCCAAGACCCGCGCATTGTTATACTTATCATCATTGGTCATAATCATTGCTTCTATGTTTATGTATTTGCATAATTTAGCAAAAAAATTTGGAGTTACAAATGAAATCCAAAATGTGACAATAACAAAAAGTTATACGTATTAAAAGAAAGCAATTCTGAATTATCTACTGGCTACTGTGCTGGTGCTGTATGTGGGGGAGGGTTTAATAAAAATTGTGTTATTGGAATTTTTTTGAAAAACCTGGAAATCCTGAACTTGCCTTATTTTTTATCGTTTTTTTGATTTTCCTAGTTGATAATTACATTTATTACCAATTCGAATACAATCATTTAACACACAAAATAATACAGATTTTCCGGTGGTCAAAAAGTTCATAAAAGTGTTGTTTTAATGTACGAAAAAGAAAATATCCAGTCAGTGGATATTAGATTTTTTAAACGATTTAGACAGGGCGGTTGAGAATGTTTACGTAGACGACATGGAGTAGTTTTCATATGATATTGGAAATATTTTAACTTGAAACTTTTATAGTATGAACCAGAACCAGAAGTGGTTTTTATATAGTACCTACCACCAAAAATGTTTGCAATCTCTTTTGTGCCTACTAACTCTATGAATGAATCTTCAAAGAAGGAGCAATACCAGCTAAATTCAAAATAATACTTCAGGATAGTTATATTGTATATGATTAATGAATACCAATTTTTTTTCTCCTATTGCAATTTATGTGAAGTAGTAAACAGTACACCTGTTGGTACTCAACGTCACACAATGTAATTTATATGATTACGCTCTTCTTAACACAATGTGACGTATGTCTGGTATTGTGTCTGTAAAATGGCAACGCATTATATTATACAACACAAACACGGCGAACTAAACTATGCACTGTCGATATTTTCAGACCTGCAGATCACATCAACATCACAAAAACCCACGAATGGTTGAGTATTTTTCTATCCTCACAACTGGGGATGCGAATCGAATAGCTAAGTTTTACTTCACTAGTAGCGTTCCGACCCGGCGAGCCGATGCCGTGGCAGTTTCATTCACATTCATCTCACAGTCTGACAGGCAGTATTCCCAATATTTGCGTCCGTGAATGAGAAATTAGAAATCTAGCTGATACGCTATATATGGCCAGAACGATCGGACTTGCTAGTCCGCTATCTCTCCAGTTTAATGGAAATAAATTCATTTTTCAACTTTTACCATTGCTATACTATATACGCACATCGTTACGATTCTACGACTTTTACCCCCGTCCATTCCACCGTTTGGTTTACAAACCCTTGCAATTAGATTATTAAATATTGTCGTTGAGGATGCGATACCAGTCACTCTCATTTTATGATCACATTGATTTATAGATAAGGAATAAAGATAACACTTTTTGCATTCAAACAAAAATAAATCCTTGTAACCAAATCAAAATTTAAACCAACCAAATTTTTAAAAACTTCAATGTCTTTAACTATGTAAATAGTACAGTATTCTTCTAATGATTACATTCCTGTTCTTTAATTAAAGTTTTAACATTATTGTTTTGCGTCCTTTGGGCAGTATTAAAGGCCCGTGTTCTATTAAAGAGCAGGCGCTTATTTTGTACCCCCAGGTATAAAATAGTAAGCAAAATTTAAAACTTGAACGCAGGAAAATGTCAATTCCATCGTCTGCAAATTTTATAATGTGCGGATGTCTGGTATAGCGTCCTCGCCATTTTGGCAATGTTATTTTAGTGATACTTACTACTTATACTGATATGTATGATTTATGGTGATAGGATGAAATGAAAAGTAGAAATACTTGCATGAGAAATAAATCTCTGGAACTACTCTGAACTTCGACTTTTACATACTATATTTATGCCCTGTCCGAAATGGATACTTATGCAGATATTATTACAGTAAGTACCTACTTCCAAATCCAAAGTCCGATATCTCACACTGTATTACATGCATGTATATGCCTATACACATCTAGGCAAGCAATTACAAAGTTTGTAACATATATAATTTTGTACATATATAATTTCGAAAGCAGGACCAAAGTCGCAGCCGTGTGGAGGGAAGTAATATTATTAGGTATAGCAGGGACACGCCTAATGGTGGTCACGCCCTAATGGTGATCAGCTCAGTATGCATATACGTGATCACCAGTTAAATCATTAAAACACATCATAGCAGCATAGTTTTGACTTGAATTAGGTAACAATAACAACACTTAACTATATTTATGACAATCATTTAAAATTTGCAAATCTATATAACCTTTAAAGGTCACAAAGGTCATAAATACGAACTTCCATTGAATTTGATACATAGGTTAAAAAGTAGGCTGCAAATAATTTTTTGGGCATTATATGAGAATAATTTTCATTAAAAAGAGATTTGGAAATCTCTGAAGGGCTATATTGTTACATACCATTAAGTCACAAGCTTAAAAATTGTCTATGGTATTAATGCTTAATAACCCGGTCACATATAGGAAGCAAGTGATCACCTAAAGGGCACCTACATTTCCTATGATATAAATGCTATTTTTGCATGATCACCATTTGGAATCATATGATCACCTATAAGGCATTTTGGTGAATTTTAGAATATATATTTGAAACTGCTGCATACAATCCTAAGTGACTCAAAATAATTTTAGGTAGGGATTCTACAAACTTTTTTTTACAGCTCATGGAAAATTAAATGCTGAGTATTTTGAAACATAAAGCTTCGCTCTGGTGAAAGTACGAAAGAAGTTACGGGTTTACGAAGTTGAACAAAAATGAACGATCACAATTAGGCGTGTCCCTACTATGCTTATTCTGCACTCTACATATAATATGTAGGTAAGGTGCTATTTATTTTAATCTCGTCTTCCGCAACGTTATTGGGTTCCTTTTGTCTATTTTTACTATGTATCTACTTTACTATATACAGAATAGTACAATCCCCATCAACACTTTTTGTTCTGTGCGTAGACACATATAGCTTCATGTGGATTCATAATATGCAGAATATATGCAATTAAATTATAGATCGAGGCCAAAATCTCCTTTGTCTTTGTTTGTTTTTAGTGTGTGATCGTACTAAACTCGTCGTCATCAGAGTGCCCAAATAATACTATATGAAGTCCAAATGTATATTTTATCACTATTCCAATCACTCGTTGTGTGTGTATATATAGCAGTTTGTCAAAATGAAAAAATTAAATTTTAATCCTGCCGCGAAGTCAAATGAGACGAGATTTTAGCAGAATACGATTATAGGATATACATTTATAAATCTTTTTTGAATTATTTTTTTTGTGTACCCGCATTTACACAATTATGAAAGACAAATCATACAAGCAATTTAATAATTTGCCTCTTTTTAAGTCAGCATTTAATTTACACTAATATCAGTAATAATTATTATTATAATTTTTAAAATGATAAGAACCTTGTTTATACTCGTTACTGTTACTATCAGTGATCAGTGTTATCAACGTCAACAAAATTTGCATGTGAGTCCATAATTCAATCAGATTAAAAATTGCAGAACAGAACAGTTGCTTTTTGTTTCCATCTTTTATGAATGTAGGTAGGTATATTTATGTATGTATATGGATTTATATGAGCTTTGAATAAAAATGACTGCAATGCTGTAAACAAACCAAAACAAAATCAAAAACAAGCTCAAGAAAATAGTTGAATAAAAATCGCAATATAAAACAGATAGAATAATCGGGAGTGTAGACATAGAGCATAATATAATATGGGAGTCTTAGCATGAACTTTGAAAGAGCGTCCCATCTTTATATCGCCATATAGAAACTTCTAAAAAAAAATTCCGCGTGTACACATTTGGACAAACTTTTGAAAGAAATCAAAATAAATCCAATGAAGCTGGATTAGACAGACGATGACGATTACAATCGTTATGAAAGAGTTATCTTTCAAGTAAGTAAGCATAAGCCTACTATGTATAAGACAAAAACTATATTACATACAATGTTGAATGTAAGTAATAACTACGAAATACTACTATAACCATTGCCATATTCAGATTTCCGTAAAAAATATACGCAATGCAGTCTTACAGTTTATTTCACAACCCGGAGGAAATTAAAGATCCATAGATGGAGAGCTTTTTGTTGCTCTTGTTTTTTGTTATTTAATCTATAAGATTGTAACACACACACACAGATCAACGAAACACCCATTTTTTTAGCTAGTAATAAATTCTAAGCATTAAATAATAATTTCTTGAAGAGATTATGATTAGTGCAGCGCTCCAGCAGTATATAGCTCGATAATGCACGGTTGGATTTTTGTTGTTGTTTTTATATATAACTATGAAAGATTGTGTGCATGCACAAAAATGAAATCCGATTCCGATTCCGAGCCAAGCCAACATAGCACCAGTAGTATCAGTGGAAATATTAAGATTTTGACAGGGATTGGAATCAAACAGAGAACCGAAACCGACATTTTTTATTAAAACTATACTATATTCGAATTTGTTTTTCTCGCTACTATTTACATATTTACATTTTTTTTAATCCCCGGGCCGATAAGCTCAAGTTGCTCCTATGCCCAAGTCATGCCTCAAAGCCTCAAAATTGTATAACGACGCAACGATACGACTACGAGGCAGATCCCATATCGGCATTACTGTTTGGCAACTGATCCCAGGTACTTTCTGATTCCTAAAAAGTGTATGAATTTATCAAAAATTATCAAATCATATCGAAAAACTAAAAAAAAATATTGAGATTAGGAAGAAGGTGCGAACTGTTCTCGTGAGGCTCAATGTGGAATGTATATAGGTATATGATAAAGAAACCAACTTTAAAAATAAGACAGAATCACTTTAAAAATGGCATTAATTGATACATTTATTAATATGAAATAATAGTAATAAATTGTCTGTGTTGTAACAGTATGTATGTAGCATATAACAATAATAAATCAGCATAATTGTAATATAACTCTAAATCTGCTCTTGATATATATTTATATATCTATGTATAGAATATAATATGTAGTAAGATACAATGTCCTTACATATTTACGTTTGTAATTATATACATGCAAAAAATTAGCAAATGCACAATAGCATCCGTTACGATAAAATAACGATCACCGTACATAATTACATTATATATATATATATAGTTCCTATGCTTCTTATTTTAATCAACTCCATTATTATTAGTTTTGATTTTTTTCTTCATCTTATGATATAATATCCTTACTTTAGCTTTTTCTTATTTGTCTCTACATTAAAGTTCTTCTTCTTTTTTTCTTATAAAAACTAACTTAGAGGTTTTTTTTGAAGGGATTATATATGTATAACATGCACACAGTTCTAGTCATACATTATATGTAATAGGTATAGTATGTGTCCTGCGAGTACCAATCATAATAATATTTATATTCATTTTGATGTAGGTACTTACCTACCTACTACGTTACTGCTACTGGTATGCACAGTACAGTAAAGTGTACCTAATAGTAAATCCTCATTTAAGTTTAGTATCAGGAGCGTACTGTCGATCTCTTCGAAATAAAAATCGAATGTTTTTTCAATTAATAATATATATAGTAACATTGAAACTACTGTAATCATACTACACTGTAAACAGTAGACAGCAGAGCTGTACCAATAACAATATTCCTAGATATATACTCTTTGAATACACTAACTTGACACAATTAATTCATCTAGAAACAATCGTAACTCGTAATCATAGTCTAATAAAGTATGTATGTATGCATGGTGTACATATAAAGTGTAACTTAACATAGGTAGGTAGGTAATTAATTACTAACGACAGTCGACGCTCTCTTCTGCCTTTTCTGTATACACAGTATTTAAGGGAATTTTAAATCACCCGAGATTGGTAATAGTCATATATATAATATAATTCATACAATTATAATATAATTGTTTATATATCTGTAATTTTTTGTATAGTTTTTCTTGGAGCACCTTTAACAGGTTTGCAGTTTTAGTTGAAAAAAAAAAATCCAAGACTGAACCTTTGAATTTTGATTACTTGCTATTAAAAAAATGTCACTTGTTCTTTGCTCCATTCAAAATCAAAATGAAAATGCAAAACGATTGATTTTATGAAAAGTAATAGTAATTTCTTGTATTTATTTATTTATGTAGTTTTTTTTTAAATATTTAATGTGTTCAATCTTCCAAGTACATGATTGTGTCCCTGTCCTAAGCGCTACTAATTATATAGAGTACAGATAAATTCTCTCTTTGATTACCGCGTCCACTAGCGAATTCCTTACAGTAAGTATAAGTATAGGCAGGTATAGGCAATAAATAATAATTAAATTATTAATTTTTGGTTTCTTACACGTACACGGAGGTAAAAAGGTGTGTACTCGCGCTCCTCCTTTTTCCATTCCAATCATTATAATATTGTATCCGACGAAGACCAAGTCAAAAATCCAAATCCATAACCTTTCTCACTTTCGACTAAAAGCACATTCCCATTTCATTTCCTATTGCAATTTATATCCATTTAAGATTTCAAGTGAAGCTCTCCTTCAAATGTTCGAACTGGATTTCTACTTATTTCTGTCATTTTTTTTCTTTTCCCTACCTCATTCTTAATAATATTTCTTTTTGTTATTCTTGACTCTATAATAATATACTTTCAGAATTTGAAATCAACTCAACTCAATGGAGAAAAATTTCCTGCAAAAACAATTCTAGTCTGTAGCCTGTACACTGTTAAAACTGTTAGCTTTTTCACAGCATGTACTGTATGTACCTATAGTATAATATGCTTGTCGCCGGTTCGTACATATTTGGTATTGTATTGAAAGGTATAGCTTTGCATCGCTCGGCTCGTACTGTAATTCACATTACTAACAATATTATAGAGTTGCAGTCGTATTGTAATACAAACACTGGACTGGAAATCAATACATCCTATCTATACAATTCAATTTTATGTTTTGAGTTTGAAGACAAATATGAAACACTATTTATAGATTTTTTTTCTCTTGCCTTCAAAAAAAACTAATGACTTCAAGTCATTGTTTACATAGGTACGATTTTTCTTAAAAAATGGATCTAAAATTCATAAATTGATACTTTCTCATGAAGCATCTTTACAGTAAAAAAAAAATCTAAATTATATAATATATTAACCATAGGTTATTAGTAGTTATACTAATATTTATGTTTTAACTTTTAACTATGAACAAAGCAAAAACAGTCTATCACTGCTCAATTATAATCAACATAATGTGAAGAATTAAAATTAATAATAATAATTATTATAATTTAACTAAATGCTAGCAGTTGTAGGTCGAGGTAGTACAGTATAAATTTCATGTGAAAAATAACATGGGTACATGGACGATTTGTTGTTCATACTACCATCCATCAGCGCTCCGTCATTACAATGAATTTATAAAATTAAAATTAACATTGAATTTTGTAATAATTATTATTAACTAATTTAATTCAATAAATTTTTTCAGGTGTGTCATTCTCGTAATTATAAAATTATAATCCTAATATTCTTGCCATTATATCTCATGCTATTTCATCTATATATTCTATATATAACTTAACTGACTCAGAATTTTTTAACTCAACAATCGTTGCTCCGTTTCCTAAATATATAATCATATAATTACACTTTAATATAATAATTATTATTAGTACAACACAAATTAGAATTGTAAATCTTTATATCTTTCCTCGCCGTTATCGTTTTAAACAAACATGTGTTCACTTTTTGGGAGAATTCATTTGATCCTTTAAAAAAATATCTAATTATCATAATCATGAAGCTTCGTGACTGGCATTAAAAAAATGAACAACGAATTCTGAAAAATTCATTACCTTAAATACATGTAATAATAATTACATTTTCTGTTGAATATACGCGCCGGACTGAATATTTATGTGTATGTATCTATGTAATGTCATATTTTATGTGTAGTATTTATAGCACTGATAATTCTAAAGGTGTAATGCATGTATCTGCAACAATAATTTGAGATCATTCTTCCGACATTTCAATTCAATCATTGCATCCTCCCTACCATGAATAACAGGTAAATGGGCACAATAAAATCATAATGATAGAAAAACAACACGACGAGGAAATAGGCAATTGAATGACACGACAATATTTCATATATGGATATTTTATGTTAATATTGAACTAAAAATTAACAAAGTAAATCAAAATCAAAATAATTCATTCACAATATTAGAGTAAGTAAAGTACAATCATTTAACCTTACATAAACAAAATGCAATTATTATATCATCAATAACAACACTGTCAACCGACCCATTTTTGGATGTCGCTCATTTCATTATATATTTTCCACTACAGAACCGGTAATTTTACATAAAAATTATATTTATAGAGACAACTACATGCTTAAATTACTTTGTAACGCCGGCTTCTGTCTTACTGGTTTTGTTTTGGCCCTTCTATAATCACGTTTCTGACCATACGCTATACTTCGTTGCAGACGTATAAATTTCTAGAAATAGGTAAATTATAGTAAAGTGGCATAAATTAACTGGCGACCAAAAAAAGGCTCAACAATATATTCTTGTAAAAATTACAAGTTCAAAACTAACTTAAATGAACAAATTTAATATAACATTTAATGTGCCATATTGCAGTTGACACAATTTAAAACCTTCACTTTGGACACTGTCAAATCTCTTTTCTTATTTCTTACTGTCTCAGTTTTTGAGGCAAAACTACCTGGCTATTGTTTCTTGTATTACAATTGTATTTAAAATACATACTGAGGTTTTCTAGACTAACACTTGAGTTTTACCTCACGGACATGTACCGTTAGGTAAGGATTAAAGTGAGGGCAATGGTAATGCCGTGCGACACTTAATGGCGACATCACCAATTCTGGATAGGCCCGTATATAATATCTAATCGTAAGCACGAAATGGAAATAGACACAAAGTGAACGATAGTTCTAATTAATCCTGAAGGATGACGGAACGGAAAAAATAAAAAAAACCGTACTGATGGCTGGCAAAAACTATATCTTAAAAAAATTTATAATATAATGTAATGTAAAAAGTAAAAAATAAAGTATTGCATATTATATTTGCGACACTAGCGTTTCAAGATTTTCTTTCAGGGAATATATCCGTAATATTTAATAATGCTCAAAAGTCTAGCTGAGGAAGAGCCAAAGCCAATACGTCTACGTTTTATCGTCAACCGTCATTCATGAAATGATTACAAGTATGTTCAAAAGTTTCTTTTAATTTCATGAATCATGATGCATTTATTAATGTTTAAAAAATTAAATCATACTGAATACGCTGGAAATAGTTTCGAAAGATTATGTAGTTTAAATTACTACTTGAGCCATGATCGACAAAGAACAGAGAAATAATAAAATATTTACAAATTACACAAACGTTTCCAGGCACGGACAGTTAATTTATATAATTATGTATGTATATGTGTTTAAAACTAGAGCAGATACGTCTATGTACTACAAAAATGCGCTGAATGAATACATGAGAGGTTGGGCTATGCTGTAATAAATTAAAAAATAGCAAGTTAACGTGATTACACTTGTAAAAGTTTTAAAAATCGAAAGATAAACAATAATGTATCAAGCAAGCGATTCACAACTAACTCAAAACTGAACAAAACGAACACGACATGATGTTGCCGTACTTTAACACAAACAACAAAATCCATAAATAATTGATTACCTATGAACACTAAAATTACACAGTGCCTAAGCGTTTATAAAGTAGAGTTTTTGGAGCATTTCATATATAGTCGTATATAGGTATTTTGTCTTACAGCTGTTGTAATTACACTAATTTATCTGAGCGTTCTCGCCAAGGAAACAAAAATTCTGGATGTATACAGATATGGACATACACATAAACCAGTAATTTCTTATGATTTCGTTCGGGATACAAACCTAGGCATTATATAGCATAATTTAACATTTGACTTCTACCTACACAAGGGATAGGGACAGTAAAAATATTTAATACATTAAATTTAACAAGTTAATGATGGCTGTCGGTAATGAAAAAATGTAGTGTTATCATTCCGTATAACATTTTTTTAACAACAGGAGGGTAACTGCTAATACACAAATGGTACACCTACCTTGCACTGTATTTATCCGTGTTAATTATAGTTTTCATCTAAAAACACGAATGATGCCTTTATTTCCTTAAATTTACATTATTAGTACTCGTCTTTTAGAATTATAGTAATTATAGTTATAATTGTTGACTCCAATAGAAACGTTCTAAACGTTAAGACCGAAATTCTAATCATATATATATATATATTTATACCTTAAACTTGTAGATGTATTTTCTGTTATCTTTGCTTGCATACGAACTGGACGAACATGGAAAATGGTGAGAGGAGATGAAGACCAGGTCTCACTATTTGCTTGAACTACTGACTTCATCGAGCCCAACCGTCTCCATCGGTGTCGTGTTTTATTGAGGGAGCAATTGACATATTTGACGGAGGATCACCATCTGAGTCTCCTTCATCACTTCCATAGTCGTCTAAATGTGGTTTAGTTTCTAACATGTTCATACTGCCTCCCTGGAGATTTTGAAGTAGATTCTGTATAGATGAAATTTCATTACGCTTAATGTATAAGTGCATATTTTAACATCTAGAGATACCAAATCTACAAAGAATAGGATTCCCTGAATATTAAAATATGTAAAGAAGTATTAACGTACCATTGCAAAAGCTTGTGAATCTTGTATTTGCATTCCTGATGTTGAGGGTGTAATAGAAATTCTAGGTTTCTTAGGCGTAATCGTTGTAGAAAGATAGGCCCCTAGAGTTTTTTCGTGAATATTTAACCTTTTTGCTGCATCGGAGAGAGTTATTTGACCGGCTCGGAGTAAATTCAAAACTTGATAATAATTAAAGTTGGTGTCCTGAGTATGAGGCATCTTAAGATAACCGTGTAACTAAATTGATAACACCATAGAAAATATTAGTTTAAATACCACCGGAAATTATAGAAAATGAATTAAAAAAAGAGTTCAGCTCACCTCTCTGTATCTGGAATAGAGAGTTGAGTAGGAAACTCCTAAGATTTCGGCTGCAGCTTTCATTTCCATTTTTTTCGATCTAATAGCATTCATAATTTTCTTGGTGGTAGGTTCTTCCCAGAATTGAGGCCTTGACCCTCCTCTGAAAAAATACAAGCCAAATTAAGATTGTGGACGTGGACATGCATTTAAAAATAGTTTTCATTCTTTGAATGCTAACATACATACTACTAGCAAATATTTTCGCAGAATGTAGCATCTTGTCATTCTTATTTAAGCTAATCAATCTTACTTTTCTATATAATCGGTCATTTTTACGATGTTGGTAAGATCGTCTTCGGTCACTTCATCATCCTCGCCTAATTCACCTCCGTCGTCTTCAACTTCTTCTTCTTGTTCGATTTCAGCGGATTGTCCACCCAACATCATTTTTCGACGATTCTTTTTGCTCCCTCCGCGTGGCAAGGCAAAATGTGACTCCAGTAAATTTCCAATCGAGAACTCATCAAATGAATGTCCAGCTGAGTCCATGAGTTGAGCACCTCCTTGAATGTTCATAGACATGCCATCTGTGAAAAAAAAATGATTATTAAAGTTCTTCAACTTAAGAATTTGTTAACTGACGTTCTACTTCGAGAAATTAATTTTAACTGCAATGCATACAATATTATACTCAATACACAAGGAACGACCTTACAAAAAGATTCGTCATATTTAAGAAAGTACTGAGACAATAATTTTGCACGATATACTGCCGAAGACTGCACTTGCAGAATCGGAGAAAAAAGCGTGCACACCTTGCATCTTAATCTAATAAAGAATATATTTACCCATCGATGTGTCCATTCCCATTTGAGGTCTTCCCCGTTTTCTCTTAGGAGGGGATTCTTGAAGGGAGGATCCTCCATCAGAAGTTCCATCTATACATACATTTGGCGGTGATGGGGGAGCGGAATCTTCACCTCCTGTATCACCTCCAGCCATAAACTCATTAGAATCTTCTTTATTATTAGTAGGTGCTCCCGTTGAATTCGATCCTCCTCCCCCTCCCCCGCCCCCTTGAATATCTGCCAACCCTTTGACTTGCAAACTCTCTGCTGCTTTCAACAGGGAAGCTAACTGATCCTAGAGTTATGAGCACACATTGGTGTTAGCACTGATATAAATTACATTAACTGGTCTAAGGTTTAGCAAAACAAATAGTAATAAAATTTAACTTACATGAGCAACGTTGATTTCTCCTTGATACATAAACTCTATAATGGCTTGTATGTCTGCAAACTTCATGTCCTTAAGAATGACAAGTGTTGAATTTTGTTGAGGATATTCACAAAATACTTGTTCAAAATATTTTGAACAAGCTGATAGAACCATCTAGTTTAAAAAAAAGGAAAATATTCTTTAATCAAATTCAAAACACCGTAATATTTACATGTAGCCTCTCAAAAGTGACAGGTATACAAGTCTATACACATTGAACTACGTATATTTATTTGACAAGGAGAAGAACTAAAAGAACTTCACAACTATAACAGTACAATTGCATTGAACTAATTTGACACTTTAATAAAGTTCACTTAAACTCAAACTAAAATCAAGGAAAGGATACGCCAACTACTGTGACGCAATTTTGTGCAGTTTTATAGTTCTTAGCAGAAGCAATAAGTTTTATTGTCTTCAGTTAACCCAGCTGCCTGATTGTTGCAATAAAATGTATTGTAATGGGTTTTGTTCGACAAGAGCACCAACAAACAATGAGTAATGAATAATAAATAATAGCGATGGCTGGTGGCAATTGAGATAAACTCTACTTGCTATTACGCGATGTTAAAGTAGACTAGTTTTTACTTTCCTATTTTACTGATTACTGTATAGAAGGCAATTTTCAGCTTCTCTGTTAAAAATGCTTAAAAATATTAGAGAAAAAGATAAATTTATTGAAAAAAATAAACATAACACTGCCCTCCAAAACGGGGAGCCTAGCAGACTCAGTATACGTAACAAAGTTTTGTTAGCAATATTATTATGAGTTTTATATAATCATCTATATTATGAAACAATTTTAAATTCGCACTGCTATTAAGTTGTAAGTATTAAGAAATTTCCGTTACATTTTGGATTAGCTAAAATTTGTACAAAATTTCAAACTTTTCCTGGATATTTTGTTTACTTCCACGTTAAAATATATTAAAATTCTCACATTAACGCAACGCACAATTAATTGCCACTGTTTATACTACAAAGTAAACTTTGAGTGAGTGAACTTGCAAAATTACAAACTGCAAAATGTCAAATCAAACTACGAAATTTGTCAATTTGTTGTATTTTTGGAAGACCTCATTAAACATTTATTTACTATCAAAAAATTGAGCATACTGATGACTGTTAAATCATTAATAACGAAGAATCGAACAATTCAAGTTCAACAAAAAGGTGACAAAGTTTAACGGCAACGGATATTCGATGAATAGTACACCGCTGATTGACTTTTGACTTGACGTTCATACAAATCACAAATATACAACATTCTAATTGTAATGTTGTACAGTTATTTCATTTTACACCAAAAAAATACAGAATATACTGTGATTTGCTGCAGTGATCAGGCATGTTAACACAAATCCCATTTGAAACCATATCAAGAACAGCAGTCATCCCGGAAATGACAAAACACGGAGTAAAAGAGCTGGAGTTGACCAAACAAAAAGCACGATGCGGTAAGTGTGAAGAGGGAAAGTGGGAATCTTCAGTATTCAATTACTGAATAGTCGGTACATAACATACACAAAAGAATGATGAATACACAAAGTAACATTTAATACACAATCCACACACATGATGATGATCTGCTGACTCCAGTCAAAATCCTCACATTTCCAAACATTCACCCAACAAGGAATACATAATGAATTTATTGAATCAAAAACTTAATTAATCAAGTATACACATTACCTTATGGCATTTAATTGTTTTTCCTTCACAGGCTACTAAAACGTCCGTAAAACTTTCATTTAGGAGCAACTGGGAGAACATATGTAGCAGATTGTTACCATGGTATTTCCACTTTAAACAATACCCGTGACTACCCCTACTTGCCATGATTCTTGAAACAATTGAAAAAATGAAAACACTTGTAAAAATTCCGTCCTCAGGTCTTCCAGAAAGTTATGCGAAAAATTGAGAAAATAAAATGGCGTCTCACACTTTTTGTGAAATCAACACAAAAAGTCTTCTGCGGGAAATTTGTTTTCAAAATTTGAAGTTTTGAGTGCCGGTTCTGAAGAATCGAAATTTGAAATTTTTTTTCCAATTTGAATGTACATAAGGGGACTTGACTGACGTACCTCACTGACCACTTAGTGCACAAGGTTCACGAAATACCCGGGGGACCCGTCAATGTCCACACGTGCTCATTATTCCTCCGTTGACCTGTCTCAGTCGCGGCTGAAAGTTCGAAAGAAACCTTTTTCTCAGGTTAACCTCCTCGGTTTTGGAGCCGTCGTCATCCTTGGCTCCTTTTTCAAGCTCAATCTCGACTCCACCATGCGCACCATACGATCGAGTCCACGGAACGCAACTTTGTCTGTTGCAAAGGAAATTTCCTCTCGTCAACCTCCACTTCTACGCACACACAGTACTACCACTCTTCGCCCGGCTATACTCTATATCTCCCCCTTTCCAATCCTCACTATACCCCTATAAAACCACTCGTTTTTTACCTACATATATATACACAACCCTTTTGTGGTTTTATTTTTTTTTGAGTGTGTGTGTGTGTGTTCCGTTCCGTTGAATTGGTTAAAATGAAATGTTGAATCGTTGCTCCTTCTTTTTCGTTCCTTTCATTTGGCGTGTAATGTAATCTGATTCAAAATCCATTGCCTCCATGTCATGTACATACCTCCTCTCTACTCGTTCCTCTCCACTCGCTCAGTTCAGCAGCCAGTCAGCCAGTACTTTTTTACTGCGTTGGGGTTCACTTTTGAAATTATTAATTTATCAAATAGTTACAAAATTTACACATAGATGAGGAAACATTTCATACTTTTCAATAATATATGATACCATTTCTGAAACGCAACTTCAGATTTCGCTTTTTGTCAAGTCATGGCCCTACACACTAACTACCAACTCCCAAAAAAACAGGATGGTTGTAAAATTACTATTTTTTTCCCCTCCGCTCCTTTTTTTTTTCCTTCTCTCTCATTCTCTATTTCTATAAAAACCTGCACAAACTCCAAACTTCAAACAGTTCAAATATCTAAAACCTTAATTCTGACTGAATAGGTACTACCACCATCATAGACAGGACCACGGACCACCATATGCTCAAAATGTTTTTTTTTTTCATGATAGTAGTATTCGAATTCATTATTTATTTTAGTTTTTTGCGGGAGAATCTAAACTCAAGCAAATAATTTATTCAATATATTATTTGAATTTATTCTTTTTAAATATGGATGCCCGATCGATTTTCCAGGTACAGAACAGACAGCATTTCTGATATGAATTCTGCAGTGTGCTGTTGTATTACCTTCTTTGTTGGGGTAAGTACCAAAGTATATATTATACCTTTTTTGGATGTGGATGTAAAGATGCATTTTGATTTTCTGATGCCAATGCAGCAATACACTTCGATTCTATTTATATTTAATTTTATTATATTTATTGAAATGCATTCTTTCATGCTTTCGAGTTTTGTAATAGTAATATTCTATTCTCAAATTGAAATGTTGTTTTTTTTACATTTATTTAATATGCTCTACATTATTTATTACCCTACTTTTTTCAAAACTATTTCCAATGCGTATATTATAAATTATCTTTCAGTTTGGATGAAACAATAAATTACAGAATTTTATTAACTAGTAATTAGATAGAATGACGAATGGAATGTGTAAAGTAAAAACAAAAGCAGCTTTCAATGTAACCGGATTTTAATAAAAGTTTGAAGTTTTGCATAGTTGATAGTTTGAAAGTAATAAGAATAACACTACTTAAGTAGGTATACTTATAGGTGATTCTGAATTATTTGCATGAAACGATTTTTGCTGATTTACGTCGTCCATGAGAATGAGAATGCTTGAAAAATCCTTAACTATTTTTCCATTATGAGATATGTAAATAGTATAATAATTATAAACTATTTAGTGCTAAACACCTAGCCATGTTATATTCGAGGACACGCATAGGTATGGTATATTATGTACTTAATTAATTATACTTTTTTCAGACCCAAGGCTTCATTTCAGGTTATTGTTTACGTGAGGTGTGAGAAGGTTCCTTCAGGTGCCATCAAGTTATTTGTTTAATCCTGTTTTAAAAGTCGTCTGTATAAGCACATCATATAGGTGCACAGTGCACAGCATTTTACAGACAGGTGTGTTTCCTATTTCCTATATTAAGTATAGAAAGTTCAAAAATTACCTAAATATTGATATATTATATTATCTATGCAATGTGGATTTAAGAAATCAAACATCTGTCATAAGTGTACATTTCTGCACCAACTACATTATGTAAATGTTTTGCAATATTATATCTTCTTCTCTTTATTCATATATTTTCCTTATTCAACAAATTTATTTCCTACTCTCTTCTCTTATTTTTTCATATAAAAATTGAACAACGTTTCACTTCTCCATTGGTTAATCATTACAAAAATAGTTTGTATTTACAATGTGTGAACTTAAGATTTATTGTTAATTTTATTATTTTCAGCACTGCTATATATCAATGTTTTAAGTACATCATATACGACACTTAATATTTAATTAAAATTACACCTATTTTGACATTGCAATTGCTTGAGAATTGTTGGTTATATTATATATTGCTGTATGAGGTTATGCGCATTACGTACTTACGTATATTGTATACAGTAAGTACCTATGTATGAAGTTCAATTGTGTTGTATTTGAGACCTTAACAAAAGATGGTCGATGACAAAAACGAAAGAAATAAAAGACAAAAAAAAACAAACATGTACTACATTACAAAACGGAAAAATATCAACTTTAACAATAATAGTTTGAGTATACACTATATACAATTCAAATCACCCTATTCGACCAAAGAATCCAGCAACAGAGTCCATGAGCCCATTCATAAAATGAGAAAATTGAGGATTTTTCCTCACGGCATTATAAGAGATTGTGGATGGCGCACTTGGAGGATTATTATAGACTATGGGTCCATGTGAATGGGATGGGTTATGACCAGGACCCGGAGGACGACGGTTTGTGACAGGGACTGTGGTGGAGGGGTGTCGAATGTACATTGTGGGAATCAAAGTTTTCCCGATCCTCAAATGATTCAATGGTGGATTTCCTTGAGGGTATTTATTGGGGCCCTGATTACTGTTGGGTCTACTCTCTGGCAAGGGTCCAGAGAAATGTGGAGGATATTTATTATTACTGTTACTGTTACTATTGCTATTGCTCCCTTGTCCGAGTGGGACCCATGTGATCTGCTTTGACTGTTGTTGCTGTCTTAAATTGGAGTTTGAACCTCCGTTCCCATTCCCATTCCCACTGCCTTGACCATTATTATGACTCTCTCCTTTGCTCGGAGTGACTATTGTTGGAACTGGCAATGAGTCTAAATTGGAATTAGGATTAATACTATTACTCCCGCTAATACTACTACTCGAGACTTCGTGACCATTAGCCTTCTGAATACTGATCAGACTCCCCAACGGCAGCGTCGAGTAGTTCCCATACTCTGACTGTTCAGGTAAAGTTTTGATGATAGTCGAGTACATGGGTGGGATTGGGTCTCCGTGTCCGTGACCCTTATTATTCCCCTTCAAACTGTCACCACTTGAAAAGTTGACAGCATAGCGAGGACTCTGACTATTCTCCCCATAGCTATCATTCCTCAATTTAGAGCCATACAATTGTTTACTTGGATTGTTCGGGTGGATGGTTCTGTAGCTGTAGCCAAAACTCATGGGGTTCGTACTGCTTAGACTGCTGGGCTGAGACTTGGGCAAGGACGATGACGATGAAGATGAAGGTGATGATGATGATGATAATGATTTAGCTGAGTTTGGACCGAAATTGGGTGCATATGCCATTGTTGCATCATCCTTGGAAAAATAGGGGATGTACCTTTCTCGAGGAGAAAAGAAGACCTTCATCTCACTCGGCTTTGCCATCAGTGGGGGAGGCTTCATGGTCACGCTGGGAAATCCTAGCGCCGCGTCAAGAGAGTAAGATGAGGCGGCTGCCTTGATTTGCTTCTGTCTCGGGTATTTCGGACTTGGGGGAGGGGTCGGGACTCTGTGTCTGGAACTAGCTTGAGTTCTGGGACGTCTCGTATTCACCTCCTGAGATTTGGGTGTATCTTCATCGTCCAGATCGTACTCATCCCCACTCCCCCCCATCTCAATATCTCCATCTGGACCACTCGGAGAAGCGGATGTAGGAGACGCCGGGGCAGTGATGAGCTTTTTATCCGTGTTCATACTGTAGGCTCCATGATATTGTGGCTGAGCATATGGAGGCCCTGAATGACCCGGGCCGTGACTCACTGCATGATGTTGGGCCTGATTATGACGCTCAGCATCTTTTGTTGTTTGATGATGTCCTTTGTTGAAGCTGTTCGTCGTCCCGTACACATTCTTCACCTTCTCACCGTCCGTATGTTCCTTATTAGTTCCCTGTACATAGGTGTGCAAAAATGACAATTTTATTTCGTTAAGATTTATCCTTTATATTTCCCATCTTTATGATAGCATCCATCTGTAATCTCAATTTCACATCAATAATGCGGTTTGGATTAGTACAGTAAGCAAAAAAGTAAACAAAAAGTTAAAAATTAAACGTTTACTCATATCACATCCATATGCCATTTAGCGGAATAGGTAGACGACTCGGAGCTGCTTTTAATGTTTATTGGGAAGCAGTTTGAGTTAAGTAAGTGACAAACTATACATTATGTGACACTAAACATTACAGATACAATTTACAATACAAGATTATACGATTATCTAAAAACACGAGAGGAAGAAGAAGAAGCACTTAAATCAAGATTTCTTTTAAAAAAATTTATAATAGTATTCCCATGTTTTTTTGTGTGTGTTGGTGGGCACATTTATACAGTTTTTAGTTTGGAGCTTTTACTCCTAATGACATACGAAATAGCTTTTTATTGAGTAGAGGCAGAGGGGAAAAAATAGTTAATTATTGTATAAAACATGAATATGGGTGAGAGCGAGAAAATATATATTTACAATAAAGAGAAATCAGAATCAGAAAAGGCTCAACCAAAGGCGGTGTCCTCATCTACCACTTAAACTTGATTACTTACTCACAAGGCGGAGGTGTATACCTATACTACTTACTTACTACTTGCGTTAGGAGATACACAAAGACAAAGACGAGGGATTTTTTTATATTTTGGACTAGTCATGGAAAACAACAAGTACATAAGAGACCCATAGGCAGGAGTGAGTACACAGAGATAAAATATGTGTAAAATATCAAATGATGATAGAAAAACCGCACTAAGTAAGAAAGAGCTTGTTCAAGCTCACGTCAGAGCAATCGACCATTACGACAATTGACCACATGCTTCTTTTCTTCAGAGAGAAATAAAAATAAGAGAGATAGTAAAAGTGATCTCACCATAAAATGATAACACCATTACCATTACAATTCTCTATACCTCATCCTGTCCTCTCCTCGACGCTCCGTTGCCTCGTCTCCTATATGCACTTTTGTCTGGACTTGCAGATGTGGAATATTAACAAGAATAAAGTGACTCTGATTGCTTACTCTCAAGCTATTGTATAACATCTAATAGATAGATATAATTTTAAACCTGATTTTGCTAAAAATTTTCCCATTTTCCTATTTTTATATGTACTTGTACAGGTGGTCAGTGAGGCTTCATTCATATATAGTTAATAGTTTGTGGATAATTTGGTCACGTCAGAAATCTCACAACTAGTTGACAAATGTCAGTACTATACATACCTGTACATACATACATATAATTATACACATAATTAATTATACATCTCCATATCTGTGTATAATAAGTTGAAGAAAGTTAGAGCTCTTTGTATGCGCATGAATACACGCTGTAAGTAAAGTAATAATAAAGCAGGAGTGTGCAATATTTAAGATACACAACACAGAGATGAGATTTTCCTCATTTTCTTCTTTTCCTCAGACCATAACAACAGGAACCAAAGCAATGCAATGACCGCGACCGGTACCGGTACCAAACAGTGTCAAGTAATCTAATGTGTAATCTCTGGTCTGGTGTGAATGGGAAGCCAAAGCCGAAGCCGAAATCGGACATTATGTTGTTATAATATTATTATGTCTACGTCCGTAATTACTACATATATCCTCTCTTTTTGCTTGTGTCCACACGCAATGGGAAACAAGAGGCAGACGGAGAGACGCGTAAGTAGAAATGTTGATCAAGATCTTGTCTTTCATTAGATACAATTAGTGAATTAGTCTCTATCTCTCTCTCTCTCTCCACATACTTTTGCCTAATTGAGGATATAGTGAAAATGAAAATGAACAAGAATTGCAGTAACATGCACTCACTGAGAGTTGAGATTTTAATTTCTCTTGGATGGAAAATGCTGTTGAACATTCACACAATAATAATAATAAATTATTATATGAATAATTTAACATTCGAGATTTCAACTATGTATTAAAGGACAATTGTCAGTGGCCAGTGGTTGTCGGTTGGCGTTGTCATTATATGTAATCTACAAAATCTCTAACATTTTTCTGCCTTCCTTCCTTCCTTCCTTCCTTCCTTCCTGCACTTAATAATAAAGTCATTACTATTATTATAATTTTTTTTCAGATTGAAATCGCCACCATCTAAACCATAAAAATATGTAAATGTCCCTCATCCATCATCATCTATTTAAAATGCAAATCTAGAAAAGCCAAGAGGCATATGGTAAAAATGCAACCAACGAACGAAACAGCCATAACGAAAGAAGACAGAAAAAAAAATAGTTATTCGTCCCGTCGCGTCATAATGTGTAACCTGACAATTGAATTCATATACACTATGAAATTGAAATTGATATTGATTTGATTTGATATTTGATATAGTTGACATATTTGATTACTTTCACTATTACAATTTTTTATCATTCAAAACCTATGTGAAACTATATATTATTTTTACTATTTTTTTTTAAATTGTCTTTATATCCCTGCGTAGCTTCCTACTCAATAACTCACTGGTTAAGGCAGTTGCAGTCTAGAGTTGTGAATTGCAGATTGCAGATTGCAGTGACAGCCAAGTCATGCTAATCGTAAGTACCGGTAATGGCATGTTACTTTAGTGTAAGAGTGAGTAATATAATTTGTTATTATGTGATTCCTTCTCCATTCTACACGCTATATTAAATACGTGCGGAAAACCAGAATAGATTGTATTTTTTGTGTACTTGAATGACAACAAGAGTAGAAGACATCAATGTACTTAAGTGTTATTCACTCTGCCTATAAGTATGGGCAGTATTGTACTTAGGTAACTACACTACAGTAATTGAAAGAGACGAATTCCATCTAAGTTTCTATATCGTAATCGTAATCGGCAGTAAGAGACAGCTATGAATGGTTAAGTAGTTAAGTTGTTTCAGATTACTTTTTTTTGCCCATCCAGTTGCTCAGTAGTTTATAACATGCGGCAATTAACTCTTATCAAATTTTGCTCCTTTCAATCAAACAAGATCAAATACGTAGTAGTAATGTTTTGCCTTTTGCCCATTGTAATTATATGCATCTACAGACAAAAGTGACCGGAAAACATCCAACAGTCAATCTGTCAATCTCTTCAGTCCTTCTGTGTACTATTACATCACAAACATTAATTAAAAGGGAAATATTCCGGTATATGACATTTTTGTTTGCCCTGTCAATAAGATCTTATTTAGGCAATCTGGCTATGTCAAATTTATAGCGTCAGCTTTTAACTTTCTATAGTTTTTTTGGGGGGAAATATTTTTCAATTTTTTTTTAGACTTTGGTATAGTGTTATTAGCAATAACAATAACAGCAGGACACCATTTTGATATTGATAAGTAGTTCGTTCGCTTTCGTTGTTATTTTTTTCGTTATAATCTCGTTGGTTTGTTCCTCTAGTAAGTCCAATTGTAATGACATTGCGGACTCGTAGATTTGTTGATTGTTTGACACCTATACTTCTCCTAAAAAATTGAAATTCGCTCACTAGTCAGATTTATTTGATCTATACATGTATCTGTTTTCTATTCGGTCCTCTGATTTTCATGATGGCGATTTTGATTATGAGATCAGTTTCTGTGCTCTTTTGTTGTGCATTCGTCATCGTCGTATCAGTAGTTGCCATAAGAGAGAGAGAGAGAGAGAGAGAGAGAGAGAGAGAGAGAGAGAGAGAGAGAGAGAGAGAGAGAGAGAGAGAGAGAGAGAGAGAGAGAGAGACAAGAAACAGGAGCGTTGTTGTTGTTGTTGTTGTTACAGTTCAGGAGGAGCAAGTTTGTGAGTTTTTTGGCAAGAAAATTATTTTATGGATTTCCCATTATTATCCTGGCAACGACAACATGCTCAGTTTTGTTGAACCTTTCTAAGCTTAAGGGTGTACATAACATAAAAACTGGCCAACAAGATATTTTTCCACATTGAAAGTACAGTAGTATATATGTGTAGTGTGTACTGACTGTAAGGAACACGGTAATGTGTATAATTATTATTAAAAACTCTAAAACCTCGTCGTCGTCATCCCGTGTACATAATAATATTAGTATGGTTGTCCGCTTCTCCCCGCCCATAATAAAAACAGAAACCAAAAGAGACACAACAAGAACAAGAAGAGCAACCAAACTGGAATGATAATAGTAATTGAGCAAATAAAATATCATGTAGTAGGTAGCAAATGGGACATTACCAGCAACACTTCTACAACAGATAAAAATCATCAATTTTTTTTGACCGACCAGTCCCATAGTCCCAGTCCTAGTAGTAGAATATAGGTACGAAAATGGGAAGCATTTTATAGCGCTATTATACAGAGAGTGTGACTACAGAGGAAACGATATACGTATGTAAGGTACCTACTATACTAATGTACCTATACATATATGCAACTATGAAGGTGATTGATTTATCTACGTGCTACGTAATACCTATTAAACACACTCGACATTCTAAATTTCTAATTGTCAATTATTCTAAAATTATTCTAAATTCAATATCTAAAAAAAGAGAATTGACAATTTTTTTTTCAACTACAGAGCAGAGTGAACTAGATATATTATGTATTATCTAATCTATCTACTATACTCTCTAATATCTAATATCGATTTAAAAATGTTGAAACACTTGCATGATATTTTCGATCGTCATTTTTGAGTCCATGGGCACTCTTTTCTTTATGATCATTCGCACCGAAATTCTCCGCTATTCGCTTTGCCTCCTCGTCATCATAGAAATGCTCTGTGCGCTGAAATTCTTCCTTGTGATAAACTCGTTTGAAACCCTTCAAGATGGTAGATGAGGAGGGAGAGACAAACCATTATTAGTTAGGGATTGAGGAAATGAGGGAATATATTACGTGTGAGGACAATAGATATTATTTTATCTATAGTTCGGAACTCTACTAAATAAATATACAATATCATCAATCCTCATTGACAGTCCTACTATTCGCATTATATATAGGGATTAACTTGTTTGCATAAATGCAAATGGGAATGAATTACATACATGTATATATGTAAATAAAAGGTGTGGGTGACACACAGAGAGGACAATTTTGACATGCTTATTGAGAATTGATTGAGCTGCATACAGCCTTTGGTAACTTTGGTTGTGGGTATTGGTTAGATATAGCACTCACTGGCAGGGGAGTTGTAGAATAAATAATGAGATTAGTATTCAATATGTTAACATTCTTATCCTATGGATTCCTCACCATAATACCTAATAGACTCATCTATACATATCTCTGTTTTCACACACTGTATATAGCTATATACGTACATTTAAAAAAAACGGAATAAGAAAAAACGCAAAAAGTAAAAATGATTAAATATTATCCTGACAAGTAAATAATGGAGGACCAAACCACGGTGCATTTATGCTGGGTGAAGATAAAAGCATAGGATTTTTGGGTTCTACTCTCGGACAGCAGTACAATGGAATGAGAGGAATCAAAAATGGGTTGCGTTTGCTACTCAAAAACTCGCCCATAAATTGCCATGACTATAATATATAGAAGACTAGTGCAATTTCAAAAGAGACGCAAGTAGAATTATATGGCTGAACAAGTAAGTGTGCGAAGAAGGTTAATTTTGAATTTTGAATCTCTCCTGCATAAGTACATACCTAGGTATTTTTTTAACATAAAATACGGAGTGCATAGTATCCATTCCATGTCCACGTCCATGTCCACCAATATGCTTTTGCTTTTCCTTTAATTTTGTGCTATAGACTGTGCTGGCCAATATCAAGTATGACATGTCAAATAGTGTCCTATAGGCCTATAGTGTAGCATTACCTCTATATTTTTTGTCTCGCAAACTATCCTGAGTAATCGTGGTCTATACATATTTAATTCATTGTATTGTCAGCTCACTCACTGTCCTGCTACTTGTAATACTATAGGGGATAATGGTATCTGCTCCTTCTGTTTCTGTTTTTGTGCGTTGAAATTTAGAGATGAATATATTTATCTTCTACACTCATATGCAGTCCAAGACTCTATATGTCTCCTCATGGGGATTTTAATTGTATATGTAGCTGCATGCGTACGAAAAATCAAGTAGTATGACATGACAAATGACCAACAGGATCAGTCACCAAAACCAAGAAGACAGCCAAATAATTGGGATGGTTAGGAGGGGCCAGGCTAACAATCATTTACGCATGTATTTTTTGTAAGCCTATAATTACCTACGTATTATTTATATATAGCATGTCCACTCCGTGTATTAGTATTACATGTACTAACATTAAAAGTATTTCATAGTTTCTATGAGGTTTAATTTGTAAACTGCAATGTCAAAGTTAAAAATTAGAGTGCGAGGCCATAATGCCATGCCATATGCTCCCATAGCATAACAAAGTGCACACATAGGTATACCTAGGTACTAAAGGTACATAAAAATTTATGAATGTGGGAGGGCATGGCATGACACGTCATGACAGACGTACCGTCAAATTCCAATGAAAGTATATACCTAGTTTGCCTAGTTATATAGTGTTAGTTAAAGTCATTTGTAAGCACTTTTGTGGATTTAAATTGAGATTTGGTTCTAATTGTTAGCACTTTTTCGATATATACACAGGGACTTATTAAACTTTAAACTAATCTAATACCATAATAATGTTCATAACCTACCGTCACTTTCCTGCCCTTATTCTTCTTTTTAGAGTCTTTGTACCGTCCTCCTTCGTTAGCTTGGGATTTTCCATTTCCTTTTTCAAAATCTGTTAGCCCTGCTTCATTACCCTTGTAGTGGGTCACCTTACCCCCTTCCGTATCTGAAAATATTTGGGATTTTGGAAGAAACAATATTAAACGAAAAAATTTCCCAGGTAAAAATGAGGCAATTTACATAATCTGCTTTGGACACAGCTCATTTTGGATCTTTGTAGCAGTTGTCACTCTTAGTTTGCTTTAGTCTGGGAGAGAAGAGAAAAACTGACCAGTGAGATGCAAATGCAAGTGCCTACACAAAGGAAGAGACTAAAAACTGGAAAAAGGCAGCGTTGGAAACATTGCCTGAAACATTTCCAAGAATTGCGTACCTTATATGTACCAGTGTAGCCAAAAAAACTTTTTTTCTGAAGGTAAGTTACACAGCAGCATAACGGCGAAGGGATTATTTTGTATTTAAACAAATCTAATTCAAAGTTAATAAAGCGAATTAATAAAGCAAAAAATAAAAATAAAAAGAATTCGATACCAGTAAAAGTCTGTGCGTTATGTTTCCCATGATCTCGATTATTGATGTATTTATTATTCCTCTCCTTGGAGCGAATATTGGAGCCGTGAGTATCATACTGAGACCTCGTTTTGGGATGAGAGCCCGCACTGATTAAATCCGCAAACTCTGTCGTCTCATTAATATCTTCATCATTGAGAAAGTCATCATGAGTTGAGTTATTAGGGACGATATCCCAACTGGTCGCCTCATCCCCCTCATCATGCTCATTCCCATCCTCATCCGTCCGGATGATTTTCACAGATTTTAAAATTAATTTCGAGCCCTCGGGTAGTTGTGAGAAGACGAGTTGATCCAGGTCCTTGTCCATGTCATTCATGTGGAGAGAGTGATTGAGCAGTGCATTTTTTAATTTCTCTTCCGGACTCTCGTGACGTGGTGTGACGGGTGAGACTTTCATGGACTCGAAGCCTCTCGTCGGACTATTCGTGTTCATTTCCATGCGGGAGCTGACAGTGGGGAATAATTTCTCGAGCGGGAGGAGGATCTCACGCTTCTGTTGACTCTGCTTCTCGTTAGTACTTGTGGTCTCGGCGGAAGTGGGACCTTTAGATTTTTTATTAGTGACTGATTGTGAGCTGGAGCTGGAGGAGCTGGAGCTGGACCTGGGTCTAGGACTAGTTGTACTTTTAATAGACACAGAGGATGATATACTCGTGGTGGTGGTCACTCTACTGCTTGGACCGTTTGTCCTCGCAGTACTTGTCGGGCCCGGGTTCGGGTTCGGGCTCGGTTTTGGGCTTGAAATGAACCGACTACTATGTTTCACTGGTGTGGCACTGTTACTACTACTACTAGTACTACTCGCACTAGTCCTTGTTGGGACATAGACAGGGGATGGGACATTACTATTTGACCTCGCCTCATTATTCATTGAATAATTTCCTCTCCGCACTAATTTCTCCATCATCCCACCGCCACTTCCTTCCGTCTCATGGAGGAGGACGAGTGATATGCACACAATTCCAATGACAGTCGGCAGCACATGCATTTTTCGAGATCGAAAAGATTCACGCCTCATCTGTGTCACCATTTAAAAAAATTAGATCTAGAAATTTCCCGTTCTTTGGTCCACCTCCAAAGAACTATTATAACTTCCTAAATATATGCTAATTTTAATTAGTTAGGCAAAAATTTCACTTACATGCTGCGTACAGGGAGTGATTTTGATGAGGGGATCCATTATGTACGTAATGTATCTGGAAGACACAGCTCTGGTTTTCCTCGTCCACACAGCTCTCACACTCTACTGTAAACTGTAACTATATAGGGACTTTTGGTCTGCTTTGGATCTTGAACAGGTAAAGTTGATTTTACAAAATTTTTTTTTTGGAAAAGTGCAAAACACACAAATTTACTCTGTAAAACACATTTTCCAGGATGAAATGATGTGCTGTTTCAACATTTGTTAAATTGGAACCATAACAAAGTGATAGGCGGAAGAGCACAATTTTAACTCAAATCTGGATATCGACAAGTCACAGACAGAGACAGAGAGAGGAAAACAAATTCAAATGGTCACTTGTCTTGACAGAGCCTCTTGGTCGTCTCCGTTGATAACCACAGGGGGGAAGGATGAAATGAAACTGAGGAAAAATCTTTTTCGTTCCATATATTATAAGATAATCTATGAAGTATCCACCTCAAAACTTGGTGCGTCAAGCTTTAAGACTCAATAAGACTCTTGAAAACAGACACTTCTTTGACGCTATCACGATATATAATATTATGTACAGCTCTAGATCTCTGCTGAGCAGAAGAGTAAAACCCTTTGAAATTTGGATGCTATGAGGACAGCTCTCTGATATGCATGTAACTTGGGAATTAGAATGAAATTTGCGTGCCTAGCCTTCGTATTGTTATAGATTCAGATTGGGGAAAAGAAGAAAGAAGGAAGGAACAGACGGCACCTCTCAAGTACTCAGGCACAGTACCTATATATTAATAGGATAACACACACACACTCACACTCACTCACAGTGTCCACTGTTGTATAGGTAATTCTAAATGTAAAGGGTAAATGGGGGGTAAGGATTTTTGTCTCTTATAAATTTAATGTACTTTACTTTTTACTATAAACATTCGTGTGATCTCCTCGTGTTTTTTAGTGTACCTACCTATGAGCATTTGGATGGGAGATATGGGACCGGTACCGATGGGATCAATGGGAAGCTATAAAGTTATAAAGTTTGTTGGGCGGGTGGTCGGTCGGTCGGTCGGTCGGTCGGTTGGTGGGGTAGCGCAGCAGCGTGTAATGAAATTGACACAAGAGAGAGAAGACTCAAAAAAGCCCAAAGCATTCGAATAGGTAAAAAGTTTATCTCAATAATAAAAATTCTCTTCTCTCTCATTTACTTATTACTTACTTTTCTCCTCGACTCGACGACGCCGACTCGACTCGAAGAAAAGACGGTGCACGACAATCTTTTGGTTATCTGAATCTGTCAGTTCTCTCTCTCTCTCTCTTAAAGATATATCTTGCATGTATCTTTCTGTATATTATTATGATGATTCTTGATTTTCCTTATTTATTTTCTGTTTAAATTCTCATTCTTCTTTTCTCCATTTGGGGTGTTTCACTTTTTTTTCTCAAATTCGAAATTGAACAAATTCAAACTCGGCGTCGTCGTCGTCGTAACTCGTAACTGCTCTGCACTGTACCATTCTATCTGTAGCAGTCATCATCATATACAACACATTAGATCTGCAATCATCATATTATCAGATAATTTGAGATTTTTCACCAAATGTTTTTCCCCCTTTAAACCCCAAGAAAAAAAATCGTTTTCCTCATGCTCAGGAACGAGTCACGTTTTCTCCCTACACTAATAAAAAATAAAACTTCTCTGTAAAATTCACAAAGTACCATATAGCCAAATTCGATACAAGAAAAATCCAAAAATCTAATACTTCTCTGCATTGCTGAGTATTTGACAGTAATATATATAGAAAGAGTAAGAAGTAATATTATATTATAATAACAAGAAAATATAACAAGAGGAAAAAAAAACGAGAACGACCACTCATGTATGCACATAATAATAAAATAAATATGTGTTCATTCATTCACATTGTGAGTGGAAATCGGAATTTACACACACACACACACGGCCTGCCGCCTACATGACTGTCATCTTGTCGCATGCATTTTGACTCTGATTTGTATAAGTTTGACTTTTAAATGACAAGGAGGTGACAACAACAACAACAGACAGACAAAAAAATATAAAGTTTTGAAGCTAGATTGCATATGTTATGTATGTATTTCTATTGTGAAGATTTTTTAACATCCCTGGTCTGTTTCTGTCTTTTTATTTTTTTTGTAAATGTGACACGAGACTGGAGGCAGAGCGGACTGATGCATCCTTGCATTACTATAACAAAAGGTTCTATCTCAAATCTGTGCTCAAGAATACTACCAGCACCAGCTACATATGCATCTAAAAATATGCTTCCTTGAGGAATATAATGTCTACAGTTCTCATCTTCCCAGTCACATATGGTTAAAATAATGTGGATATAAAACGCATCCAAGACGGTGTATACATATATAATGTACCTACCTACTTACTTATACTGAGTATATGCTAATAATTTCTATTTCTCATTTTAGAGTTTGGATTTGGAATAAGCGTGTCTTGAGCGTGAGAAGGGGACGACCACAACAAGTCCTACACAATTAAAATATAATCCTTTGAATTCTTCCAAGTCATCCATTATATGTATATACATTTTGCACGTACCTTGAATATTGCTGTTAGGCATGCAGTGGATGGAGTATGGAGTAAATCTTCGCTGGATTTCTGAAGCTTGTTTAATCTTAACATTCTGACTGAAGGAGCTGGTCTTGGTTCTTGGTGACTATTGTTACTGTATAAGAAGTGCACTACTGGCAACGGCAACTGGCAAGAGCACACGAATGTCCGGTCAAGTTTCTACGAGCTTCTGTGTATTCATAATTTTACATGGTGAAGGGTGTTGGTGGTGATGGTGGTGGTAGTGGTGGTAGTTGGTAATTAATTGATGTTATTGACTTCAACTTTCATTGATTATGAAAGCTAGGTGTTTTTCATTGCCATTACTACAGTACTATTAACCAGGTATTAAGGACAACTACAGACAGGGAGTACTGATATTCAAGTATTATTGATGTGGACGTGTGTGGATGGGTTAGAATTGGAAATTTTAAATGCACCCATTATTTAAAAAAAAGCAGCAAATCTTCAACTCGAATGTAAATTGGAAATTCGGTGAGAATTACATTTTTTACTGGGATGCTTTGGAATAGTCTCCATATCCACTCATTAATGCAGCAGTGCAATATATATAGTTAATGGAGGCCGAATAAATACATATTTAGAAAGCATTAAGACTACTCAAAAGACACATAAATTGTAATAAGTTAATAAAGTCGATAGTCTCAACATTCATCAACACTTCGCTTCGTTCCCGCATTGCATTGGTTGGTTGGACGGAGGAGTTAATCCTCAAAAATGTAATTCTTCTTTGTCTTCTCTTGTCACGTCAAGTCAGATAAGAAATATGAAAAAATACCAAGACCAGATGCCTGTACAATATGGAATATGGAAATTGTTCTCAAACCCAAAGCCCTAAGCAAAGATCTACAATCTACAGAACAGACAGTAAAGGATGACGAACTTGGTGAATTTGAATTGTACAAATATAGCGTGTGCCAAGTATGTATATGCATCCAACCTGATATTAAATTTAATTGAAGAGTGGAGAGTATAGAAATGAATATATATAGTGTATCATTATCATTGGATAGGAGTATGTATCTATGTGGATGGTGTTCACTTCCATGGTCAGAGTCAGAAAGCTCTCTAAAATCCGCAAATCGAGGCTTTGCGGTTTTCAGATTTCCTTATTAAGTAGGTCTTTTCAATGGATGGAATCTGACTATATTATGGCTGGCCATGGCTTGTCAGTTTCTCACACTCTGACTGCATTCTGTATTCGCATCGGCGGCAGCGGCATCGGCATCGGTAATGCATGGTAATGATAATATCAAAAAACCTGTGTAATCTGAAGAAGGTGAAAAGATGAGGATGAGAATTTAGCTAAATATCAATGAACTCAATTCCACTGTGTACATATATTTAACCAGTTGTAAAAATATATATCAAACTCTATTCCTATTCCCAATGAAATCATAATACACCCACACAATATCATGTTCATCCAAAATACAAGATATATTTTTCTTGTGTGCAGAATATTATACATATATAGTTAGTGGTTTAACTCTGGGTATTGTAGCCAAAGTATCCAAAAAACCAACAAAAACGATATACGATTTCACAGCACTTACAAATTATTATTGAGCACTCGACTTACCAGTTACCAGTACAGAACAGATATACTGTGTACATACATATGGCTATATGTATATCTACTCACTAGTCAGTGTATTACAACTGCAATATTGTCTTCTGTTCAACATACATGAGTCCGGTCTCCGAGGTCCTTGTCCTTTTCTGTGACTGATGGACTGATGGTTGACATATAGCTAATCCTGAAATAAGATCAGTTGCGCTACACTCTACACTGCATATAGAAACAGATAAAATTTCGTAATTTCTCTGTTCCTGACATTGAAATTGGATGAGGATAAGAGACTACTCTTTCTGAGAGTTGTTCTGAATAAAAGACAAATCAAGAAACTAGGTGACTAACTCACATATGAACATGCAATTTGTGTGTTGGGTTGATGGGGTGTAATATTCAAAATTCAGTGGACAATAAAGACGGTGTTGTTCCTGTTCGAGTCAGATCAGAATTTTCATTTCAACTTCAACGCAGTGTCACGGTACAACACTAATTACTACCAATCACTGTATAGTATGGTGCAGAGTACAGAATTAAAATAGAAGTAGGTGCCTAACTTACCAATGTATGCACTATAATGCAGTTACGCATGGGAGGTGATAGGGCCTTCCTTTAGATTATTATTATATGTCGGCATGTATAAATACAAACTGCATTTTCTCTTGAAATTTTAACGTGTGAAAAAGTATGCGAAAAGATCCTGCAATATCCTACTGAAATAGACAAAATGTTTGATATGTGAGATCTATGCGGATGACGTCTTTTATTAATCACACATGTTCTACAGGGGGCACAATATTATGCACTATGTGAATCATCCACCTATAAGGCAAGTAGGTAATACCTACCATACATTATTAGAATCTTTAAAAAAAATTTAGCATTCAATATTTCCGCTATTTGAAAGACTAAGTCCAACGAGAGGGAGTAGGACCTACATAATATGTAACTGATGTTTATGATATTTTGAATCTCTGCAGAAGCTATGAGATGAGTGCGTAGCAAAGATGAAAGTTTCGTACAAATTAATTTGAGCCGGTAAATTAATAACTACAAAGGGGAAAAAGCATGTCTCGAGTATTAAAACTGTGGATTTACAGGTGTAAAGTGTAAACGGGGAGTATTCGAAATGATGATGAATGAATGGTCTAGATTTTCGTATCTCTGCATTTCCTTCATAAACTTTTCAAAGAAATCAAATGTGATTACTGGGAGGAACGCTAATTACAAAGGAGCTGTAACTATGGGAGGAACGACCACGGTCATACATTGTGCCCTATAACTATGTAAATCAAAGATCAAACATTCAAATGATCAAACCCAAAAGAATAGTGAGAGTCACTCAGCCAGTGAGTGAGTCCCAAGTTAAAATATACGAAATACGAAGTGATTGTTGTAAGTACATTTTAAGCTTACAACCAAGTTTCGAATCAAAATCCAGGAAACAGTGGAGTAGAATTAACATAGGTAATAACACCTAGGAAGCATTTCGAGCCAAGTTATCCACGACTTATAGGAACCATTAATTGATTTTTCACTTGTCGTGTGTAGAGAGTATACAATAATTACCAAATAATATTCCAAAAACAATATCCGCAATTCACATGAATGACGAAGTGCGTTAAAATTGTATTCCGACACTGTCAATTATGTTAAAATTCGTATGATTTCACAGCCAGAAACATTTTCAATAGATAATCTGATCAATACTGATCACTCGTAAGTCGAGATCAAAGTTCAGTAATCGATATATATGGTAAAATTAATTCGAGGGTTCCTATTGGCTTTGTTCACTCCTTTTATCATTACTATATTTCACAGTTTATATGCAAATTGCTAGCTCACGAAATTAACATTAGAATCCATCTCAAAATCCAAATCAGCTTATTGTCGTTTTCCTCTCATAATAAGCATAATTATTATGTACATGATGCTATATTTTTGACGAAGGTAATACCTACGAAGTACGATGGGTAATATTGAATATTATAACATGTAGTAAGTACTACTTGCATAAATAGTGCGTTGTATGGTAATATGCTATAGGTGTACTGACAAGTCCGACTATAAGGGATTCTGATTTAAGGGAAAACGGCTGCAAGGGACGAATTTAAAATATTTGGTTGGCCAGCTATGCTTTTAATGTTAAAATTATCCGGATTTAAGGGAACCGATATAAGGGATATTCGGATTTAAGGGACTGTTTTTCTACGCTTTTGAGGCCTTTTTAGGTCATTTATAAGGGAAATTGTAATAAACGGAGCCGAGTTGTAAATAAATAGTTACTATCTCCCTCTAGAATACTATTTTATTTTTTACTGTGTACTTGACCACAAGACTGATTTTATCTCAACATTAAATTTACATTATCGTTCATTTAAGTGCGTAGGTTGTCTATTTGTAAGTCACATAGCGTTTTTTCTTTTTGTTATTTATTATTCTATAATGCTTATTCAGTCTTCAGTTCTAGTAAGCGGAAAAGAAACACGTTGAACACTGAACAAAAATATCAAAATTACAAAAGTTAAAGACCCAAACGCAAGCAGACACTATCAAAGAAACCGGTATTAGTTCTAGTGTAATCAGTAAAATTAAGCACGAAGTCTTTGTGTGCGTCAAAACGAAATCAAAAAGAGCCAAACTGCTATTACTGACTTTTTCATTGAATCTCAATAATTATAATTAAACAACGGTGTACATATCTTGCCCTGGACATTTTTTGACTAAATAAAACAGATTTTGAAATTTTAAATAACTTTCGCTTTATAGGGAATTCCCTTACATGGTTAAACGGGAATTCGGTTAAACGGGACTAAAAATGTCGGTCCCCCCAAGTCCCTTATAGTCGGACTTGTCAGTACATGCAAATCATTGAAGACTGAAACTGATCTGAACTGACCGACAGTCTGATTATACACAATTTGATTTGCCTCCCATGCTATATGGTTGATAGTTTATATAGTCTATAATAAAGCGGTTTTTGTGCGACAATAATGTGCGTTGAAAGTACAGAAATTGTGGCTAACACTCCCTTCCCATACACAACGCGGTTCACGAGGTACTTTATACAGTCCAAACTCCAACAACAACACACAATGTAATGTAGCTGATGCCATTGCCATATTATTAGATCATCAAATTACTCGACCTTTACCACAGCAAGTGAAATTGTGAATTTCTAATAAATGAGTGTACAAAAAACACACCTTACCTACAAAAAGTTATGTCTTTTAGGAAACTTGAGTTTTTCATCAGCGTTAGTTCCCTACCCATTGCTCACGGTATAGTACAGCATAGCTCTGAATTACATGTCATATTACTGGCACTAGCAAAAATGTTGATAATTTTTTGTTGGAATTCTCTGCATACTCTGACTGACATTTTTTTGAGCATTCTCTAAATTATGTTTTTGAGCAGCTCCGGACGGTTTATTTAGATTAGTATGATTGTACGAAGTATGAGGAACTCATTTGACAAAAATGTTAATGCCAGGGGCAGGATAGTATAATGTGATGCATCGAGGATTAATAGTAATAATATAAACCTCAACTCCAAGTTGTATGAGAAAGAAGTATGAGAAGAAATTTAATTCAAAATATAAATTTTTTTTTTAGGAAAACAATAATAGTGCATCTGCTATTTATTTGCAGTTTCATGATTACTTTTCGTTTTGTATCATAGAGGTAGTATTTATATTTATATAATTATACGTACGAGCTAGCCAGATCTACATTATCTGCATATCTACATTTATAGTACTATGATCCATAATATATATATAATAATTATAATTCAATAATAATTCATAATAATAATTCAATAATAATAATAATTACTTTGTATGATGCAATCATGATTCATTGAATACACAAACATTCATATAATATATTTGTTATATATATCAGTAATATTCAGTATAATATAACTCTATATGCTCATCAAGAAAAAACACAAAATATTTACAGGTTGTACATTAACATACTAATATAATATATTCACATAATATTAACTTATGTACATATATAATCTTTATATATATATATCTACATATAGTAATAACTAGTTATAGCAGTACACTAAAATTAGACGCAGTATAGAATGTCTAGACACTATATTATTATTTTATCAGTATACACTAGTACATAGAAGTAGTAGTAGTATTAAATAATAAATTTGAATAATCTTAATATATATAATAATAACAATAGTTTACGTAATAATCTGTCTGATCCTAATCTATCTCTCCCCCTTAACTGAGCTTATATTTTACCTTACATAATTAATTTATAGTGTTACTAATAATGTATACTTATAATTATGTTACGAGCGTTAAGTGTTTTCAAATTTAAAAACAATTTTATCCTTATAGTATTATTAATAATTATAGTATTTATATGTATTATACAATTGTATGGTACAGTAATTAACAATAAGAATATTAATAACGTACATATATTGAGTTGTATTTTTTAGTTACATCTAGTAGTAGTTACCGTTTAGCCATTGCATTTCCTCTTATAATATAGATAGACAGGTAGGTCGCTTAGTTGGGTATAGGATGTATCCACTATATGCAATCAATAATATCTGATACCCACCTACCTATCCCCTTTTAATTTATACTATATATTCACTATGTACTCCCTACAGGTAAGATTAGACCAACAGCAAGTTGATTTCTGATTTCTTTTTTCGTATTTATCTACTCTATTGTTTCAATTTTGTCCTTCTGAAACTGCGGAGACCGGAAAGAAGAGGGGAGGAAGGTATTGTTATGGTATGGTCTTTATTTCTGATTTCTTTCCCTTTTCTCTGTTACATAACTATACGAATGTCGAAATACGAATGACCATTTTTCTAGACTTATTAAATAGTTCATTAAGTTTTTAATATACCATATTTCAAGTAGTACAGCAAGAATGTGATTAGGTATTTTAAGATATTAAAAAATTTACGTTCATCAATTAGTCTTAATTTCTTCACAATATACTTATTGTTAGATGTATCATAATGATAATATTAAAATAACGCTTAACGTGGATTAATTTTTTGAAAAAGAAAATCAAAATCATGCATTTGAATTAATTGTGAATGAAAAAATAACTAAATTAGAATAATAATAAAAATAACTGAACGGAATCTCGAAAGTATTTTCCGTACCATAGATCATGCATAATTATATCAATACAATCATAATAATAAGAGCAATACAAAAAAGAAAAATAATGATTGCAACACCCCCCTTTAATTGTAAAGTGCGGGCATTTTTTTAAAAGTAAAAATGATATTGATAATAATAATAATTAATTCGTAGCAGTAACCTATAATATAATCGTAGAAAGAAAATCAACGTTTGACTAAAAGTTGCTCCTTGATTATTATTTTTCTAGTATTTCAATATAAACATATGATGATGCCCCATAATTATGTTCACCTTGACTTTTTTAAATATAATTTACCTTACTCTAACTTCAGATATCAATGAAAAAGATTACAATTAGTTTTGAAAAGTTCAAAAAATTGTAAAATGTTTTACTGTATACATGTGTATGTAGCCTTCCTAATTAATTTTCTAATTTTTCCTTTCCTTTATTTTATTTGAGTAAACAATTCTTAAGTATTCTTAGTTGCTTGTTTGTTGATGTTTTGTTAATTTTTACCTTTAGTTCTTTCATTTTCATACTTTCTTTAGAAACTACATAATTATTCAATTATACGATTACTATTTTATTGAAGTTTTCTCCTGCTAGTGACATATTCCAGATACCAAACTACTATGTGTACTGACAGAAACTGCTTTTCATTTTTTATATTGTTAGAAGTTTTAGACATTTTTTTAATTATTACTTTGCAGTAACGATCCTTCAAATTTATAACAGCAATATGTCTTACTGTTTCTGAGTTTAAATTTTATAAATGTATCTGCAGGAAATTTATGTTGTTTACAAACAGATATATGTATAATTATATAGGATTTCATTTTAGAATTATTGCACCAATTATTATATGGTTTCATAATTCTTATATCTATGAAAATAATGCATAGTAAGTATGTAGTACGAAAAAATGACGAACAATCATTGTCAATTTCACATTGGAAAAGAGTAGACGAGGTATAATTATGTCTACGGCCTACGTCATTTTTATCATACATGTATATTAATATGGAGAAGAGGACGTTTACGTTTTCAAATGTTACAGTGTATTCATCAGTTCGAAGTATTTAAGTAATTTAAAATCTAATGAATTGTTTAGGAATATTCAAATATTAGAAATATTTAGAAAATCTGAAATATCTACTTGTCATATCTTTATTATATAGCATTATTTGAAAAACGTCAACCTCCTCAGCTTTTCTATGCATTGAAGAATAAGCCATGACTTCTGTTTTAACCTAGGTAAAAGTTTCCCTTTGCCAATACCGAGAGGATCATCATTATTTTTACTACCCAATTTTATTTATAACCGTACTAATTACTATCATTATTATTATTTTCCCCCGTCGATTCTGTCATGCTAAAAGTCTGTCGGTCTACTGAATGTATCTGAATCTGAATGTTAACTACAATTATAATTATTCTACAAACCACCAAAGTTGTTTCGTATTTCTAGTATCCACTAATCTAACTGCTATTGCTATGCTGAAAAATCCTGTCATGCAAATTGCATTTAGTTGTATACGAATATAATATTATATACTCGATATGTGTCGTATAACTATATCTGTAAAAATTGGAATTCCTTAATCAACATCTTGATACATAGTATTTTGTATCTAAACATGAAACTAAAAATAAAATGGAATTACATGAGAATTTAAATCGCATACGAAAAGAAACTGCTAATGTATTAGTAAAACATTTTGCTAATGCTGAAGTGTTAGAATGTATTTTTTTATAGTTGATATAAGATTAATAGATTATCTACATACATAATGACGAGCTAGATAAATTGCAGTGCTTAGTACAGTAAATAGTAACCAGGATTATACTAATATATATCTACTACACATATGCAAGATTCTTGATGTGGAATAAACAGCAGCAATACTGACGATTACACCTACATAGTATAGTCATTTAATTTTTCAGAACCACAGTTTCACAGTTTCGGAAATTAATTTCTTCTATAATTTCCATTTTGTTTAAAAACTTCCCCCCACATACAATAATTAATTACTAAAAACTTGCAATGCACTGTCCAAAGCTTTCTGCTCTTTATTCTGTAGCAGACTGACGACAGCGACGACACTTTCACACATTACAATGAGGAATAATATAACAGCAACAACTATTTAAATCTATTCGTCAATTGACAAAAAAATTTGAGCAATTACGTTGTTTATCATAGTGTGGTTTAAACACAAATGATAATCATGTCCTTATTTATGTCATCAAAAAAGTTACAGTTAAAAGAGACTACACCCGATGTAATTCAATATTTACTAAATTTGATGTCTTACATAAATTTTGTTTCTAGATGCAAACAAAAATAAGTAGCTGTATACAACGACAAAACTGAATCTGAGGTCATACTAATAAACTATGCGTTGCACACAATACGTAATATAAATGTTAAACGCTGTGTTTACGACTAAAGTTCTTTTCTAAGAATACTAATTAATAATTTTTACTTCTAGGCTCGCTCTCACCTCAGTGAGCTGATGTGACCTCTGAAGTTTCGCAAATAAAAAATAATATAGCGAGATAAACGTTCTGAGTTGAGTGTCAAAATAGAAGTTTTTAATTTTCTTCTTCTTTAGATCATAATTATTATGTTATACTTAAAGTCTCCTTTTCTCTAAATTAAAGTGGTAAACTGTAACTATATTTCATAGTAAAAACTAAATGATGTCTGATACTGTCCCGTCAAATAATAAATTAGGATTACTTTCACCATCAATTAAAAGAAAGATGTTAAAATACAGGATTAGTCATGATGAAATCGTATAAAATTAATAAAATAATCTTTTCTTATGTAGTTCTAGTGTTAACTGCAAGCAAGTTAAGTGATTTTTCTGCTTGTTTTCTCTTGACGTAAATGACAGCTTCATTTCTCGCACGTAGTAAGTAACCTAGAGCTTATAACTAACTTAATGTATGCATTAAACTATTTGTAAATATGTATCTTAAACATTATTTATAGTATTATTATATAGTAATAAGTATCACATGAAACAGTTGTTGCAACAAGAGATCTGATGCTAAACAACAATAATTTATCAATACTGACTTGCTTTCTGTAACGATCTAGACTCTAGCGAACGCTGTAACAATAACTATAACCAAAGTTTTGAGGATCAAAATTGAATAATTTTCTACTTTGTAAACGGAATCAAGTAGCATACCATGTTTGATGAATGGTTTGGTTCACCTTAAGACTAAATCCGTTTAGTGGTTTATGAAAGGCTTGAAAAATGAAGCCTGTTTTGATTAAAAAAAACTACTTTCTCCATGGTTTCGATAACTTGCCTGAGGTTGTAATCAAAGTTTTCATTTTACACAGTGGCAATAACAATTAATAGGTGAGCAATATCAGCAACGCCGTGAAGCAAATCAGGAGCGATTCTTGCTAAATTTTCATTCGCAAAGTCACATGAGGGGAAGATATGGATAACATAGGCCGGCTATAATAAAACATTAAATAGTAAATGTCGATCCAAAAGCAAAAATAAAATCATAACCGAATTACTATTTAGTAGGCTAATGACATATATTATTTTATAGAATTCTTCTTTACTTTCATATATATTATTAAATACCCTAGTATGTAGTCAACTGCATTTTGTAACATTATGTTAATCCTCTGGGCCTTAAAGGTCTGTCTCTAAGAAATAATTAATATTTAAAAAAAAATACGAGGTAGAATTAAAAAACAAACTGTACCTGGAGCGTTACGGGGTGGCAGATATTGACGATTCCCGCAGCTTGTTTTAACTGCAGGTAAGTTATAAACCCATTCCTCAAGTTATTGCTTTGCTGCAGGACATCCATATGATCTCGTCCACACGGTAAGGCCAATAACATACAATGTTCAGGCTCCAACTAATTAGAAAAAGAAGCAATGATGAAAATCCACTCTATTACGCAATTCCTGAATAGACACATTTGAATTTCAATTTAACTAACCTGCATCTTTCTGGCAACACCTTCAAGCTGTGTTTGTTCAAGTCTCATTCTTTGTGAAATTCTTAAAGGAGGAATAGTTCCATCAGGATGAGAAGGCAGTGAATCGCGAGCAACGTTCACGTTCCCTGAGACAAAATGCATTTGACAAGCCGCATTGTCATTTTTCAGTGCCAGAAGCCCTTGCCACATGATAGGATAGCGCTATAAATTTCAATAAAAATTATTAAATCACGGTTCACCCATACTGATTCACAAGAATCGTTACACTGAATAGCTATTTATAATGTACCTGTAAAAGCATAAGCAAGGAGTCTCCCTGTGGGGGAACTTGACTTCCGTGCGGCGGAGTCTGAACTTGAGTTTGTCTCTGCCGATCATTGGAAGACGGAGCTTCTGCACCTGGCATAGGATGCATGTATCTTGAGTGTGCGGGTGGAGGTGAAACACCCCGCCTAGCAACCACTCCTGTATTGCCGTAAGGTGAAGGATCCCTCTGAGGTTCCCTTTCAACAACGACCGATCTTGCATGGGGATCATACTGGTGGTAAGAAGGCGAATTTGAGAATGGTCTTTCTTCCAGCTCAGCATATGGATTCGAAAATGTTTGTCTATGAAGAGTTGCTGGTGGCTGATGGTGAGAAGGTGGAGGTTGATGATGAGCGGGTACCGGAGCACCGTACACATGCCGTCCAGCATAAACGGTTGCAACTGATGGTGATTCCGAGCCTGAGACGGTACAAATAGATCAGTTATTATTATTGTCGTGAAAAACAAATATCCATGCTGGCATAAACCATTAAAAAAAATTTAAATATGTAAAAATTTAAATAAATTAAAATATATCTACCTCTTTGGTCTTGCTGATGAGGAGAGACCAAGTGTGGTGGAATATGATGAGCTAACTGAGGACCGCTTCGCTCAGTTGAATTAATAAGGGTAAGTGTTGCCCCACCCTTGTGCAGCTCAGGAGTGCCTCGTTTAGTTTGTTGCTGTTGCTGAACAATTTTATCTGTTGACGCTGACCGTATACCGTATGGAGATTGTTGCCCTTGTGGCAAATTACCTCCAATCGGTCCAGCAATGCCTGCCGAATAATGTGTTGGGTACACCACTTGCTGATGCGGTGCCTGACTTTGCATATAATGAGCAGCATCAGATGGAGATTGCCTTACGTGCTGAGGTGGTAACACCCTCACATCACCCTATGAGATAACGGAACAAATAATTCAAAACATTCATCACAAAAAACTGATGACAAATATGCAGCTTCATAAATTCAGCATAATAATACTCGACAAAAGGCCAGAGAGAACTCACCAAATTTTGATCGTATGAAATGGGATGGTGCTGAGCGACTACACGTTGCTGAGTTGACTGAGGAGGCGTTTGTTCATGCTGTTGTGGTACTCGGCCTGCTTTAGGACTAGGTGCAGCTCCAACAACAATGCTTCCCCCTACTTCAACGCGAGGTGGCTGCGGTGGACCAAATGCATCCTAAAATTAGCACACGCAAGTATGAGGTTAGTAAATATTCAACATCCATAGTAACAGTCCTGAATAAATAACCGGAATTAAATATGGAATCTGGTGAAATTTGGAAAAGTAAAAAGAATTACTTGTGGTCGACTCATGGGCTGAGTTCCATCATCTTTGCTAACGATTCGACTCATCCTCAAAAGTTCAGGAGATTGCATCTGAACAGACTGCTGATGCGAAAGTAGGGAAGGTGCAACGGATCTTATCATCGGCCCTCCAATGCTCATTGTAGTTGGTGGAGCTGATGAAGTTGCCGTCAATATTACATTCGGAGGCATTATCGCTGATTTTCTCAGCTGATCATCAGCGGAGCTAACCACTTTAGTGATAGTAGTAGCACTAGGAAGTGGGATCCTGACCAGCTGATTATGAGACTGAACATTGAGTGGCTGTCTAATGCTATTAGGTGGCAAAATAGTTCTCTGCTGTTGTTGTTGCTGCTGCAGTGGTTGCTGCTGGGATGGATTGGACTGGTCCCCAGGTCTCACAAGAGTCACGTGATGATACGCCATATTTTGAGAGGCAGCTGAACCTTGCTGCTGTTGTTGTTGTTGCTGCTGCGGTTGCTGGTTCATGCCCATAACTTGGTTTGGCTTCGTAATCAAAGGAGGCCCTTGATTAACTGTTGGTTTTGAACCGTAGGTATTAACTGTAATACCCGGCGACGATATAGGTTGTCCAGCTAACTGACTGGAATGAATCGGGCCTGCCGAAGGGAAGCCTGTTCCAGGTTTAGATGGCATAAATGGTCCTGATGAAGTGTAAATAACGGCAGTTTTAGGTGACACTCCTGTATGAGATATAACGACCCCTTTCGAAATCGTATGTTGCTGAACGGACTGTATATGTTGAGGCTGTGGCTGAAAATGTTGCATCTGTAGTTGCTTCTGGTGCTGAAGTTGGTGTTGCATCAATTGCTGATGTTGTTGCTGTTGCTGCTGCAGCTGTTGTTGTTGCTGTGCAAGCATTGCAGGTAGTCCCTCAGTTTTGGGCAGCGAAACCTGATGTTGCATCTGTGGAGGATGATGATACTGCTGTTGTTGCAAAGGCATCGGTAGCTTCTCAACAACACTTGGCCTTTGTTCCATAGCTTTGCTAATTATCTCTGCGGAGCGACTTTGTAAAGAGATCTGCAAGTGATGCTGCAGTAATTGAAGTGGCTGTGAATGATCTTGATTCTGCACTACTAGAGGAACATACTCATCCGACTGTCGCATCATCGGCACCAAAAGACCCGTCTTCGGATCAATCAATTTTTCCATCACGGTTTCTGGATCCTTCTCTCCTTCGCGTTTCACAACACTAAGAACGGCAGGAATGTCCACCGTAGGAAGCGAACAACCAGGAAGTAAAGTTGACGTCGCTACTGTTGAGGGTGGGAGGAGAGGAACAGGAAGTGGAAGTGGGAGCGATACTGGCACAGGCGTCATATTAATATTTCTTCTTGTTAGAGTATCGCACGGTTTTATAAGTGTCGACTTATTCACTCCACTCACTGGGATAACCAAAGGACTGGGAGCTAGAATGGAGATGCTAGGAAGTCCACTATCCTCCGAAGTATCCTTACTTTTCGACCTCGATCGTGCTCGTACCGAAGGAATCATCGCTTTCAGAACTGGGGCTAGGCTTGGGATATCCGTTGGCAAAGTATCAGACTGGACCATTCTTATCACTTCATCGATAGTATCGTCCACAGTTGTTCTGGTAGTCGAAACCACAGGTGGTACTTTAGTCGCAACAGTGCTCACCACACTACTTCCAACACTGAAACTAATGGCGCTAGGGGCACTACTACTCACAGGTACGAGTGGTATTGTTTTTGCAATCACGGAAGGTTGCTCAATTTTGATAACAGTTGGCAATGTGACTTTAGGGAGTGTCGGTAACTGAACAGGAGTAGAAACTTGAACCTGAGGTGGTGGAATAGTTGGAGCAGGAGCTGGAGCTGGAACTGGAGCAGGAAGTTCAACCTTTGGTACAGGTGGGATCACAGCCGGTGTTGGAACAGGCTTACTCAAAGGCTCTGGTACATCTACTGAAGCAACTTGACCTACTCCAGCAGGTGACTTTACTACTGGAATCAGAACCGTCTGCTTGGTATGTGCCAATGGTTGTGGTGGAGCGTCGCTTATTTTCTCCTCATCCGAATCATGGAATTCGTACACATCAGCAGAAGTACTTTGCACCGTGCTTTCTTCCACAACTGCAACTACCGCTCCGACCGCATAAGCTTCACTAGACCCCGATCGAGATCCTAAAAATGCATGAATTATATTTTACACTTATTTACACTTACATCAATCGACATGCTCACAAATAAATACAACTATCTGTATAAATATGATCTAATATTAAACTTCAAAATATAAATATACACACTAAAAATGACTAAATATTTGTTGTAACCGCCCAATTCCACTATTTACCTTTTCTATTTGCAACTTTGCTAGGAGGTGGTGGAGGGGTTTCTTTGATTTCTTCGACAACTGGCTCAGCAGCAGGCTTGCGGTCCTCGTCACAGTGAATTTCTGGTGTCTTTGGAGGAACATTCAAACTACAAGTGTCGACGTTCTCAACGCTTACAGTGACTGGTGCCGGCTGTTGTATACTTTCCACAGTTGCCTCACTTTCAATCTCATTTTCCGGAGGCATAGATGTTGGCCCTTCATCAATTTGGAGATCTTTGGGGGATTTTTCATACCAAGATTCTCCCTTTTCTTCTTCAGGAATGGGTATGTCCACTGGAGGTGGCTCAAGTTCGTTCTCAATTTCAACAGGAGGTGGAATTTCCTCAATAATTCTGATAGTCGGAGGAGACTCAGATTTCTCCAAGTTAGTTTCACCATCCTCATTTATGGTATCATCCCCTTCCAGAGTTTCTAACAAAGCAGCCACTGCATCTTCCGTTTCTTCCTGCGAAATCGCAGTTTCATCTTTCGGGATTTCATCTTTTGGATTTACATCTTCTTCACTGCTCACGACTAAAGGAGGTGTTTTTCTATCTAGTAATACAATGCTCTCAATTGCTTTATCCTGTTCAAACAAGCAGTGAAGTTTCTTCTCTTCCTCCTCAGCTCGTCTCTTTTGCTCCATATCTTCTTCTTTAATGTCTACTTCGGGTTCGTTATCGTGTTCATGCTGATCATCGGAAGCCATGATAGCTTCATTAATATCAATCTTGAGTTTGTTGTCATCATCATCATCATCTTCATCGGTAGAGAACATGGACTTCATATTTGCAACGCAATCATCAATGTCAACATTTTTCTTCTTACTGTCTTTCCCAGATTTTAGTGGTTCTAATAAGGGAGAAACCTGGCACTTGGTAGTACCAAACAGGTTGGGAGGGATTTCAATATTTAATAGAGTTGGCTCAGTTACGGGAACTGGCAAAGTCGTACATTCTGCGGGTAGTATTGGTTCACATTTGGGTACAATAACCACCATTTTTGATGTTGGTGACGGGACTGGTGAATTGAATAAAGAGTCTACGTCTACAGACTCGGTCTTAATTTTAGTGTAATCAAATACACTGGATGCTGTTGTTGAATGGACAGATGAGGAAATATTCGCATCTTGACTCTCAATCCGCTTACTTCGCCTATCCCGATGGTGTCGCTTTTTCTTTTTCTCAGAGCTGGAATTTTTACCCGACGAAGAGGTGACTGGTGGTGTGACCAAAGTGGAGTCCAGACTCACTTCGTCCACAGAACTGTGACTTCCATGACCAGAATGTGACTGTGGTGCAGTAGATGAACTTTTACGCTGTTTATTTCTGCTACTTTTACCGCTCTTACTCTTGGAGGACACTGGAGTATCTTCATAGGGCTTAGCAATAGGGACAGATGAAGGAATAACAAGAGGTGTTGGAGTTTTCGGACGCTCATCCATGGACACTTTTTCATCATTGTCAGATCCCGACGACGAAGACATAGGTCCGAATAAGTCCTCTTTCGTTGTTGTAGATTCTCTCTTGCACGTTACTAACGCATGACTACTTCCAGTCCCAGCATCACAACTAGCAGTGTCACCACTACTCTGTCGTTGTCGTCGAGACCCAGAACCTTTACTGGATAAACTCTTACTACTACTCCCAGAAACAGAATGGTGTTTCTTTCTGCTGCTACTCGTAGATCCTTTGATTTCCTTTTCCTTGTCCTTATTTCTAGGTTTGAATGTTGCTTCTTCCCGGACTAGTTCTTTACAATCCTTTTCTTTTTTGACTGTTACTAGATTAGCAGGGGCGGAGGATTCTTCAGCGGCAGACGACTCGGTAGAATCATCAAACAACTTCTTTAACTCCGTATTATTCTTCTGCTTCCCAGTCCCTTTTTCACGTGAAGTGCTTTTCTCTTTGCGCGGAGTAGCACTAATATTCTTACAAGCACGACTACTTCGCACACTACTGTCAGAGTCCGAATAAATATCCGCCATACGCAATTTTTTATTAATTTTGGAAGAACTATTGCTAACATTATATTTGGATTTCGAACTGGAAGTAGATTTTGTTGTCACATTGCTCATAATCACGTTGCTGTCATCATAGTCCGACATGCTTTCATCCGAGGATTTCGTGTCCAGAGACTGGTGAGATACGCTGGAAGTTGTACTTAACGCTTGAAATTTATGTTTTAGTTTTATCTTTTTTGAGATTGGGGGAGAACTAGTTCGAGAATCATCATCCGAGTGTGAAAAGAATATTGAGGACGTGGACGGAAAAGCAGTTCCTCCAGAAGGTGAAGACTTTCTCGAACGAGTACCTTTCTGCTTTGTGCTTTTCTTCCCCTTTGACGAGCGACTTTTACTCTTGAGAAGTGACTTGGAAGTTGAACCCTTTGAGCTGCTACTTGCTTTATGATTGTGGTGATCCTCATCGTGTCTTTCATCATCAGATGATTGTTCCGCGCCTAATTCCCGACTCGAGTGCTCTCTATGACGGTCGTGACTCTCGTGCTTTGTGGAATGCTCTCTTACTCCTCCAGCTGTATCTGAATCATTTAGCTGGTGATGACTCATGTTGGACTCCTCATCAGACGAAGAGTTCACAAAGGACTTTCTCTCCTCTATCGAAGTAGATCTTTTCTTTTCTTCACGTTTAGCTCTGAAATTACAAAAACATTGGAGCAATTCCATGTAAATGAAGCAACATAAATTTGTAGACATGGGTGCATGGGACTAAATTATTCGAATCCTTTCAAAAATCAATTTACGTTTTGTAAATAAACTAAATGATATTCACGAGTCAATACCTGGATTGTTTAAGTTGTTGGAACTGCTCTTTCAATTTTTCTTGCTTTCTTTGTTCTTCCTTCTGCTGTTGCGCTGTTGGATTATTTTTGCAAGCTCTATTAGATCTCGCTTTTACTTTATCATACATTGACACGTACTCGTCAATTACTACTTCAAAAATCGAATGATGCTTTTGTTTATCATCGTCATCCTCGTCACCTACAATCAAAACAGTCACTATTATTAACAAGCCACACAACAATATTCTTAATCGAAGAATCACACATGTCAAGAAAAGGATACAAAATATACACAAATTATTTAAAGTCATTGGTACACTAAAAATTATACTCGTAATTTGTTGCATACCCGACTTTCCGGAATCAGAAGAATCGGATTCATCAATGACGTAGCGACGCCTTTTCTTTTGCTCTTGTTTACTACTCCTCCCGCTCTTAACATTGTCGATTCCTCCAGGGGCAGAAGAACTGTCACCTCCAGACTTGTGTCGATCGCGCTTTACACTTCCATCTCTTTTGTCATGTTTATCCCCACCACGATCTCTACCACTTTTTTCCGACCGCTCTTTATCCCTTTCAGTCGGAGTTGTCGTGGCATTGGACACTGTTGACTCATTTTCATCATCCGTCTCAACCGTTAGGCTCCCATGCTGTTTTTCTTTCACTCTCCCATCTTTATCTTTCGAACTCCTATTTTTGCTACTGGAACTACCAACACCACTCTCCTTTTTGCTGCTGCTCCCTCCGCAACTTCCACTGCTATGATGGCCATGACTATGAGTACTACTGGAAGATGAATGTTTAGATTTCCCACTATTTTCTTTGCCTGGGCTAATTTTATCCTTCTTTTTCGACATGTCACTGCTGGATTTGTGACTGCTACTGTGGGATGATGGATGTCCATCTCCTGAAGCTTTTGATTTTTCTTTATCTCCATGGTGATGATGCTTGGATGTAGAAGTACTACTACTCCCGCTGGGTTTGGATTTGTGATGATGATCTTTGTCCTTATTACTACTGGACACACAGCTCTCGGGTTTCAAACCACTTTCTCTATTTTCTTTCTCTTTATTTTTATCCTTAGCACTCGAACTGGAATCACGGGACTCTCTTCTTTCACTAGCAGAGCTGTGTTTTGAGCGATGATTATTATGCGACTGGTCAATCCCAATTTCTTTATTCGTATGAATTTCCCTTTTCTCAACTTTTATCTTCTTCGGCTCCGCTATACGTTGTGTAAAATAAAAATGCACAATTAGAGAAATAAACTTGACCCTGCAGAATAATAAGGATGGCGTACAAGATTGGTGAAGGTTATAATAGCAGTCGGCAATAATATATTAACAATAAACAATAGCCACAGTTATTACTAATACTGTGTTATACTAAGCATATTTTATATTTAAATACGACAGGGGTACTATGACACTGCAAATATTTTACGACGCTCGTGGGTTTGCGTCATTCCGTAATAATTAGATTTTACTAGTCACTACCGCTTGATTTTAATGTAATATATATACTACTGATTTATGCTGTTCACGGTCGAAATATGAGCTTTTGGATTTGGCGCCTCCAGAATTATTCCTATTACAGTAAAAAGAACTAAAAGATGCCCTTTACTTCTTTAACTTCTTTTCCACTGTAAACTGTAATACTGTTCGCAGGCCGCAGAGATTTAAAAATTTGACCTGTGAATCAACTTTACGGTCAGCACGGGCATGGTACGTACAAATTAATGATCCTAAAGTGCTAATTGTACATTTATCTTTAATTTGCGCCTATAAACCTCATATTGGTAAGTTAACCAGTAACAAGATTGTATGATTTTGCATTGGTTTTCGACCGGGTTCACAGCGATTCCGTGTGAGGCAGTTTATGTACAATCGGTCCATTGTCAGCTGGCTTAAAACTTGTATCTTATATATTTTCAAATACTACAAGTCATGAGTAAAAACAGATGAGGACTGTGTAACGTCCTCATAATAAGACAGGCGACAGCACCATACAGTAAAAATATGTGTCTATTTTATATTCTACACAAAGGAAAAATCCAGCATTCTAAATTAAATTGTTTCTCAGAACTGCTCATTTCATACTGCCCATTTAAATGATCATCAATACTAACGATAATTGCCTATTGCCTTCGTGTATAAAATAGGTTTTAATCAAAAATATCCAAAGCATAATTTGCAGGATTGCTTAGCAGAATATAATATGGATACATTAAAACAATATAAATACCTTGCTCACTATCTTGAGAACTGAGACGTCGCTTCATTTTGTTAATTTCCTTTTCTTTCTCCTTCCTGCTATGAACATGGGATTCTTTAATAGTAGTGGACGTAGGAATCGCTGATGTGGAAATAGCTTCGCTGCCATGATCTTTTTCATCCTTAACTTTATCCTTGCTTTTACATTTAACGTGATGTGAGTGTGTTCCACTACTGTGATGAGGATAGGTACTATTGCTCCCTGTGTTACTGACCACACTAGAATTTTCCTCACTTCCACCAACCTTCTTTGTGTCCTTCTCCTTCTCTTTTCTCTCTTTACCCGAAGAACTGCTCGGCTTTGATGATCCGGTTGAAGTAGAACCACCCTCGGGTTTAAAATTGTTATTTACTGTATTTGAGTTGTGAGGATTAACATTAGTCTGCTGTACGGGTGTGGATGACCCACTAGACCGCCGCTTCTTTTCTCTAGAATCTTTCTTAGAGTCTTTGGATAGAATTACAGGAGTCTGGACGCTAGCAACAACTGCCACTGTTGTTTCTTGGGAGATGTTATAATGATGAGCAACCAACGGCGCTTCACTTTTAATTAAACCAACATTTTTATTAGATAACTCATCTTTAGCATGAACAACTTTTGCAATTCGTTCTTTCGTGAGTGGGGCATGAGCTTCTTTCGTAATTTTACAATTCACAAGAGGAACAGTAACAGTACTCTCAATGGAAATGGAATCACTGGATTTCCTTGGCAACTGAACCTCTTTGAAAACAGAGGTTGGATTTGAATCAGCACTAATACGGCGACCACTAGACTGCACAGATGTTGGCCTGGAAGATGAAGGAGATGACGAGACGTTATTGGAGGCACTATTCGGACTGCATCCAGCACTGGAGCTGATGTTAGTTGTTGTTATGGTAGAAATTTGCGCTAAACTCCGTTTACTGTCTAAACTCATTGAACGTTCCACCATGCGAGGAATTCCATGATGAATTCCTGATTGAAGTACACCACCATTCACCGAACCATTCAGAGGCGGGAGGGACACTGAATTTTGAAGTAAAGCTGTATTGTTGGGCGAATTTACTCGCGAGGAATTATTACTGAGGGTGGTTGCATTGACAGTTGTACATCCAGCTCCTCCACTGCCCCCCTTGTTCTGACTCTCATGTCCACCGGTTTTTGATGTGGTTGAAGCTGAAGAAACTGGCACAGTTTTGTTTGCTATATCAGTCTGGGATTTCGAATTCGGAAGCGGCAGGAACGATGAGGGTATATTTGTACTTTTGGATGACCCAAGCGGTGATGTAACTGATTTTGTCAGCACGGAGGATTTTCCGTGAGCATGGTTACCATTGTTTGTTGGTGGCCAGTGTCCCACAGAATTTGGATTGCTTACATTGAGATCTTTGACCGTAGGCTTCCCCACACAAGACTTTACAGACAAATTATGAGGTGACGATAGCGGGTGGTGAGTTTGAAGTTTATTTGTGTGTGTCACGGGGGGAGTGGAAGGAGGTAATTGTGTTCCTGGCTGACTTGCGGAGCGAACGGAAGATGGTAGGGATGAAGAGGATGGGGTGGAAGCGCCATGGAACGTTGTGCAACCCGGTGTTGTGACGGGAGTTGTGGGGGTATTAGGAGGTGGAGTCAGAGCAAGGTTTGAAGCACTAGATGTACTTGACGATGTAGATGCTGTAGACGAAGATCTGTTCAAAGCTAAACGCCAATTTGCTACACCAGTAATGTTTACAGACTTAGCTTCGTATTTTTCACCAAAATTTTCTAATCGCTTTGTATCTTCATCAAATACGGATTTTTTCGCCAAGAGCGATTTCACAATGTCGGATGGTTGATGTCGCATTTCATCTAAATCCAGTACTTTATGCTTTGTCCTTACAAACCTCGAGTTGGAAGAGGAAGAATGGAAAGAATCTGATGACTCATTCCCGGTTGCTACACTGGATCCCATGGTAGTTGGTAAAGCAGATTTACCAAGATTATCTAGTGTAGCCACTGCACCTTGATGAAGAGGGACTGTGGAAGATCGAACTGTAGTTCGAATTCCATTCCACTGATCGTAGCGTTCGTAAAATTTCTGGATCCTTTGCTCTAATGAAGCTCCCGTGGGAGACCTCCTTGGAGATGAACCGGACTCAGAATCCGAAGATGAACCAACACCAACTCCTTGCTCGTCGGGTAAGGGTACATTCAGCTCAAATGTCGATACAATATTTCTAAGTGGCTCACCATTTACTATCTCTATCCTAGGGTTATCACTATCAACCAAGTTGCAAATGTCTTCACATTTTATGTCTTGGCCTTTCAAATGGGGTTCTTCCGAATCTACATTACGGTCAATATCAGCTAACTCTGGTGAATCCAGTTCATGCCAAACACCATTATTGGCATTGTTATTACTAGTATTATTATTATTTGTACTTGTATTTGAAGAGGACAACAAAATAAGAGTATTAGAATGCCTTTCGCTACTACTATTACTACTCTTACAATTTTCACTACGGGAATTGGGGGAGAAAATGTCACATTCACTAGCCGAGGAATTCATCACAGATACACCACCATCATACACAGGTGACTTAATCGGACTCTTTAAAACAGTCGTTTCACTAGAACTTCTACTGAGTCTGATCATAACCATGTTATCCTTGGAGGACATAACGCTAACACTATTATGACGTCCAACTTGGTGGTTACTGTTGTTATTGTAGTGTGAGTAGCGCTGCTGTAAAGCAAATTCCGGTAACGGTAAACTTAGTGGCTGATCACTCTTAGAAGGGTAGGAGAAAAGATTTCGCGACGGAACTTTTATCGTCGTGTTGTTATTTTCAGTCGTGACGAAATTTTCCGGATTTTCATCACATAAAGGAGTTCCAGGTCTATCATCACTTTCCTCCCCGGCCTCTGAACCTATATGATTACAATGGTTCACTGTCGCGTTCCCGTGAATAAGACTTGAAGCGTAAATCGAAGCAACAGACGAGTTCGTGTTCGTTCCACCACTGTTATTATGCTGAACGAAGACAGTAGAGGGAATGGAATTACTACCAGAGTCTGCGGATGACCTTCTGATTTTACTTTCACTCGGTTTCTTCCGTGGATCCACCAAGCCTACAAATCGAAACAAAACAACTTAAGTCAAAACCTTACTGTACTAGTTTCAAAAGTAATTGAACTAACCCAGCCATCATTTACTGATATACTAATTATCTGTTATAACTTTCTTTACGTGAATACGCAGTACTTACCAGTAGTAATTACGTGAGGGTCACCAATAATCCTGGGGGTGGATTCTACGACTCCAACGCCAATACCGGGATCTGGAGATGCTTTTCGGACGGTTTCTGTTTTAGGTTCGAGTGATGTGCTGGAGACACCGTCCACGGTCACAGCTGCAGCATTAGACTTACTCGATAAGTTTGAATTGCAGCTGATTCTCACTATAAATTTGAACAAATAAATTAACTCCAGGAAGAACTGTGGAATTTACATCAATAGTTGGAACGCGAAGAAAATTACAGAATAATATCTTACCGAACTGAAAGTCGTTATGTTTATCATCTCCGTTCATTAGCGAACTATCATGATTAGGATGAATGTCATTTTCTGTTAAGATCACATCAGAAGAGGACGTTACCACGGCTGAATCTGTTTCATGGCAACTGAGATCAATTTTACAATGTTCTGATTTTCCGATCCCACTAATTTCACTGGAAGATTCATCATCTACAACCATATTGACATGCTCCGGATCAGGACTCACAGGGCTTGTATATCCACCCCGCCTTCGGTACCCCATTCCACCTATGACACTATTATCATCACCACCACTAACAACACTTCCAGGATTTCCTACATCTCCTTGACGCAGCTGAATACTACACGCACTTTCTGGTGACGCCGTTTCATCGAGCATCCTCAACTGGGTCATTGGCTTTGTTCCTTCGAAGTCCACATCATTTGGATGCCTGTCAAAAATCAATCATTCTCAAGGTTAGCAAGAAAAATAAAGGAGATGATTTGAGGACTTAGAAAACTGGTTCATCCACATTACCAATACAGCAGTGAGCCCCTCATTGACTCACTAATCACACCACGCATCAAATCTTAATGTGCTCAAAAACCAACTAAATTCACAATTCTCTTTATCTGTCAAACAAAAATGCAATCAAATACAAATATATAAACTATACTTCTTAGGCTCGTCCTCACAATTTTAAAAATTACTGGACGATGAATCGCAAAACTGCCAGATTACATCAAATGATAAGAAAAATATACTCAAATCAATTCCTTTGGATGACTCGTCAGGAGGAAACATAATATGATTGCATTATTGTTAGTTTAATCTGAATCCCTATTAAAAGTGGTAGCCACGAATTCACAAATACGCATCTGTAAATCTCACCTGTATATATTATAAGGAGATTTATGTCCATCCGCAATGACAGGGCTATCTGCAAACCGTCGACTGGATCGCCGCACTCCATCTTTGAGTATAATGCCACCGATGGGGTTGGAAAGAGGAGGTGTGGATGACATGCGGTGATTAGGTGATGAATTCTCACCTCTTCCTATTGCTCCTACTCTCCCAGCGATTCTCTCCAGGAACATACGAATGCATTCAGGAGATGCGAAATCAACATGTAAATGTTTACCTTTGATTACCCAAGTCCTAAGTTCCCGGAACGCTGTTTGAGAGGATGAGATCTATTGGGTGTTAAATTATTATCATTAGTATCATTCATAATTGCTCTCACACCTTATCCTCATCATCGTAGTGCACTCAAATGAAGCAACACGTGCAAGTGTACAAAGCAAATTAAGTTAAATAAAATTATTAAAAAATACAAGCGTACCTGATCAAATTGAACCAGAGCGAGTATTCTGTCTGTGTCCATAATAACCCTGGTAATAGCACCATACTGACTGCAATGGCCAGTTAGCTGTTTTTCATTGACACCGTCCGTACCGTCAAGGAGGAGTGAGGATGACGGAGAAGCCCTAGTGAATGAGATACGGGCTTCTCTAGATTTGAACACGTGACGACTCCACTGAGCTCGGATAGCGCTGGCAATATCCACAAACTCACACACAGCATGAGTAGAAGCTCCTTGCTTGCGAACATCAATAGTCTACACATACACACCAAATAAGAAAGTCAATAAAAAATTAGAAAAGCTATGATTACTTAGGACAACAAGGATGGAGTCAATAATAATTGCCTTGCATAAATAACTAATTTAAGATTTTAGAATACACTCCACTCAGCTGTATGAATACAATCATTAAATTATGACATAACATACAAATACAATAATAACAATTGTACAAATGCCGAATGCCGATGACAGAAGTATGAATAATAGCTTACCACAATATCACCATATTGATCAAACACTGCCTTCAGATCAGTCGGTGTGACAGAAGCATCAAGACCTGTGATTAGGACGGTTCGAGTTGGAAAACTTACGCTGGATGGTTCATCGTCACCAAGTCCTCTGCTTTAGAAATTCAGTAATGTTGTGTTATACTTATGCTGAAGCTATTATCTTACTAATAAATTACGAAAACTACAAAAGTATATGCATAAACTTTAACAGCCCAAAGTATAGGAGCATAGAACCCACCTGTTGTCCTCATCAGTTCCTCCCAGTGACTCGTCTCCTCGGCTATTGTAATACGCAGAGACTTGAATTTTACACCCAAAGAACAGCTTGTCTTGAGACAGAGCTACAGCTCTCGTGGCATGCTCAGAAGACTTAAAACAGACGATAGCATATCTCTTTGAACCCGTCCCTTTCACTCGAACCCAAGAAACTTTGCCATGTTTTTTGTACTCGTGATACAGACCGTCTTTGAGTGACGTGTCCGAAGATCGAATGGGCAAATTTCGTATTGTTATCGCTGATTGAAGTTCTGCACTATTGGGCGATCTTCTATGGTGGTGATGATGATGTCCAGATTGGGTCAAGCTTCGACTATTAACATCAACAATTAATTTTACCATTAAGAATTATCTTTTAGCCAGTTAGTATTCGCTACCTCAGCAACATGCATTAAGTAACTACAAACGGATCACCATCCAAAAATGTCAAAGTAATTAGACTGGGATTCGCCATTCAAATTCAAACAACACCAGCGTTTTTAAAGGTACGATCAAGCGCAACACATTAGCAATCCTTATTTAGTTTTTAAATACAATAAAATTTGCCACATTTGTAAAAAATTTCTATACTACAAGTAGTGAGAAAAATTACTGATTACATCAAAAGGCTGACGAACGCAAAAGTTAACAGTACTACAACTACACGCGTAAGAATACAATCCCGCTCATCTTTGTTTTTAAAGCTCCATATTCATTCTTTCAAATTTTGTCGCAGCAATCATAATTAGATTACGATACACGGAACAATCTACTTTATTACATTTATACTACGGTTATTATAGTGTCAGAATATAAAACAGATGACTCACTTCTACTAGCTGATATACAACATCGATTCATCGATAAATCTACATGCCCGAATTTTAAAAAACTCAAGGAAGCTGTGCAGCACATCAGCACACATACACACTGCTGTACCGTGCACATGAAGTGTAAATAATACAGGTTTTTCACGTATGTATGTATATCACACTTCGCCAGCGCCAAGCAAAACAAACTGAAGAAGCTATGCATAGCAATAAAGCAAAACAAATCTTAAACTACCTGTTATAGAAGACCTGCGTACACTGTAAAAACAAACTTTCTTCCCTAAATACATCCCAGCATAGCAATAAATGCGTATGTACGCGTACGCTAGCACCCCTACGTCCTACGTTAGCTATTTAATAAGACCAACAAAGCGTACGAAGTATGTAGGCATTTTATGTACTTTGAATTGAAGCATGTGTCATAGGATTCGGTGCATCAAGAAACTCTATAACATCTTGTCCGTTTAGCGCATATTCTAATTCTAAATACTACTTCTTTACCTTATCAAAATGAATGTAAAATTTCCCGTAAGTAAACGGGGATGAGGAATATTATGAAGCATTAAATTCTACGACAAACTTCATGCGACTGAAGAGGAAATCTATGGGAAGCAGCCACGTCATAATCTGTACATATCAGTGACAGTGCAGTAGACAGTTTTTCCCCAGCGGGAGCACCACAAAAACTAAAAAACTATCGCCTATATACATTTAGATTTTAGGTGTATCTAAAATCCCATTTAATTGAGATAGGAGAATTCGTTGTAATAACTTGAACCTTATATTTTTGGTGTTATTCCGAATAATCAACAGGATAATATAATTAAGTAAAAAAAACAAACATCAGTAAGACATACATACAAGGCTTTGCTCCGCGTTTATAAATATTTTCCATATTTAGAACCAAAGTTCTCTCAATGAAGCATTACCAGACTCCCTGGTTCCTACCTGATATTTCATGCCCACATGGTACAAACAACTGTTTCCAGTTTCAACCACGTACAGCTACAACGGTAGGCCAAGAACATTCAAGTGCCGTACAGCGATTTCCGCATCTTATGAACACGTAGGTCTGATTTATACTTCAACTTTTTATTCTGCCATATTATAATACACGCGGCCAAAACTTACAAGAAAAGGAGAACTCCTTGGCCTCAGCAGAACTCAGAAAATAAAGCAAAGCGTCAAAAGTGCCACGGGGTTACAGGAAAATGTACACAAGTACAGAGTAAAACTACATTTACCTGAACTGAATTAACTTTTCCTTCATGTGTCGTAAGTATCATCGTTATTGTAAAAGGAAAAGCAAATTATACAAGCGAAAATATTTTTAGTACTAAAAGCATATTATATACATCATAGTAAGACCGACGACAAAAAAATTCGGGAGTATAGAAAGGTAGTACTATTAAAAACCAAAAATGTGTCAAACAGAAGTATGGTTCCGCACGAGTCGAGTGGATTCGGGTATAATTCGAGTCGAGTCGAGTTCGAGTCGGTTCGAGTCAGTCCTAAAGTCGACTCGAATGCATTTTATCGGTTTCGAGTCGAGTCGGATTTTAGTAGCACAAGCTTCGAGTCGAGTCGGATTTTAGTAAAAGAACTTTCGAGTCGAGTCGAATTTCAGTAACAAAACTTTCAAGTCAAGTCAAATTTCCTTCTACAACTTAAAAGCAACTTATAAGTCCTTGAATATTTTGTTAGTGGGTTATTAATTGAGGAACAATATCACAACTCATAACCAGCACGCCACCTGCCAGTGATCACTCCGTTTAAAAAGTGAGCCTCAATTCGACAGATTCATAGTGTGGCAGGAGTATTTTTTATACTGTAGTATTGAACACAACGGGCTGACGTACATTGACTATGAGAAGTACAGTACAATTCGATGCTCCTCCTACAAAGGCCAATACGTTAGCGAATCATCTATTATCATCAAACGTATTCATATCACCATCACAGTTGGGTTTTCAACTTCGGCAGTCGTAAGCCTGCATTTAGTGTCGGTCCGTTTTTTAATTTGGAATTTCTATTCATCAATTTAAATTCAGTTTTGGGTAGTTATTAGTTAACTACAATTGTTTAAAATGTCGGAGACCGAACAACAATCTGTCTCTGACGTATTGCCAGATTCAAATAGAAAAAAACGGAGTCCTGTATCGGACCATTTTAGTATAGTGACAGTTTCAACTACCGAAGGAGATATTTTTTGTTTTAATCAAACGCTCTATAGCTTATTAATTGTTAGCAGTTTTCGAGTCGAGTTTAGAGCCACCCGACTCGATTGTATACGGTTCGAGTCGAGTTCGAGTTTATCAGTTTTCTTGTCGGTTTCGAGTCGAGTTTGGTATTTTAATCCGACTGCAATCGAGTCGGTTCGAGTTTCGAGTCGAGTTTGCCCAAACTCGACTCGTGCGGAACCATAAACAGAAGAATGGATTCAGAAATTTTATGAACGTACTGTATATCCCATACATGTACTTCTTTTGGCAACCATTCAGAATCAAACATTGATCCAAAAGTTGATCACCATGTATCTGTACATCTAAGTGTAGCTACTGTATTCGTGGGTATGTGTGTGTGTGTATGATGTCTCTTCGAAACGGAGATTGCGTAGTACAAAATGCGTAACCATGCCCGAAGGATGCGTGAAGTAAGTAATAGCGGAGCAGAAGTGAAAAAAGCAAGAAGCACATAGCGAGTACTTACGTACAGTGATCTGTCTGATCACTAAGTCTAACACAAGTCTCTAAACGCCTTTAGTTTACATAAAATGCCAGGCAAGATGTATTATGCACTAAAATGTAAGCCAAATCAAACTGCGGGAGCATGTGGTACAATAATAGGGTCGAAAGCAGTCAACTATTTTCTTTGAATAATTATCTAATATACCTTGGGGAGTATGATTTGGCCGAAGAAGGCGAGTGAGACGGGGAATGAGGAGCAGCATTAATTTTTCGATGGGGAGACGGTGATGAAGAGGCGGATGAGGAAGGACTGGCCGCCATAGGAGGAGATCGCGAACTGTGACGGACACGAGAGGAGTCTGCTGGACGACTCACCAACCGAGATCGGCTATACCTGATCACCCGACGATGACGCATCCATTGAATAAAGCACAAGAAAAACCAAACAATTAAATAAAATGATGGACAACACTGTTCTTTGCTCAACATTAAACTGAGAGCCTCAAATTTGAAATTAGGCAAGGAAAAATACACGCCGAAAGATGCTATGCCATATGCCATTGAATTAAACATATGCAACAATATATAATTATAGCAGCACGGACGTTTGAACTGGGAATTAAGATAAACCCCCATACACACTACAAATCATTAACTACATAAAATATTAAATAAATCCACGATACTTCGAGTTATTCATTTCCGTTTTTACAATTTATACATCCCTAATAAATACTGGAATCTTCGAAAAGGTGGAAAGTGGAAACCCAACACAAATTAAATGGCAATAAAAGTAGTGAATGTACGTAAGTGTTATTAGCTTTATAACGAGTTTAAAAAATTCGGTATTTCTGATTTTGTTTTCATGGGAAATCAGCAATTTGTTTTAGTCATTTAGGTGTCGGAGCACCTCGAGCTCATTTAATTATCTTGAAAACAGGAACTAATGATATTCTAAGTTGTCAATTTAAATTTCTTACATCCGTCCAACCCTAAAGAAATAAACTAACACAATTACCTTTGCCGCGAGTAAGAATTTTGGTGAAAACGGCCACCGGGTGAACCACCTCTCGAACTGGAATAATGCCCAGATGAACTGTGGTGAGGGGGGGATCTGGAGCGACCCGAACTAACGCTTGTAGAAACACTCGAACGAGACCCAGACCTTGACCGAGAACCGCCGCTGCTTCCTCGATCAGAACTACCTGACTCGCTCACGGACCTATGGAACAAAATCAAATCACATTCAATAAAAATTACAAAGCAATTTGTATAGGTACTTTATGAATAATAATTAATTCACAAGTTTCAACAGAAATTTTCCTGAAAAATGTGGATATAATAATATATAAGAATATAAAAGCTTCTCTCACCTGGATTTATGTCTTTTGCTTGGGAGATGGCGGGAGGATACGGAACTCGCCGGTGAGTCCGGTCGGCGAGTTCCTTTGGAGCTATTTTCGTTTTGTGGAGGATGAGAGGATGGTGCAGGTCCGGATGTCCTCTCATCAACTTCGGAATGGGCGGGAGGGGCAAATCTACCTTCGCTCGGATAGCCCCACATCCGGTAGTTTCTGCAGAATTCATTCATCAATATTATTACTATTATATCATGAAAAATTCAAGGAGGTTGGAGTGAATTTTGGTAAACACGAAATAGTAATTTTACTTCGATTCAATTCATTTGAAAAAAATAATCATTTATATGATTAATAAAGTACCTATCGCCGGGAAAGGAGTGCCTGTTATTGTGGTACGGATTCCGATGTTCACGTCGACCTCGAGGACCGTGGAAGCCATGACCATCACCTCTTCCTCGACTAAAGCCTTTCGGTTGCTCATAAAAATGACTAGATGAGTCTTCCGATTGCCTTCAATCAAATTAATAACAATTATTATAAAGCTATTCAGCCATTAAACTTAAGAGTATAACTAGATTAGTCTAAATAAATATACTTTCATAAACTAGCAGACGAATGGGCATTTAATTATACAGCTAAAAGCATATAAGCATTATTCTCAAACATTTCGAAAAAAGGAACATATACGTAGACGAAACCATATGAACCGCAGTGCGATGTACGAATTTAAGAATAGCCCAGTCATATATCGCAGTCATTGTTCATATTGTTCACACGTCAAACATCCTGGTCGATTTGATTCGCGTTATGATAGTTGGAACCTGAAGTTCCGAATTTGTAATATGGGATAAAACTATTGAATGAATATGAGGCGTTGAATCTTTACTGGAACTGGAACCATGAGTCTAATAATATTATAGCTACATATAGCTAATTATAACTACATACACGTATATTTGACAAAATGACACCACGATTATTTAATGGCAGTCTTAACAGAATTTCCGGCAGTAACGCCTAGTGCCTAGTCTGTAATATACTATACTATACAACAAGGGCAGGAAACTAGTTTTTCACGTACACACTTAATTTAATATGATTCTCATTCAGATATATATGTATATATATATTATATACGTAATAACTGACATTTTAAATACATCACACTATTAAAATTCCAAGCCAAATCTAAAATTTAGACGTATTCAGACCTTAGTTTACCAATACATACATGATTTATCAAAATAACGGCAGTGATTATTACAATCATAATTTCAAGAACTAGCGCTAAACCTAACATAAAAAGTTTTTTCGACAAAAATAGGCAAAAACATTATTAAGTCTCTGTTGCGCAAAGGCAACAGCCTAACGGCCTTACCGCTCAGTATACAATACAAAAGTTTCTTAAATAGAACTAAAACATTTTTTTAAAAAACATGTAAAAATATATCTTAATTATATAAATGATGATTATAAATCGATTATAATTGTGTCGATCTTTTGGTCCACTCCGTCCGAATTTATAAAACAAACACATGGGTAACCCATTCATTGTAATCTTACTTTCTTGCCCCCATACCGTTTTTTTTATAAGCAGGAAGTTTTATTACAAGTGATAAGGAAACATCTTAATGCTACTGGGTACTGCTGCTACAGCCAGTTCCGAACCCAATTTAAAGACTTTCCCAAAGGGTGTCGTACTCTGCAGTATGGTGCTAACACCATTTCCAAGGCGTAGCTTCGTAGTAATTAAATCCCACACACGATTAGCTCCCGCACATGTGGGACCTCCTGTCTTAAATATTATAGGCCACATGTCAGCAAACGCTGTCCCGCAACATGTTTCTGCAGCGAAATGATGCGATTAGTGCAGCAGAGTCATTGCATCTACGACTGCCCCGGCCATAAATTATTTGTTATTCAGAACCCTGTTGTTTCAGGAAACAAAGCCCCGACCAACTAAATGCCTAGTTATGACGACAGGGGATGGTGCGGTCAATAACGAGGTAATGCACAATAAAACACCCGTCAAACCACAAACCACAATCGCAATTAACAAAACGAGAGTACCAGAGGTTTGTCAAATAATAACTGGCGTTCTCCGGATTAAACTGGAACAATAGTACTTTTAGAGACTCACATTTTGTCTGACTACAGCTTCCGCAACATTTCAGACTCAGAAAAAGTTCTGGCAGAAGCCAAATAAAAGCACTGTCGCCTAAATTTAGACCACGTACTAGAGAGTCAGCAATAAAAGTTAAATATATTGTGTAATGCAAAAAAACCACGTACTAACATTCGGTAAAACGTTTGAGGGGCAAAGCAAAATTGGAGGTGCTGTTGCAGGTACTTTAAGATGCAAGGCTATCCATTAGGCCATCAAAATTATTACTGCCACAGGCAGAGTTCACGAACCTTAGTTCAACTGGTTCAGGAAGAACGTCATTTCTGTTAATTCTGGAAAGACTGCAGCCAATGTAAAGTTACTTGGATTGAAAACAAATCGAAAGAAAGGTATTTCCTATCCACGCATAGATAATATTGAATACTTTCCCTCAAAATAAGCTCTAGATAATCAATTTTAAGACGGTTGCGCGGCACCTCGAATTTGAGATCCTGAAACCATTTCTTACCAAGGTCTTGAAAACCATATTGATACACGATTGACAGTGAAAAGCGCCTTTAATCGTTTTTCCAGATTGCTTAACGACGCTTAAATTTGTTATCATGTTACTAAAATTGAGGCATGGGCAATAGTTTAAACCTTGTAGTAAAATATACTTTATAGAAAACCCTTAAAATTGTGACTGACCACAATTTCCCGTTCGTAAAGTTACACAAAAACGTTGACTGCATCGGACATCCCACAAAGTATGGCCTTAGCAACGTTTAGAGCAAAGAATTTATTATCTGGATACATGGTCGAGATAGGTAGGGCCACCAAATACTATGTGGTCTCAAAAATACGATTAAACCAATAGTAGATTACCTAAATAAATATAAATCTAACTAAAAGTATAACGTTCAAGACTAATGCGTCTTGGCTTGCTTGTTGCATCAGGCCAGAGGATCCAAGACGGAAATGTTTAGACTTTGTGATTCCTACGATTGTCTATTGCAGCTAACAAAGAACGTAACACGTTGAAAAGGCAGCAGTCTAGCTTTGCGCTGCGCCTACTGAGCTTTTTAAGCGTGTTCTTGTCTCCTTAGTAACAGGAGCAAACATCTTTTGCATGTTCAAAACGTCAACGATATTATTGACCAACACTAGCTAGAGATGTGTTCCCCTATTTAGAGGTATACCACTTGTTTACTACCACTAAGTTTTAAATAGCCGCAACGTTTACACTTAAGGTCTCTTAGCGCTGTTTGCTTAATTATAAGAAGCCTTTTAGACTATAAGTGTAGATTTTATAAGTATATTCACGATCAGAACTTAAAATACCTGTTAATGTCAAGTAAATATTAAAAACAAATGTTAAGTCTGCACTACTACCTTCTAAGATTCGTGATACTGCTATTAAGACAATTATAGGTGCAGAATCTTACGTTAGACAATACTACAGTGGTGTGCAATTTACGCCCCAGTTCACTTGATATTACTTGCTTTGGAATACAGCTTGATTTTACAAATCTTTCATTCTTATTCTTATAACGCCAGCGGCCAGGCTGAAAATCAGGTGGGCGCAATAAAATATGTCTTGTCTAAGTATATTTCTAAAAATATAACGATTAAGGTCAGTGCCTCCAAGTTAAAACTTATTTATATAACTCTACGGTTCACACATTCTAAATTTTTTCACCTTATATGCTTCACGGCAGGGACCCTGAACGATCTTGTAACCAGTTATTTTTCATATTTACTGTTTTCTGGCCCTACTGATTCAGTTTGCTGTAACAAAAGCATTTACAAAACTGCTAGAAATAATGTAGACAGATTTAGTGATCGTGCCAAAATCATTTAAAGATGCGTTTCACCGCTATCCAAATGGTTCACTTGTGTTTGTAATATCGTCAGAAGTGTTAGATATGCCGACAGGTTTGGAAAGCGATGGTCTGGTGCACTTCCTGTAATTGTTTAAGCCTCTCCAGATGGTTAAAAATTATATTAGCTAGTTCAAAATATAGATTCATTGCGGACCTTAAAAATTTAATCATAACTCTTCGTATGGAGTAGTATTTTTTAACGGGTCATACTTTCTCCCTTTTGTCGTCATCTTTCGTGTGTTTGGTACTTTGTATTTCTGCTCTTATGGTATTTCTTTGTTTTCACCAGGGCACCGATTTCCTTGATTATTGTTTTGCTTAGTATCTCCATTGGGTCCGCTTTCTTTCAGGACGAGACCTTTTAAAACTTTTTGCTTTGCCTGCTTTTTTGTCAGCTCTGTATGGTTAACTTACATCAGGCTTTTTCTGTCAATGCTTTTCTTGTTTCTTTTAATCCACTTTGGTTTATTACATGGCACGTATTTTTTTTTGCTACGGTGGTGGTACATAATTGCTTAACTTCTGAGGTAGGTGCATTATAACCCCCCCACCCCGTAATGATCCTTATCAAAGCAGCCTCACGGACCTGGATTAAGATTCCCATTCTGAGTTCGACGTAGAACACCTAAACATACCGCAACCTACCCAACCCGCGACTCCAAAGAAATTGACTTTATTGGAACTTTGCTTGGTGACTACAGGCTTTTGCTTGAGAGGCAGAACCTTTTTTGACCTTCTTTTACTCATTTATATTCATATATTTTACTCAAGAATTTACCCATAGCCATATTTAAGGTATATTCACTCAAAGCCAAATGACTAAGAATGTTTTTTAAACTTCAGCAGTGGCATTTTCAAATTTTTGCATGAGCCAGATGCCCCTGCCTGCTTAAGCTATATAACCCTGTATATAAAACACACACAACTCCTGAGGCAAGACGTTATTTCAAGATAGAGTCTTTGACTGTACCAGGGACATTAGCGACAGGCAGTCGGCACTAGGCAACTGACCGCATTGGGAACAGCGCCCGCATCCTAATTACGTTAGCCACACAAAAAAAACAATCATTTTGAAAACAATCATAGCCGCAACCGAGACTTTGTCTTTTGCAACTTAACTGACCATGCACTGGTAGATTTACTCCGACTAACGACCCCCGACACGGTGACTCTACCTCCTCTTATATCTGTGGAGATGGCAGTTCTGTATCCTTAACACTCACCGTTCCTCTCAGAAGTAGCGCAGCCCGCTACCTCCGCTGATCATGTGGGTACTAACCCCACTTTATTCGTTTATGACATATTATGGCCCTTCTCAGTGTCAAAACTATTAGCGAGCTGGTCGCACAATGGTTCCCTGCGTTCTCTTAGCATAGGAAAACTTTTCCGAGCACTTGGTCCATTGTGTCGTAAGGAATTGTGTTCCTTAACTTCAACAGTCCTGCTCACGTTGTTTTGGGACTCGGGACGTTACTTCCTCCTTCAGTAAACTCACCATTGGGTACAATTTTCTGCTTTGCAGCACTTCATGTTTTGACACGAATGGGAATCGGACATTTAAACTGCTATTTGGAACCAGATCCGTCTACAACAAGTTATAGTTGAGAACGAGCTCGCTTGGCTCTAGCGGCAAATTGCGGACGCCTAACCCGTGGTGTCCAAGTCGACGGACTTTGATAGAATGCTCTACCACGTTCTTTACAGTGCCGGGCACCAATCCGCTGTGCGTCGCTTTAATCATCACACTTGACCTTGATCATTCCCGTATACTCTGCCCTTTACCCCCTTCCACCCTATCGTGATCATTACTGCTCAAAGCGACGACTGGGAGCAGTAGTATTTTGGAGCAGGGAAGACGTCATGGGAGGACACGTCAAAGAGACGGTGATGGCAGTCGGTTGTTGAATTTGGTATTGGAGATAGGTGGAGCCATAACCACAAAAAATCCCACTCAAGTCGTTCCAGCTACACAGCCACGGTGAAGCTCGACAGTTTCTGAGCGAAAAACACTAATTCGAAGCCGTGTGTCTATTATTGTGAACGTGTCTAGACTACGTTTTACGCGGTTTTCAGCTGAATATTATTTATTGATTCTGATTCAATCTATTAGGTATTAATTTGATTTGAGCTTTTGAGTTTTTGATTTTTGTTTGAGTTACTAAGCATTTAGAGTTTGAATCTGAGTAACCAACCTCGACTTCGGCTATAAAAATAATACTAAATTTGTAATGACGATTGTAAAAGACCACGAATAATCCTACTTAGGTGCTGAAAATTAGGTTTTCAATTCCCCCCTCCCCCAATAGGGGTAAAAATGAAGAGAAAGGTGCTTAAAGTGCAATTGGATGCAAGTTCCGCCAGCTGTATTATTCCCAAATATGGGTTGATTCAAACAAAACTTTTTTTGAGGAGATAACGAACCAAAATATTTGGTTTTCAAAACGTTTAGAAATTTTGTAATTTTACGAAGTTTTCTTACTAGATCCAACCGGTGTGAAATAGCATTTAAAAACTTATTTGACTGTTTACATTTTTTGATTTGGACACTCCTTTAGCCAATGATGGCAAAAACATTAAGAAGGAAAACTGTCGTTGGTTCAATATTGACCCATCGGCATCGAATATATACCTAGGTACCTACATTTAAGACTAAATGGCGACGTTTCAGCATCGAAAATTTTGTGCTCATTAAGATAGGCTACAACAAAAATCAAAATTTAAAAATTATTTTTGGCGCTCTTTTTCAAAATTTTCAAAATGTTTGAAAATAAAAACAAGATTTTGGTTGGTTATCTCCTTACAAAAAATTTTTTTTGAATCCGCCTATATTTGTGGAAAATACAGCTGGCGGAACTTGCCTTCAAATGCACTTTTAAGCACCTTTCCCTCCATTTTTACCCCTATTGGGGGGGGGGGATGAAAACCTAATTTTCAGCACCTGAGTTGAATTATTTGTGGTCTTCAATAATCGACATTCAAAATTTAATATTTTTTCCATCGCCAAAGTCGAGGTCGGTTACTCAGATTCAGGCTCTTTAACTTATTATCTGTCCTTATTTACTCCCTAAAATAAAAGAGTTCTTTCGTTTCCGAAAACCCAAATATTTAGAATTTGGAATTTTTGTTGTAGGTGTTGGAAAGTGTACTGAGGAAATTATTCACCAAATCTTTCTACATCTTATATTTTTAAAGAGCTTCAGATTGATATATAGCATGTATAATTCCGTTGAGAATTGCAAAAGCTTACTAAATTATGCAGGTACATATGCGTATGAATTACTAGATTGTAAGAACAATCAACCATTGTAAGGGCCACAGCCATGTGTGGACGGAATAAATACAATTACTATTATTCATTCAATCGACTACACTTTAGTCTCTATATGGCTTATAATTAGTATTAAAAATTATGCAAATCTAGCCTTTTAAAACTTTAAATAACTCCAAATATTAGCTGGAGAAACTTCAAAATTGCAGTAAGTATAAAAATTACTTAACTTAACTGTACGACCCCAAGCGAATGAATGCCGCGTTGCTCCTACTCTGCCTGCCTACCTCATACTTTTCACAAGCGTTAAGCTCCGTTCGTGACTTCGTACAGTGACCTCAAGTGATCTCATATGTGAATGTTAAATGACTTTGTAGAGAATTTTTCAGCGTTTATGTTTCATATCATTCTGTCAGAATCCGTTAAGATTTACGCCTTTGAGCGACGATTTAGTGAAACGAGTTACTCCCTTCCCATATAACCTCTATAGTGTAAGAATGTCACCTGAGGTCAACTCGGTTTCTCCCCTGCCACCAGAGCTGTAGTGACACTGTGACAAAAGTGAATGCTTGTATTTATGACTACTATATTGGATAGTGTGTGCATCAAATTTTAAATTTTTGCATTTACGCATTCATCAGATATCAGGGTTTGAATCGAGGAAACCGTGGACTGGTCCTATTTCATTGAGACACCTGTTTTTCGGATTTTAATTTATTGCGTCAGAACCAAGTGACCTCTGGAGGTCAACCAAAGTTTTGATATACCTAATAGTCAAGTGTTATCTAAAAATAATTATCTCGCCCTCGTTACCCCGCGTGGGGGGAAGTTAGACCGGAAAAAAGGGGTTGTCCTATTTCATTGAGACACAGTGTATTTCGTGCCTAATGCACTAAATGACTGAGAAATATAATTAAAACCTTTAATAAAAACCCGCCAATAACTAAACCCTGGGTTATTATTCGGAGTTTCGCGCATAATTAATCATTATTATGCAAATAATTACCCGATGAAAGAACAGATCCTCGCATCTCATAGAACCCAAGTGCCATGAGTTAGTTGTTTAAGATTAAATTGAACCCAGGGCTTTTATTCAAAGTTTTATGGTATGTATTTGTTAATAAAAAATCGATTACAACAAACTACGCATGGTTAAAAACGTGTGTTGTGCAATATAATGTAATGAAATAAAATAAATCAAACGAACATTCATAAAATTACAAAATGTTGTTCTCAGAAATATATGTAATATATCAACTACACTATTTCTCCTATATGATTAAAAAATCTTCCATTAATGGCAGTTGCAGTTGATTGTTATAAAATAGATAAATATTATGAAGGAATATAAAAGATCCTTAAATATAAAAGCTTAAGGTGAAGCAGTGTAGGGTCTCGACGTTGTTGGTTTTTAATTTTGACTATCAAGGAAAGCACACACCGTATGGTACTCCCACATTTTGAAACCACTTGGTGTAATCGATTTATCCATCTTAGCTTACTACAACCCTAAAGCATTGGGGTCGCATTTTGCGCCGTTCGCTCGCAGTTGCCCGCCAAAATTTTAAAAAATCGATTTTTTGATTTTTGGCCACTCCATACATCCTACAACTTTTATCCGATGTTCGAAAAATTTGAAATTTTTGATCTCCAGAACATTATCTTAAAAGTTTCTAAATTGAAATTCGAATTTTTTTTTACTTTTATTTCAAACTTTAGAGAACGATAACTTTATTCAAAAGAACAAACTTAACAACTGACCTCCATCGAGGGTAGCCTAATAGACTCAGTATACGTTCCAAAATGCTTTATATATTAAAAAATATTTTCTAGTATATATAGATTTTGCATATTTTCGAGAATTTTTACGAATGCACACATTTTATGGAATGTAACAATAGTTTATTTTCGTAATGTAACACTTTTTTTCGTTTTGATACGGGGGGAAAATGTCCTCGATACGGAGTTGGGAGGAAATACCTGGGAGGACAAATTCCTTTAGGAAAATGTCCAGGTGGAAAGTACAGGTAGATATCCTGCTAGTGTCATCAAATCGCTTCACAAAAACGGAAGTAGAATTTTACGAATTTTAAATACGTAAAACAATTGCAAGCAATTTTAATACTCGCCAATCTGAAAATTACAGATACCCGTAATGTAGTTAGTACTACAGCAGGTTTCGAACATTTCCAACATGATAAAAATTGTTCTGTGTTGTGTATTAGAACTTCTTCCATTAGCCGGAATGAACATTTCTCGATGCCGAGTTATTTTTATTTTATTTTGTAATGATTCTATACCCCAAAGTATACACAAGAGCTAAATACGAAGTTTCATATGTTGAAAGTACATTCTGAGTGATGGTTCCTCATCCGTAGCATCGACAAATACATACGTGCCGACTGCCGATTTGGGCAAAACGTTTCATTTTGGTAGGCATCACAAAAGTATTAGGATTTTTTGTGAGATTTTGAAAAGTTCCTAAAAGTAAGACTTAAATAAAATGACGAAGTTTCAAAATGTTGATTTTTTAAAATTTTATATTTTGGAGACATGTGTTATTTTAATACATTGAACTGGTAGGAATGCAAACACGTTTTCGATTTGAGCATTCGAAATGAAATTATTTAGAGATTTTTGCAGAAATGTTTAATCACTGGTACACCCGGCATACCATCAAAATATCAATCTCCAAATAATTGCATTTCGAAATTCAAATGCTCAAATCGAAAAAAAGTAAAGAGTCAAAATATTTTCTTTTGTATTTCTAGGAGTTAATTGAATTTAAATAACTTTTGGTGCAAAAATTTATTTATTTAAAAAAATCAAGATTTTGAAAGTTTGTAACTCTATTTCAGTCTTACTTTAAGGAATTTTACAAAATATCACATAAAAAATCCAATATTTTTGTGTTGCCTACTAAAATCAAAAGTATTGTCCAAATCGGTACGTATAGCTGTCGACTTGTCGACACTATGGATGGGGGAACCACCAATCAGAATGTACTTCCAAGCTCATTTACGCCTGATGGGGAAATGAAACTTTAAATTTTTAGCTCGTGAGTATAGTTGGGGATAAAGAATCATAAAAAAAACTCGAGAAATGTTCATTCCGGTTAATGGAAGAATAGTTCACGATATAATTACCGTGTACGTATCTACATTTTTTGGAGTGGCAGCCCGGCGCTTATTGAATTATTTTTAAGTTTAGGGTCAAAAAATGAAATAATTCATACAAAATTATGCATGATACATAATATATTATGATATAACAAAATAACGTACATTAGAGATTACTCTTGACCAAAATGTCACCCTAATATTATTCAACTACTTTAAATATGTTTTACAACACTTCTACTAGGGGTTATTTATAAGATGCATACACCTTTCGATCCTCCTAAATAATTTCCTGTATGAACATCATGATTTATAAATTTTACGATGCTTTGAATTCACAAGCACCATTTTGTGATTTCTAAAAAAAATAAACGAGTATAATATTGCTTCACTTTCGTTACTTTTTTTTACTGAATGCAAGTGCACAATTGCAAGAATAGAACTGCATAATACATACCATACAATATATGCATACGACTGACGCGAACGAATTACAATCCCATAATATATATATCTCGTATGAACACTACATTAAATTCGAATTTGCGATACAAATAATTGCCTTTGAAAGATATTAAACATCTGAAATGTTTCTATATAAAATCTGTATAACTTAAGATCACAAACCTTTTGAGCTGGAATGGTGAAACAAATAACTAGTTTAAGTGAAAATGTTGTAATCAAATTAACCGATTTGTGTGTGGGCTTAGGCCCGTAAATGCAATAAATCTATACTACTACTATTAAACATCTGACAGAGTCAATACCTTGCCTACTAATGCTTCAGCTTAAATATAATATTAATGCACCTATAGGCTGTACAGTTAGTACACATCATAAGATAAAGCCTTCGGTTCGGCTAACACTTCAAATCCGCCCATGCAAAAATGAAAAACAAAATCGAAATCCTTGTGTAGATTTCTTACAAATCCTAGGCTCACACTATTTTTTATAACTCACATTTATTGCTGCATATTTTCAGTACCCGCAAGCGAGGCATTAGGCTGGGAGAAATCGGATAGTACATTGCAGAACGCGTGAACAATAATTTACTCGGAAATTAATGTTCAATCTCAGGGAACATAAATAAGGCGAGTAACAATGTATTATTTGCTAACTCGTAATAGTCGTTGTATGCTATGTAATGTTGAAATGTAAATGTTGTAATACATAATACATAACAAGCCTTTTTATTGTTCCCTAATGTTTTATTTTTGATTATGTTAAATTTATATTTTTAAGAGTCTTACAATATCTATACTTTGACTCCCTTCATGAATCAGCCGTATCAGCATTTTTCAGAGTATACCTTGATTTCACTAGAAAAGTTAACCATTGTTAGCCTGAAGAAACACGCTTTCAGAGTTAACCATTGTTAAATCTGAAAGCGAGTTTCTTAAGGCTAACAATGGTTAACTTTTCTAGTGAAATCAAGGTCTTAGACTCACTAGTCAGTGCATATCAGTTGTCACCTCAAAAATCTGAAACTCTTTTTGACATGAACTTTGACACGTTGTTATTTTTAACGATTATAGTTATGTATATTACATATTTTGGTTATCCAAATCTAAGTCATACTATATGTATATACAGGACTTAAAACACAATACGAATTTATTCCGTGAATATATTCCATTTATTTACACCATGCCATATTTAGCAAAATATTTCATGCATAACGTCCAAAGGCACTGAATGCAAGCACGTTTTTAACACAATTAGAATGGTTGTAGGACAGGACATATTCCCCCTGGACCTCCCCCCCCCCCGGATATTTCCCCCCAAACCCTTATTTAAGATACTGAAATGCTCATTATATAAATTTATGAATTTTGAAATGTTGGCTAATAATGTATAATATCACAAATACAAATCGAAATTATACTTCATTGAACCTTGAGCGTGGTTTGCGTAGAAATACATAAAAAAATCAATCTTAACAGAAAATTAAGGCAATGGAGGCAATAACTAGTTTTAATTGTTAATAACATTCTTAAACATATTAGTTGGTAGTAAACTTACTCCAGAAACACGTACTATACTATTTTTCCAATATGACTAAAAAACAATGTAGTAGATTAGTTGCGTATGCTGGCATTATATAAACTCCTTCCTTACTAGATCGGTAAGAAAACGAAAGTAAAACTGTTTACCCCTTAAATCAGCTAAGTACATAGCACCGCTAAACTTATTTATTTGACGATAGAGGTTTCTGTTTTATGAACAGAAACCCTTCAAACACAATTTTTCCCCGCCTCTCGCAGTTTTAATAATTTATAAAGCCATTGCAATTCCAAAGAATAAAGCACTAACTTTAAGTAATAAGAATACAGCTATTCAGTTTTATGACAGTGATACTACAACGAGCTCTTGAAACAGACTGATAAAACAAAATGTTAAATCGAAATTAATTAGTGTATACTCCTTACCATTCCGATTCCGATATGATAAAAATAATATTATAAAATAATTACGCAAATTAATGCATATTGTAGATTACATATTGCTAATCAGGATAAAATGCCTAGAAACTGGACGTCCATTAGAACACCAGTATTATTTTCTCAGAATGCCTTTACACGACCGCGTAAATCTTAAATTAGGGCTTGGGGGGAAAATGTCCGGGGTTGCTGCTTGGGGGGAAAATGTCCAGGGGGAATATGTCCGTATACCAATTAAAATAAGAGGGATCTACTATACTACTTACTGCGTTTTTTAGCTACTTTGTGATTTAACAACTAATATTACTACGAAGTCCAATTTCCTCGAAGAAGAAAAACTGAGAACTGAAGAATTATTTTCCTTCCGATGCTTATAGATATAACTATTTTTACAAGAGACAAAGTACCGTATGTCTAATACCTCCCGGGTCTCTTATAACTCCCGAGTCTGTGGCTAAGTTTGACGTTGCTCTTGGGGTTTACAATAGCTCTCTGGGCCTCTATATTGCCTTTTATGCTGTTGCTTAATCAAAGTTACATTGTTTAAGTTACTCCCGGGTACGGGTATCATGTAATTCCCAGGTCTGTGGATACGTTTGACGGAACTCCCAGGACTGTGGCTAAGTTTGACGTAATTCCCGGGGGTTATTACAAGAAATATGTATTTAAACTTATCAAATATTTGCATTTATTAGTTTTGCTTCAACTTCAACCCATCGTCTACAGCATTTGAAATTTAAACGGTTACTTCCGACCCAGATTTTGTTCTGGTTGTATTAAAAAAGTGTACGTACAACATGTGCCTGTGTAACAGTATACTAATATATAATGAGGTACATGGCATATTATATGTTATCTTATTTTAATAAACATATCACATACCAGGCAGGGGTCATCTCAAATGAAAGCAGATAAATATATTATTATAATGCTCACAAAATATATAAATTAATCAAAAATTATACAACTGTGGGCATTAACGAAGCTTAGCAAGTTAAACAATAAATGCAACCAACATTCCTAATTAACAAACGCTACATTGTTACACGCAATAATAATTATTTGTACAGAAATGCATTGTTAGTTTCTGAGTAAATTATTGTTAATGACGTTTTGCAATGTGCTACCCGATTTCTCATACCCCAGTATCTCACTCATGGGTACTGTGTAGCAATAAATGTGAGCTATAAATAAACGGTTGTAAAACTGTGAGAGCGCCGCTTAAATTTTGGAAGAAACCCACACAAGTATTTCCACATTTTATTTATTCTTTGCGTGTGAGTTTGTTTATGATTCATGAAATTACGGCATTACAAAAGTTTACAGTACAAGGTAAGATTGGGAGCGAATATTTACCAAACTATGTGATTACCTTCCAATAAGTATTATGTCTATGTCAATACATAAATTACAAAATATGATGCATAATATGCTACGCATTAATTATGTTGTACATAAATCAATACTTAATGAAATACAAAGAGGTTGAATGCGCTCAAGACACATATCAACTTGATGAAATAAATAATAATACATATATTATTAATTGCAAGTATGACAGGAAGTGATTCCTTAATTAAAATCAATATAAAAATTAAAGTTAAATTACCCGTGTTGTACAGGAAAACGTTGCTGACGATAAAGAGGTCCGGGGACACCAGGACTGGGACCGTTACTTATTATGGGTCCAGAAACACCTGGAATGGGATTTCCTGGAGGTAGGGTTGACACGGTGATCGCACCATTATCATTGGTAACCGTGGGAGCTACAGAATCTCCAGGTGATGAGTGTTCTATGGGTCGGATACTGCGTGCAGGAACTGAGCCAGGTTCATGATAGGTAATCTGAAGAGGTTGTCCAGCCATCGAATGGACGGCACGTAATGCTTTTGCTGCAGAACGAATATCAATGAAAGCAACCGTAGCGCTTTTTCCTGTTCGTACACCACCATTACCATTAGACATTGCCGTAGAACTGTCTTCCGATAAGAATTTGACACTTTGAACGCGTCCATGTCTGAAAAAAAAATGCAAAATTTAAATTTATATTTCCTCCTTTTTCCCAACACGGTCAACGGTGTTATATGCGCACCCACAGCCTTGGTTACATTAAAATTACACAATTTATCGAACTATATCAAGTGATTATCTATTTTCAACAATGGAAAATTAGAATTTTTGGGAGGTTGGGTAAAGTTTAATCGTATTTATATTCTTTGCTCTGAGTCCAGCTTTAACGTAAATCCCATAACCACAACTGAGAATTAAAGAATGATTTCCGACAGGTCAAACAGTGTGCAGCTATATATTCAACCTTTAACTTACCTATGATCATAAACATGGTAAGATTTGATGCTAATATTTACAAAAAACCAAGTATGGGACGATATGATCTTCTGGTCTGTAATCCCTAGGTAAAGACCTAGAGTTACTTTGTTGTGTGGTATATGATTGTCGCCGTCGTCACCAATGAACACTTGATTACAACAAATACATAATACGATAGAGGTGTTTACAAAAGCAATGAAGGAGTTGCTTGAACAGCAGAGTATGAAAGGCTGTAATAATTAATTTGTATGAATTTCTAGTAGTTATACAACATAATATTCAACCATTCTTAAAAAACTAGGTGCTTCAAAATTTTGAAAGTGATAAAAACATTATATACATAGAAATATTGCTACAAACATCTGACAAAATCGTCAATTAAAAATTCAATAATTACCCGGTATACATGTACAATGACACCCGTGAAGATTTCACAGCAAAACTATTCAGATTCACACAGGCTTATAGGCCACACTACATAGCAAAACTCGCTTTGAACCAATCCTGCCATGTCTGTTCTGGCCATTACGATCTGGCATGAACATACCTTTCTGCAGGTTTGGGGACCATCCATATATTACGCTTCAGCTTTTTGTGCAAAACCCACTCCCCCCTCTCCAATCGTTACTACACCGTCATTTCTTAATAATCCCCCCCACTATAAACGTTTAAACTTTTAAAATAGTTGTTTAAACAAATTTTCATGAATTACATTAGTACATTACTACATATTACATTTTATCTACAATGTATCTGCTTTGATTTACCGTAGTAAAAAATTACAAAAAATTTCCTGAGACGTCATTCGCCTGAACATCCCCCCCCCCTCCGCCGTTTCAACGCGTCATTGGTCTGAACCCCCTCCCCCCTTGAAATCTGAAACATAATATGTATGGATGATCCCTTGACGAAGTACTAGGGAACCATCAAGGTTTTGAGAGTTCCAAGTTTATAATTGTCAGTTAAGATGTGTACCAGAGGAGGTACTTACATAATTACAGAATGGTCTGCATGCTCATGTTTATAAGCCCAGCTATATCATCATGGGAATCCTTCCTAAATTATTCAGACTGAAAAGTATTACTACCCAATGTGTCTCGAGTGCAAACTTCGACAAAAAATATCCCGATAGTTCACCCTATGTCTATCCTTACGTTTGCGTTGTAGTAGTAAAAATCGTACTTTGTTTGCTTAACAAAAAATATAATTAGGTTAAGGGATAGGTAGTCTGTGCAATACTACCTATATACAATTTAATTACTATACAAAACGTACAGGCCTGCGCTAGTTACTTTTGCTTTACAACATTTATAAAAAGTAACTAAATGTGTTGAATATTAGTTTACAGAGTGTTATAATTCCATACGGTGATCATGCAATCAATTAAAGAGGAAAGGAGGAAACGCTTTAAAAGTGGAAAACAGGATGTTTACTAAACAAGAATAAGCTGAAAGCATCTGTACTATTATTTCTCACCTAAATAAAGGCATAGGAAACAAAATAATTACTAATCATTGTGTAGCTCCACAATAAACTACAAATACGATTTATTTTATATTTTTAAAAGACCTTTTGATCTATAGATTTGATTTGAGCGTGAGTGCATGCAGGTTGAACTCACCATCTGGCTGGCAGCAGCAGATGGGACTGTAATTTTACTATTTTTATAAATTAAAACACTGCTGCTTTATTGAAGTGATACTTTATACTTTATGGTACTGCTAAAAACCGCGCAGAACTGTTTTGTTAAATCAAATATTGTTGCCCATAAAATGTTAAAAATTTCTCACTATAATACTTGACTAACATAAGACCTTGATTTCACTAGAAAAGTTAACCATTGTAAGTCGTAAGGATCTCGCTTTGAGATTTAACAATTGTTAAAGTTAAAAGCGAGAACCCCAAGGCTAACAATGGTTAACTTTTCTAGTGAAATCAACGTCTAAATCCAATAAAGGCGCGATGAGGGACGCGTCATGAAGGCGAGCGTGAGTGCCTTCTATTGGAAATTAGCACTCGTGAGGGTGAGTGCGAGCAGCAAGTTTTAGATGACCTGCGCGTGAGCGTGGGTGTGAGTGCATGCTATTTCAATAGACATCCCTCTTGAGGTGAGCGTGAGTCAGAAGTAAATGCCTATCTATGGCCCAGATATGCATTCCTGATAAGCTACGCCCGCCGCCCGCGTTTATACTCTCAAAACTTAAATGATGCTCTGAGTAGAGGTATCTCAGGGATAGGTACCAACCATCCTATCCACTAACACATGGCCGGCATTCTGTGGAGGGGGGGGTTAAATAAAATGTTTGCGAGGAGTTCCCCGGGTACTTGTATGGTAGGTTCGATAGTATGCCGTGTAGCTAAGGGTCAGAGGTGGTCACGCCGAACTGGCCCCATATATTTTTTTCGGAAAAGAGCATTTGAAAAAACTAGATTTCCATGGTGCGAATGGGCATTTTGACGCGCAAAGTCAGATTTTTAAATGCATAAATTTGCTAATGGTAACTAAACGGGCGCCATATTTAGTTGACCAGATAATGAATTTTTAATTCTTTGGCACCCTTTAGCTCCTACAATTTTAGTCCGATTTTTTAAAAAAAGTTTAGTTTTGCAATTCCCAGAGAATTTTCTAAACTGTCATTTTTGTGTTTTTAATTTTCACCTTTAATATGAATTTACAGTTTTTAACTTTTAACAAAAAATAAAGTTTAAAAAGTTTTTAAAACCCAGAAATGACATTTTAGCAAATTTTCTGCTAATTACAAATCTACGTTTTTTAAAAAACCGGACGAAAATTGTAGGAGCTACAGGGTGCCATAGAATTAAAAATTCATTATCTGGTCAACTAAATATGGCGCCCGTTTAATTACCATTAGCAAATTTATACTTTCAAAAATACGACTTAGCGAGTCAAAATGCCCATTCGCACCATGTTCTTAAGCAAATCTAGTTTTTTTCACATGCTCTTTTCAGAAAACAATATATGGGGCCAGTTCGGCGTGACCACCTCTGACCCTTCCCTCGTCAGTTTTTCCTGCAATGGCTTTGTATTTGTTGTTTAATTGCTCGCCTTAGGTCGTTAGTTCCAGCAGGCCCGGCGGGACGGATGGTTCAAAGTGGATCAGAAAACCAGGGCCGGGCTCTGTTAGGGGCCGGGCGCGGGCTCAATGTAAAATTTTAATAAAAATTACTGCCTATTTTTATATCTAAACATCTGGCTTCATTGAAAAACTTCTAGTAATTTCGTAATTTAAAAGATGCACAACGTGACTAGTGTTTTCTAGATTATAATTCTCAAAATTTTGCAATTTGTTTTGAAACGAAACTCAAAGTTTTGGGGTTTATAAGCTTTATGCCAAGTTGTTCACTGAGAATTCGAATTTAGTGTAAAAGTTACGCCTAGCAAAACAAGGCCTTAAAAAAACAAAATGGTGGCTTAAAAACTAAAAAAGAATAAGGCCCGAAAAAATCAACTTGAACCAGGGCCGGGCTACGTGTCGCGCCGGGCCTGAGTTCCAGACCGGGCAGTGGCAGATTTTGTCCCAAGTGGTTTCCCTGGCATGAAGCAGAGAAGGGCTGGGCGGCTGTGAATGTCGATGTAAGTAAAATGAAGTTCATCATGGTAATGTTAGTACAACATTTGCAAAGCACAGAACAAAACGTAAATCTGAGGTCGGGCGCCGTATAAGACCTTGATTTTACTAGCTTTTACAAGTTACTATTGTTAGCCAAGGATTTCGCTTTCAGATTTAGCCATTGTTAAAGCTGAAAGCGAGAACTTTAAGGCTGACAGTAATTGTTAACTTTTCTAGTGAAATCAAGGTCTAAGGAAGGAAAACAAATCGGGGTAATGTTGAATTTAATTTTAAAAATAAACTATATTTATATACAATAAATAAATGAAACCGGCCATATTATTCGTCATATTATAAGCCTATGACGTTGTGTATTTACAAACTAAAATTTTCAAACTACACACATTAATCTTCAACTTGTAAAACATATCCGTTGCTTCCTACATTTTCACCTTAAACCACGCTGAATGAAAGAAACCGCAGCGCAGTGCAATTACCCAATGTCAACATTTCTGAAGAGATACGTTCGTAATCGTAATCACTGGTTTGGCTTGACAGCTGGATTGAGGTTCCAGCGGTAGAAAAAGTAAGTCGAAAATTAACAACAAACGGCTCAAAAACGGCAGGCGAACAAAAGGCTTTTGTCAAAAGCAAACCACTCATTAAACAATAATATGAATTATTTAAAATTTCCGGTTGGATTTAAAATTATTTTGTCAACGTAAAAGCGTAATTAGATGTAACAAATAGCTAATTATGCATGTAGCCAACAGATCCAAAACCCGCCATTGAAATTATTGATAATCAACACCAGACCAGGCACCACCTGCTACTATCAATCGCCAATTGACCCACACCCACAAATAAATAAATTTGACTACTATCATAAGAAAACAATAAGAACAAGAGTTCATCAAATACAAATATGTACCTGTGTCCAATTACAATTACAACAATTACGTTCTACACTTTTTTATAATGTTTACACATTCAATTTGAGAGCATGATGGCTAAAGCCATTTTATGATGGAAGCCATAACAGTAAGATTAGGTAGTTTGAGTTTACGTCAGATCTAAAATTCGACATTTAGACCGGAAACTAACTTGATAGGCATACTATATACCATTTGAACCATGGTAATTAGTAGAATCTAATAATTACCTTAAAGAGACTCGTGAAAACTTTACAGGTTTTGAAATTTTGACAAGAAAATGCATTCTTTATCAAAAATCAAATGTCAAATAAGGCTGTATGGATAAGAAGTTAATTTGGAAATATCAGATTTTTCATTTTTTCAAGAGCTTTAAAATGATGCATCACTCACTGAAATCGCTCGAGTATTTTAAAAGGTTAGCAAATTATGTATACACCGTATTTCTTCTAATACCCCACTGGTCCCTAATAACTCCGAGAGGGTATTTAGCATTGAATCAAGTAATCAAGTGGAGAGGCTTTTGTTTTTTAATATTCCGATTTCTCATTAACCACGGGTTTAAAGCCAAGTACAACGTCACACCCGGGAGGAGTCATTACAAGAAAAACGGTAGGTAAAAATATGATGTATACACTGATACACTGTACACACACAGCACATAGCTTCGAAAATGAGAGATCACAGTACAGATTCGAAACCTATCACATCCGCCAATGAGGTTGCACAATACAATATTCAGTATACAATTCCTCTTCTACTCTTCTTGTATAGCCCCTACGATTTAATTTTAGTCAGACATTTCAAACGATACCTTTATGCAACACAAATTACGTTCTTTTTCTTTTATCTATCTCTCGACTCCAGGTAGCATTATACTGGCTTCGGGTACTTACAGCCCGGACGGCTATGTTTAAGGCGACCCGAAAGCAAAACAACAGGTTTGTTATGGGGTCGCTGGGTTTTTTAACGTTTGGCGATCTATTATATAGGGAAAAGTTAAAACAACAATTTTAGCATAAAAAGCATAACGGCTCTAAAAACGAGTATAAAAAGCATAATTAGCAAAACCGACATTTAGCTAGTGCTACTTAGGATAGTTTTAATATTTTTTAAAACAAAAAATATTAAATAGTATTGTAGAAGGAAGGAGCCACTCTAAGTATTTATCTGTCAGACAAAGCGTATGCACACGTATAATAACAAGAGGGTTGTCTAATTAAGTGTATAACCGCATATAATTTGAATTAAGAAAATGCACGTCTTCCATCTAATAATATTATTATATAGGGTTCTATTCACAGAAACAATTCCGATTTGAGATAACGTACACAACAATAACAATAACACAAGTTTGCATCGTTAATGCTGAAAACAGTAATCCACTATTAGATATAGTGGTTGTTTCGAATGTAATTTAGAATTAAATACATTATGCAGTTTTATTATATGAATAGGAAAATAGGACGCGTCTTGACACAAGCGCAGTGATCAAAAGAAGTACAGACTCAAACAGGATCGTCAGATGAGAAGTTAACAGTAAGAAAAAAAGTACTGAAGATAAATAGTCTATAGTTTATTTTATATTTTGTCATTTAACCATTTCGATGAGTTCTAGTGAGGTTGAGGACAATTACTTTATTAGGGCCTTATACTATCCACAGTAATGTTTAGAAAAAAAATCAATTTTGCTAATTTCGGTCTTTTTTGTACAACAATCCAAGTTTAAAAAAAAAACATGAAAAAGCAACATACTAAAATGCAACTTAGTCTACTTAGTAAAAAAGCAACATACTAAAAACGACTAAAAAGAGCATATTTACTGCCGCGTTCGCTATATAATACAAAACATAGAGAATACTACACTAGAATATTATGCACTGTAGTAGTACATAATACATTTCAATAAATACCCTTTATACAACAGTGAATTGGTATATACGTAGGGACAAAAATCTCTATCTGTATAGTAACATAATTTAAATGTGCAAAAATTCTCCTCTGTAACTCTACAAAAATGATTGACTTATTAATTTTCCAGCTACTGCAATAGTAAATGGAAAAATAGAAGATGCATGATAGGATGAAAAATTTTTTCCGCTTGCATTCAGTTTCTCACTGTTCAGAGAAGTTTTTGAGAGTTTTTTTATTTTAGTTTTAGGTGGAGAATGGATGTGGATTTTGTGGATACGGACGGGGACGGAGTGAGTGAGTAGAAGTTGAGAGAGAGGAGAGGTAGGTAGGTAGTTATTGAACCTTTTTTGTGCCATCGAATTTTCCGTCATCCCTAAAGAGTACAGAGTGGCACATAACAAGGATTGAAGAGAGAAGAAAACTACGACGCAGTTTGTCTCTCTCTCTCACTCGTTCGCTCCCTCGCTTTCCTTCTTTTGCCTCGCTTTGCTTTGCCTCTGACTCTGTGACTGGGATGTGTGTGTGTTAGGTATTGTGACTCGACAAGGATGCCACATTGAGACGGGGACTCCTCTCAATTCTTGGGATGGATGTGAAGATAAAAAGGATTTTTAGCATCTCGCCTCTCCTTCCATCCCTCGCCCATCCATGCAAATGCAGCTGTGAGGATCTTGGGAAGTTTTGTCTGGGAGCTCTGTCCGTCCGCGGAAGAGTTCAGCTGGGGAAGGGACGGTCGACAGTTGTACATATGTGAGCGTGTATTATGAGGCTCGAATAAAATCCAGCCTATGGCCTGTCTTCCCTCGCTCGTACTATGTACCTACTTGGCCTCCGCTCTGGCTGCAGTATAGTAGCAGTGGCAGGAGTGATGGTTGGTGGTGGTGGTGATGGTGTTGGTTGGTGGTTGGCGGTGGTGGTTGGTGGTGGTGGTGGCAGTGTACTTGTAATAGTACAAAAGACTCGGAGCTCTCTTGTTCCTCACTTGTGTAAAAGGCTCCAAGTCCAAGTCGAACTCGTCTAACTGTAGTTATATATCCTTTCAGTTCTCAGTTCTCCACCATCCATATAATATAATCTTTTCTAGTTTTATCCTCACTGCCTCCTGGTGATGGTTTGCTCTCGTCCTCGTCTCACACACAAGCTGGTCTGGCCTGGCTCCGGCTCCGACTACACATTTACAGAGAGAGAGAGAAGAGGCAGACGTGGTTTTGAGTTTTCATGTAGGTAGTAGTTTTTTGGTTCTGGTTCTGGGTAAGGTAGGTAGTAGGTAGTGGAATTGGAAACCCTGATTTATTTTGTTCAAATACATTTCCAACATACATATAGGTATACACACTGTAAGGTTTCGTTTCTATTTTTTTTCTTCTTCTTCTTCTTTGCCCATGGAAATGGATTCTTGAGTCATTTTGTAAAATGAATCTAGAGTCTAAGTCTAATCACAACTAAGTTTTACACCTGCTCTATGCAATGGTCCTATGGTGCAATCATTATTTTCTTAATTGTCAAAATGTCTTCACACGAAATGTTTCCAAATCCAAACGGATTCTTCGACTTGGGTATTGGTGGGTAAGGGAATACATGAAATTGAGAAACTGGAATGTCCTATTCAAAATACACAACCTTAGTTAATCAAAAATGTAACCCTCAACCCACGCAGGGAGTACGTCTTGTTGGTTTTCACAATAAAACTTCGTCATAGCCAGAATGCCAAATGTAAAAGAGATATAATCAGAGTTTTTAAACGTAGCTGTAGGTAAAAGTCACCGAAGGCTTTTTTATTTGCACCTCTCTGCCTCCGTCCAGATTCAGATCGACTACTATGTTCTCCAACGCTGAAGGATTAGGTCACTGGTGCTATTGATAGACTAGACGGGACTTCATTATGATCGTGCATATACTAATAATATACCACCAAAATGTTGAGATGTATATCTTCTGCTCTGCCTCGCAATAATGGATAACGTAAAAATTACGAACATGTCACATATTAATTTTTTTTAAGAATGTGGCATTCTGGAATGTTTAATGAAGCGATGAATTTTGTCCTTCTTCTTACACACAAGCTAAAATATTTGGAATAATTTGACAAGAACGTGTACGTGCATTGCGTACTCCGTCCGACTCGTGTGCTTTTCTGTATGAGAACAATGGAATGGAGGAACATACGAGCTGGGTACTTTATTGGATGAAATATTGCTATGAATGAGAGTCAGCCTTCATAGAATCGTACAAACTATCATTCAAGATGTAATGCAATTACGAGTATGAAGGTGAGATAGAGGACAACTTTACTGTGGTATAGTTGGTACTGTTTCAATAAAATTAGTTGACACAGGCAAGTTAGTGTCGAAACAGAGCAGTGTTGAGCATTCAAAATTTTGTAAACAAAGCAAATTACCATGATACAATGAAGATTTAAAAATGTAAATTATATAACAAGTAAGGTATAAAGTTTCTTGATCAGCATTTACCTTTGAAACAGGTCCCGGATCTGCTCCTCTCGTACATTTTCTGGTAGATTTCCAATCCACAAATGTCTTGTTTCTCTCACCATTATCATGTATCGCCTAACACTTTAAAAAGCTGCGACAGTCCATTCGTTTTTCATCTGCTCGCACGTTGACTTTCAAATTTTAAAATAAACACTTCACACTTTTTAACATTATTTTATTTTGTTCTTCTAGACTCCTTGTCTTCTGCTTCCGGCTTTTTCCAGCTCTGTCAGATAATTAAATGCATAATTATTCTTTTACCCATTTCATCATCATCAAAATAGATGCTGCTGACTGTGGTAAAAAGAAATACCAATACCATTAACTTGGTACAGCAAACTTATTACTGAGAGCTGTGAAGGTAAACGAGTATTTCCATTGATACGGAGGAGTCAGATTACTCAGAAAAACTATTGAATCCAGTTGCCGAACCATTATTTTGCACTGAACATGATAACCATGAGAAAATCACGACAATGATTACAAGACGAATTGCATCCTCCGTAGCTGAGATTTATTTCTCCAAAGAACAACAGCGAAATTTCCTTATTTATACACATCATTGCACGAAGAACGCATCCATTTCAGAATATTAAACCTGGTCAATTTCTCCCGTTCCAATCCACGATTCATCCAAATAAACGGGCTGGACAGTAGACATTAACGACAATAATGACCATTGAACACCAGCCATATTACATTTAAAATTAACTTTTTTTTTATACTTCTTCCTCCTTTGATTCTAACTTTTTTTTCTCTTCAAACAAAACCCACTACCTCTCATCCCGTTTCAATTTCCAATTGCTTCAATCCTCAATCAGAACTCCATTTAAAACATACATATTTTGTAGGAAAAACTTTGAAAACGAGAAATAACACCATAGATCCAATCACTTTTTATTCCATTTTTCCTTTTCTATATGTATCCAGATTTTAAAAAACTCCAATTTACGTACAATGGTTGCGTGCGTAGGACGTGTAGCTCACAAAAGAATTTAATTTCCCCGAATCTGGGAATCCTCAATACATTTTTCGAATACTGGTGAATGAGTGAATGGTATTTGCTGGTACTCGTGGTCTCGTATACATTAAATTAATGTTCACAAACAAATTATACCATGATAATAAATCCAATTATGACCATATGACCATATTCTGAATATTATGAAAAACACAGGCCGAAATTTCCTTTTTCATAACTACCAGATTAACTTTTTGAAGTAATTGTTTAAGAACGAACCCACAACAAAACAAGCACAACAGACAACGGACAAACTGAATAACCAATAACTCAAATAAAATATAGAAGGTGCTTATATTCTTTCTTTCTTCTACCTCACTATTTTTTCTTGGAACATCCGAGGCACAAATTAAATATTATTCCAATGAACCAAAATATTTCCACCGCTGGTTGTATATAATTATGATTAGAGAATTATACGGAAAATACAACTTGAAAAACAAATACTTCAATATTCAATTCGAACATGAATACAATCTTTTTAATTTCATTTATGATTTTTAATTCCACGGACTAAACATACTCCTATTACTGGGTTAAAGGATTTTTATATTTTGGCAAAGGAAGAAAAACGTCTTTGCTCCGTGCAGTAGTTGGTAGTTGGTAGTCGTCGATGATTATTATTGAACTGATATATATTTTTGTAACACACGGAACTTGTTTACATTATATTTATTTTGCTTGTTTTTTTGTGCAATATATAATTATCATGTTAGCTTGCAAGACGGAGGGGTTTCCAAAATTCTCCAATGAATTTCCAAAAAAAAAAGAAGGTTTCTACTAAATTATTTTTTTGTATTTAGTAGTAGTAAAAATGTAGTAGTAAGACAGTAGAAGTTGTCGGAGCAGTACACACAAGTAGTATATAGTATAGTAGTATATACTATATATGATGAATGATTATTATTACCACGTAAGTAATATGTAAAAATTGTGAATTCTGAACTGTCTTTTCGGATCAGATTTCCGAAATGAATGACTGATTATTTATGGTATTTTATTATCACAAATCGAGATACCTTTTTCTCTCTCTCGCTCTCCTACTTATTATCCCGAGGTTCCCGATCCCCCACACCAAAAAAAAACTTTACAAAGTTAATAGTTTAGACGAACGAATGCCTTGCTTCCAGTAGTCGCGGAGCTGAAAGTTGAATTTCAGATTCACATTTTACTGTAAACTCCTTCATAGTTTATCTCTCTCGGGCCGTAAACGCACACACAGGGAAACTGCTCAACACAAAATGGTTCTCACTAGTCAGTGACACCTCAAGAATGTGAGCTCCGCCTCTTTCCACAGGGTTTCCAACTCGACTCCAAATGCGCGGCATCCCATCCCAATACAACAAGACGAGAGAGAACTTGGTACTAGAGAAGCCAAGCGATCCCAGCCTCAAGCCCCACCCTCCCCAACTACTCCTCACCAACAACAATTCTCTGGCTTGGAAAAAATAATGCTCTCTCAACTTCGTGAAAAAGGAAAAAGCTTCACAGACCTGGGTGACTCATTTATCTGATCTTGGGACAAGGAGGCGGACACTTCTTCTTCTCTCTCTCTCTCTCTCTCTCTCTCTCTCTCTCTATTGTTATGTTCCGATTATTGCATTATTATTCATTCCAAATATGCATACTACTACAACTTACAGAACCAGACCAGAACTACACTTCGACTCCTCCAGTCCTTCTCATTCTCCTCTGTCCCTTGGCTGGCCTGGCATACGGACGGCGTACACGGAGTACGGAGATGGAGAATGGAGATCATATACATAGAGATCTACTAGATATATATGTATATATAGAGACAGACACATCTCCTCTCGTCGTCGTCTCTTCTTCTTCTTCCCTTCTCAATTCAATTCTGAACAATCCCAAAGCCAAAACTAGGTATTCTTCTCTACAATTCTACGGCTATCTATCCACGTACGCTCTCACTCCACACACACACCAACCACCACAACAACAACCTTATAGTACATTCACAAATATCTCGTCTATATCCTACCCAATCCACTCCTATAGAAAATAGATATATATATACTTGTATTATATCGTTGGGTTTCTTTCTTGAGTTTTTCTTGTTAGTTTCTTTTCCTTCATTTCATTCTGCTGTGTGTGTCTGTCTACTCCTGCTGCTTTAGTGCTTCGCGTAGTTGCTTGTACTATTTCTAAGATGCCCTTTAAAAGTACCCATGTCCATGGATTTTTATGGATTATTCCCATGTATATAGCTATATAAGAGTGAGGAGACTATAGGAGAAGGAGAGGGCAGAATAGATGTATTTTTTGTCAGTGTATACAACACACTCTATACTCTACTTAACTCCATAGCGACAGTCTCGAAGTCGAAGTGGAAATTCAACACACACGTCCACACACACACAAGTAATATAAAACGAGTATGTTTTTATATCTATACAAAATTCAGCCTATAGTACAACTAACTGCAACCACTCTAATAATTCTACCTGACTCCGTCTCCGTCTTCGTCTTCGTCTTCGACTTGCATAAGTAAATATCTTGAGTAGGTACAATACATTCGTATCATTCCCTCGTACTTGGTTCGTATGTGTCTCTTTTGTACGTTCGTTCGTAGTTTATTCTTCGTAGAGAGCGCCGTACTTACATACCGTGTGAGCATCTTACTTCTTACTTCTTACTACTATAGCTGTCTTTTATAGTTTTAGGACCAACCATCAATAATAATAATTACTTTGTATGATGCAATCATGATTCACTGGATAGTGATAGTGGATACTGGATGCACGAGCATTCGTATGTGTATTGTGCATGTTAAAATGTTAACAAATATATTATATAAATATATAACCAACTTATATATAATTCAAATATAAAACTTACATATATATGCATATAAACCAGTAATCAGTAATATTTAGTATAGCATAAGTCTGTATGCTCTTCAAGAAACGTAAAACCAGAAAATATTTACATAGTTATTTTTGTACATTAACATACTAATATAATATATTCACATAATATTAACTTATATATACATGTATAGTGTATATAATCTTGAAATATATATTTACATATAGTAATCCCTGGTAAAAACTAAAACATTGCACTAAAATTATACTACTTTTAGACGCAATAATAATGGTAATAGTAATTTATAGAATGTCTAGATATAAAGTATAGCTGAAGAAGCTAGATATTTGTATTATTTTATCAATATATACACTATATAGGAAATAGAAGTAGTAGAATTTAATAATAAATTTGCATAATCTTACTAGTTAGTATATTACTAGCAATAATTTTACATAATAATATTAAGCGTTTTAAAAAAAGCACTTTTTCTGAAGCATTAAAAATTACTGTAAATCTTCTAATAACTCTTGCAGGGAGTTACGTCAAACTTTGCTTCTGACCCGGGAGTAATTTATTATAGACCCCGATGTAATACCATTTAGCAATGATTGCAGTTCCTCTCGCTATCTATACACAGGCTAGTTGGGCACTGGGTGTACTTTACGTATTGCTATTTACTTAATGTATGCAGCTAATAATCTATACTTACCTTATATTCTATAATAGTACACCCGCATATTCATTCAAACTGACGATGAGACCTGCCAGTCATAATGTGTACTACTGTAGAACCGCGCAAGAACTAAATTTTGCCAATTGGTATACGTATATTAATGCAAAAATGAGTCCATCCGGGATGATATCTGTAGCTCCTTTATGTTGAACGCCAGAAAAATTACTTGTTGTTCCCTTTACTGCTGTCACATACCCTTGATGGTAACCTGATCATAGCCATACAGCTGCAAATACTTTATTACCCGTGTAATATTTTAGACCCGCGTACTACTCGATTTAATACCTCTCACACCCGTGTAATATTAGTAAAACAAACTCACTTACTGTGTCATGCCCGCGCATTATTATAGACTTTAGGGCACACTCTTTTTTTTAATTTGGATTATGTTGGCTACGTAAACGCACTTGCTACTCCAGGTAATATTACATTACGATTAAGCCGATTTCTGATTTCTTATTTCCCTACCTACTCTGATTTTTCAATCCTGTCCTTCTGAAATTGTGGAGAGTGGACACCAAAGAGAAGAGAGGAAGACGAAGGTATTGCTTTGATACGATCTTTATTTCTGACTTCAAGTAATGAGATGTCTAACTTATTTTAGTGCACTGCATACACCGTGTCAATAGACTGTCGTCACCAAGATTTTGGGAAGTTACTTCCCGCCAAGAAATACCCTTCCGATATAATTATTTTTGGATGCCAACTAACTAGTCACTATTCAGAAACTTTTGCTTACTCCTGGGGGTCAAGTAGTTTTTATGCAAGAAATTGAAAACCAAAAAATGGTTGCCGCCTCACTTTAAGGTTTTCTAAATTTAAAAGCGTATAGATTTTGACTCCACCAATGGTAAAATTTAAATTTTGGCACCCTCGCTGGGGAAAGTCTCTGGGATTTCAAAAAGACCTCACCAAATTAATCAGGCTACTTTTACATAGTACAGATCCGAAGTGCATTTTGCGTTGTTTGGTCACAGTAAGCTTCTACAGTTCACATCCAATTTTGATAAAATTTAATTTTTGGCCGTTTTCTAGAAAGTAGTTTCAGGATTTTTAAAAATCCAAAATTTTTAATAAAAAAGTTATTGTAAAAAAGTTTATTTTTTTCTAGGCATATATTTTTCTATTGTTTTTTAAACAAAATTTACATTTTCGAACTGTCAAAAATCCTGCAACATGTTTTTAGCAAATAAAAGACTAAGGATTACAAAAATCAAATTTCTTCAAAATTGGATGAGAGCCTTCAGGGCGGCCAAGTTTCAACGCAAAATGCACTTGAGTTATAGTATTCCCTGTAATAGTGCAACCCGTGTACTATTCAAATTCTAACCTATCAGACCCGTGTACTATAACAGGCCCGTGTATTGCACATAAAAGTGTATTAAATAGACCATTCAAATTCCTACCTCTCACAATCAGACCGGTGTACTACACTACTACAGGGAAAGCGGTTCTTCGGTTCTGTACTATTTAAAAGTATAGTATGATTTTTTGGTTAGGTCTTTGTGACATCCCAAAGTTACATACAAAAACCAAGTCAGATCCTGTCAAGTCTGTTCCCAAGTCATATACATTACTTTTGACTGAAATGTTCAAATCGATCACACTGCATATCAGGGTAACTTGAGTGTCACTGGAGGAAACTATTCCATCTTATGTAATTTTTTAATGTAGAGTTCAAAGGGAAAATACTGACTTTGTCAGTAAAAGGCCACGCAAATTTACGAATTCTGCACGTATTTTTATGAATGAATGTGGAAAATAAGGCCCATTAAATAATTCTATACAAGCTTAGTAACTCGGCACGTTTAGGCTACACCGCTGTCACAAAACGTTCTTCAGTCATAACGCTGCTGAATTTTTGACGAATGAACTTTACGTACGGTTCTGGTTCTGTCACAGCATATTTGACCGGGAGCTTGATGAACTCAAGGGAAAATGTTTTGTAGTTTTGTAAGAACTTTATTAATACAAACATTCGATCTTAAGGCCCCACAAAACGCCCAGTCAGATATATTACTACAATATCCACATCAATGCAATCCGTCAAAGTTCAGCAACGTTCTGACCGAACGTCCTGTCACCCTGTGCGATCTCAATAATAAATGCTAAGTATTTTGCCAGGAATTTAGTGGGCCTTTTGTTCCTCATTTATTCATAAAAATATGTGCACATTTGTAGTTGTGCGCGGCCATTAATTTCCTTTTGAAGTCCACATTGAAAAAAAGTCATGAGATGGAATTGTTTCCTCCAGTGACATTGAAGGGACCCTGGTCGTGTGATCAAGGTGAATGTTTTAGTCATCAGTAATGTATATGAGAATGTAAAAATTTGCATTATTTCAATGGTGGAGATAAAATTTACATACGCCTTTGAATTATTGCTTTTAGAAAACCAATAATGAGTGAGGCATCCTATTGTCGATTTTTAATTTATTGAATGAGAACAACTTGACCCCCCGAGGTCAATCAAAATTTACACGCAGTAACTGGTTAGTTGTCATCCAAAAATAATTATATCGCAAGGTGTTCTTGAGGGGAAATTACTCCCCAAAACCTTGGTGGTGATATTCTATTATCACGCTATACTAACTGTAAGGAGATGAATCGATACTTTATCATAATGATTTTAGCATAACATTTATCATGGACTTAACAAACAAATTTTTAAATCATGCACTTGAAAATAATAATTGCATAATAATTTAATCAAATAATTAAATTGGAATGTTAATGAAAATAATGCAATGTTTCGAAAATATTTCCCAAACCGTAGATCATGCTTAATTATATCAATTCTATCATAAATTATGATTCATCATATGGGGGCAATACAATCATGTAGAAGCATTATGAATGCCACATTCCCTTTAATTATAAAAATTCGGGTATTCTGTTTAGTAAAAACGATAATGATAGTAAAAATTATTAATTAATAAGGTACACAATCGTAGAAAAAAATCAAAACATTTGACTAAAATTTGCTCCTTGTTTACTACTTTTTCCAGTATATAACTATATTACAATGATGCCCCATTATTAAAATCACCTTGAATTTTTGGAAAAAATAAAGTTTACCATACTCCAATAGACATATCAATGAAAATAAAAATAGTTCTGAAAAGTTCAAAAACACCGAGTGTCTTACTATATGCATGTGCCTTCCTAATAATTAATTTCCTCGTTTTTATTTTATTTGAGGAAACCATTCTTAAGTGTTCTTGACTGCTCGAATGCTGATATTATGTCAATTCTGAACCCTTAGTCTTTCATTTTCATGCTTTAGAGCTGCATAATAAATAAATATACACTTATATGTTTACTATTTGACTGATATACTAGATGCTTCTCCTGCTAATGCACCACATTCGTATATACTACCAACCACGGATGCTATTTCGTATTTCTAGTATACATTAATATATACCTCTTAATTCTTAATGCGAAACAACGAAAACTCATGTCATGCAAATTGCATTTAGCATACGAATATAATATTATGCACTCGATTTGTAAATTGTAAAAAAGTTGTAATTCCTTTTCTTCGTAATGATTTGTTTAAGTGATGTTTTTGACAAAGCGAAAAACCCGGATTCGTCTCGAACATCCTAGGCCAAACTCAGCATGTTATTTTCGTTACGATTTTCGTTTTTGAGGCTTGATTATGTAATTTACCCGAGAAGGGCTTCGAAATAGTGCACTACATGCTGAATGTCGTCCATTATTTCAATACTATGGTAAATTATACACATGTAGAAATGAAATGCAAAATAAAATTGAATTACAGGAAAATTTAAATGGCATACGACAAAACTCCTAATTTATAGCCCCAATATTTCGCGATTTTTCAGAAGAGAATTTCTAGATGACAATTGACCATCTAAATCTAAACTGTGGTTGACTCCTTGGGCTCACGTGGTTCCCACACCTTTTTTATATTTAATAATGGGTGTCCAAATGGAATCCAGACGTTTCAAGGTTTTTTATACTCAAAGTAATATAACTTTTGACTGAAACACTGAAACAAATGCAAAATTCAGTTCAGTCGCTGTCAGATACATAAGTCATGTCTAAAAACATCCACTTTTATCACAGAATCAGGGTAACTCAAATGGCGCTGGAAGAAATCTCTTTTACTTGCCCCCCAAATGTTCCTTTTTTGAACACTGGGTTAACAAGGTAACCCAAGAGTTTCACTCCTTCTAAAAATTCACCCTCACTAGATGCGGAAGTCATAGCATATTTTAAAAATTGACCAGGGAACACAAATTGTATCAAATCACATGCAAAACAGCGTAACTCTTGTATGATGCATACTTGAGATATACCTGGGCCTTGACGCACCGTTCTGTCAAGAGCATCGTAGACTGTGCAATTCCCACCTTTCCAGCCTCCAGAATTCATTTCATAAAGTCAAACAAACCCTTCTAAAATTTTCACGCCTTGTGATCCCGATTTATCTGGCATACAACTGACTTTTATATTGCTAGGTAGGTGCTTTGCGTTCTAGGCTTTTAAAAATAATTTAAACTATGAGCAATTACATGATGTTTTAGTAAGTCACAATTTTCCAACTTAAATCTGTTAAAAAGGTGAAATGATCTTGATTTAATTTCTTCAGTGCCGCTGGAGCTAGCTTGAACATGTGATAAAACTGATTCTTTTTAGGCATTACATAAGTGGTTATGTGCCAATGATTATGCTTAATTTTGTTTTATTAGTTCAGTCAAAAGTTCTGCCACTTTGATTCTAAAAAGCCGTAAAGTATCTCTACTCTGTTGGGACTCCCGATTTTCGGTCAAAAAAATACATGAGGACCGCGGAACCCACAGGGATCAACCTCAGTTTAGATACTAGATACATCTAGTAAGAGTTCTTTTTGTTATTTACTGTATGTAGCTCATTCTTACGAGCGATTCAGCCTCAGCCCATATACTCGGTGGGAAAGCCCATGCTAAATTTTATACATTAATCCTATAGGTATATAATAATATAGGACTATTGATACCAATATGTACATAATGACGAGCTAGATTTGTGATGCTAACCTATTATATATATTCGTCCAGTGAAAAACATTTTGAGCAATTATGTTATCATGGTGTGGTTTAAACACGCATGATAATCTTGTTCTTATTAATGTCTGCAATGCAGCTGAGACTGCTGAAAGAGATGACACCTCACGTAATTCAATTTTAGTAAATTTGATGCCTTACACAAATTGTTTTCTAGATACTGACTGCTGACAATAACAAATAAGTAGTTGCATAAAAACAACTGGAAGATTCAATTTGTAACTTTCGCTGTAAGTGTGAATGCAACAAAGTTATGCAAATGGTGTCCAATATGCATAAGTACAACGATGAAACTGATGTGCACATACTAATAAACTAAGGGTTGCACACATACGTAATACAAATGTTAAGCGCAGTGTCTTTACTCTTACAATTATTTTCTAAGAATACTAATTAATAAGTGTTTTCTTCAGGTTCGCTCTCACCACTTTGAGTTGATGTTAACTCTGAAGATTCGCAAATAACAAATAATTTAGCGAGAAAAGCGTTCTGATTTGAGTGTCAAAATAGAAGTTTTTAATTTTCTCTTCTTTAGATCATAATTATTATATTATACTTAAGTCTCCTTTTCTCTAAATCAAAATTATAAACTGTAACTATGCATATTTCATGATAAAAACTAAACTTCTGATACTGTCTCATCAAATAATAAATTAGGATTACTTTCACCATCAGTTAAAAGAAACATGATAAAATACAGGATTAGTCATGATGAAATTGTATAAAATTAATAAAATAATCTTTTATTATGTAGTACTAGTTTTAACTGCAAGCAAGTTAAGTGATTTTTCTGCTTGTTTTCTCTTGACGTAAATAACAGTTTCTTGCACGTGGTAAGTAACCTAGAGCTTATAGCTAACTTAAAGTATGCAGTTAACTATTTTGTAAACATGTATCGTAAACATTATTTATAGCATTATTATTATATATAGTAATAAGTATCACATGAAACCGTTGTTGCAACAAGAGATCTGATGCTAAACAACAATAATTTATCAATACTGACTTGCTTTCTGTAACGATCTAGACTCTAGCGAACGCTGTAACAATAACTATAATCAAAGTTTTGAGGACCAAAATTGAATAATGTTCTACTTTGTAAACGGAATCAAGTAGCAGACCATGTTTGATGAATGGTTTGGTTCACCTTAAGACTAAATCCGTTTAGTATTTTATGAAAGGCTTGAAAAATGAAGCCTGTTTTGGTTAAAAAAATCTATTTTCTCCATGGTTTCGATAACTTGCCTGAGGTTGTAATCAAAGTTTTCAATTTACACAGTGGCAATAACAATTAATAGGTGAGCAATATCAGCAACGCCGTTAAGTAAATCAGGAGCGATTCTTGCTAAATTTTCGTTCGCAAAGTCACATGCGGGGAAGATATGGATAACATAGGCCGGCTATAAAAAAACATTAAATAGTAAATGTCAATCCAAGAGCATAAATATAGTTAAAATCAAGAACAAATTATAGAAGAATTTGAGATAGAAGAAAGCAGTACCTGAAGCGTCACGGGGTGGCAGATATTGACGATTCCCGCAGCTTGTTTTAACTGAAGGTAAGTTATAAACCCATTCCTCAAGTTATTGCTTTGCTGCAGGACATCCATATGATCTCGTCCACACGGTAAGGCCAATAACATGCAATGTTCAGGCTCCAACTAATTAGAAAAATAAGCGATGATGAAAATCCGCTCTGTTATGCAATTCTTGAATAGATACCTATAGATGATTTTCAATTTAACTAACCTGCATCTTTCTGGCAACACCTTCAAGCTGTGTTTGTTCCAGTCTCATTCTTTGTGAAATTCTTAAAGGAGGAATAGTTCCATCAGGATGCGTGGGCAGTGAATCTCGAGCAACGTTTACGTTCCCTGAGACAAAATGCATTTGACAAGCCGCATTGTCATTTTTCAGTGCCAGAAGCCCTTGCCACATGATAGGATAGCGCTATAAATTTCAATAAAACTTATTGAATCACGGTTTACCCAAACTGATTCAAAGGAATCGTTACACTGAATGGCTATTTATAATATACCTGTAAAAGCATAAGCAAGGAGTCTCCCTGTGGGGAAACTTGACTTCCGTGCGGCGGAGTCTGAGCTTGAGTTTGTCTCTGCCGGTCATTAGAAGAGACTTCCTCTGCACCGGTCATAGAGTGCATGTATCTTGAGTGTGCGGGTGGAGGTGAAACACCCCGCCTAGCAACCACTCCTGTATTGCCGTAAGGTGAAGGATCCATCTGAGGTTCCCTTTCAACAACGACCGATCGTGCATGGGGATCATACTGGAGGTAAGAAGGCGAATTTGAGAATGGTCTTTCTTCCAGCTCAGCATATGGATTCGAAAATGTTTGTCTATGAAGAGTTGCTGGTGGCTGATGGTGAGAAGGTGGAGGTTGATGATGAGCGGGTACCGGAGCACCGTACACATGCCGTCCAGCATAAACGGTTGCAACTGATGGTGATTCCGAGCCTGAGACGGTACAAATAGATCAGTTATTATTATTGTCGTGAAAAACAAATATCCATGCTGGCATAAACCATTAAAAAAAATTTAAATATGTAAAAATTTAAATAAATTAAAATATATCTACCTCTTTGGTCTTGCTGATGAGGAGAGACCAAGTGTGGTGGAATATGATGAGCTAACTGAGGACCGCTTCGCTCAGTTGAATTAATAAGGGTAAGTGTTGCCCCACCCTTGTGCAGCTCAGGAGTGCCTCGTTTAGTTTGTTGCTGTTGCTGAACAATTTTATCTGTTGACGCTGACCGTATACCGTATGGAGATTGTTGCCCTTGTGGCAAATTACCTCCAATCGGTCCAGCAATGCCTGCCGAATAATGTGTTGGGTACACCACTTGCTGATGCGGTGCCTGACTTTGCATATAATGAGCAGCATCAGATGGAGATTGCCTTACGTGCTGAGGTGGTAACACCCTCACATCACCCTATGAGATAACGGAACAAATAATTTAGAAACATTCATCACAAAAAACTGATGACAAATATGCAGCTTCATAATTTCAGCATAATAATACTCGACAAAAGGCCAGAGAGAACTCACCAAATTTTGATCGTATGAAATGGGATGGTGCTGAGCGACTACACGTTGCTGAGTTGACTGAGGAGGCGTTTGTTCATGCTGTTGTGGTACTCGGCCTGCTTTAGGACTAGGTGCAGCTCCAACAACAATACTTCCCCCTACTTCAACGCGAGGTGGCTGCGGTGGACCAAATGCATCCTAAAATTAGCACACGCAAGTATGAGGTTAGTAAATATTCAACATCCATAGTAAAAGGTCCTAAATAAATAACCGGAATTAAATATGGAATCTGGTGAAATTTGGAAAAGTAAAAAGAATTACTTGTGGTCGACTCATGGGCTGAGTTCCATCATCTTTGCTAACGATTCGACTCATCCTCAAAAGTTCAGGAGATTGCATCTGAACAGACTGCTGATGCGAAAGTAGGGAAGGTGCAACGGATCTTATCATCGGCCCTCCAATGCTCATTGTAGTTGGTGGAGCTGATGAAGTTGCCGTCAATATTACATTCGGAGGCATTATCGCTGATTTTCTCAGCTGATCATCAGCGGAGCTAACCACTTTAGTGATAGTAGTAGCACTAGGAAGTGGGATCCTGACCAGCTGATTATGAGACTGAACATTGAGTGGCTGTCTAATGCTATTAGGTGGCAAAATAGTTCTCTGCTGTTGTTGTTGGTGGTGGTGATATTGTTGTTGTTGTGGGTGGTGCTGTTGTTGTTGTTTTTGTTGCGGCTGGGGTGGAATGGACTGGTCCCCAGGTCTCAAAAGAGTCACTTGATGATACGTCATATTTTGAGAGGCAGCTGAACCTTGCTGCTGTTGTTGTTGTAGCTGCTGCGGCTGCTGATTCATACCCACAACTTGGTTTAACTTTGTAATCGAAGGAGGTCCTTGACTAACTGTTGGTTTTGAACCGTAGGTGTTAACTGTAATAACCGGTGAAGATATGGGCTGTCCAGCTAACTGACTGGAATGAATCGGACCTGCCGAAGGGAAGCCTGTTCCTGGTTTAGATGGCATAAATGGACCTGATGAAGTGTAAATAACGGCAGTTTTTGGTGACAATACTGCATGAGATATAACGACCCCTTTCGAAATTGTATGTTGCTGAACGGACTGCATATGTTGAGGCTGTGACTGAAAATGTTGCATCTGCAGTTGCTTCTGGTGCTGAAGTTGGTGTTGCATCAACTGCTGATGTTGTTGTTGTTGCTGCTGCAGCTGTTGTTGTTGCTGTGCAAGCATCGCAGGTAGTCCCTCAGTTTTGGGCAGCGAAACCTGATGTTGCATCTGTGGAGGATGATGATACTGCTGTTGTTGTTGTTGCTGCTGCTGCTGTTGCTGCTGCTGCTGTTGTTGTTGTTGTAGCTGCTGTTGTTGTTGTTGTTGTTGCTGCTGTTGTTGTTGTTGCTGTTGTTGTTGTTGCTGTTGTTGTTGTTGTTGCTGTTGTTGTTGTTGCTGCTGCTGTTGTTGCAAAGGCGTCGGTAGCTTCTCAACAACACTAGGCCTTTGTTCAATAGCTTTGCTAATTATCTCTGCTGCGGTGCGACTCTGTAAAGAGATCTGCAAATGATGCTGCAGTAACTGAAGTGGCTGTGAATGATCTTGATTCTGCACTACTAGAGGAACATACTCATCCGACTGTCGCATCATCGGCACCAAAAGACCCGTCTTCGGATCAATCAATTTTTCCATGACGGTTTCTGCATCCTTCCCTCCTTCGCGTTTCACAACACTAAGAACAGCAGGAATGTCCACCGTAGGAAGCGAACAACCAGGAAGTAAAGTTGACGTCGCTACTGTTGAGGGTGGGAGGAGAGGAACAGGAAGTGGAAGTGGGAGCGATACTGGCACAGGTGTCATATTATTTCTTCTTGTAGGAGTATCGCACGGTTTTATAAGTGCTGACTTATTCACCCCACTCACTGGGATAACAACAGGACTGGGAGCTAGAATTGCGATGCTAGGAGGTCCACTAACTTCCGAAGTATCCTTACTTTTTGACCTCGATCGTGCTCGTACCGAAGGAATCATCGCTTTCAGAACTGGGGCTAGGCTTGGGATATCCGTTGGCAAAGTATCAGACTGGACCATTCTTATCACTTCATCAATAGTATCGTCCACAGTTGTTCTGGTAGTCGAAACCACAGGTGCTACTTTAGTCGCAACAGTGCTCACCACACTACTTCCAACAGTGAAACTAATGGCGCTAGGGGCACTACTACTCACAGGTACGAGTGGTATTGTTTTTGCAATCACGGAAGGTTGCTCAATTTTGATAACAGTTGGCAATGTACCTTTAGGGAGTGTCGGTAACTGAACAGGTGTAGAAACCTGGACCTGAGGTGGTGGAATAATTGGAGCAGGAGCTGGAGCTGGAACTGGGACTGGAGCAGGAAGTTCAACCTTTGGTACAGGTGGGATCACAGCCGGTGTTGGAACAGGCTTACTCAAAGGCTCTGGTACTTCTACTGAAGCAACTTGACCTACTCCAGCAGGTGACTTTACTACTGGAATCAGAACCGTCTGCTTGGTATGTGCCAATGGTTGTGGTGGAGCGTCGCTTATTTTCTCCTCATCCGAATCATGGAATTCGTACACATCAGCAGAAGTACTTTGCAACGTGCTTTCTTCCACAACTGCAACTACCGCTCCGACCGCATAGGCTTCACTAGAACCCGATCGAGATCCTGAAAATGCATGAATTATATTATACACTTTTTTACACTTACATCAATCGACATGCTCACAAATAAATACAACTATCTGTATAAATATGATCTAATATTAAACTTCAAAATATAAATATACACACTAAAAATGACTAAATATTTGTTGTAACCGCCCAATTCCACTATTTACCTTTTCTATTTGCAACTTTGCTAGGAGGTGGTGGAGGGGTTTCTTTGATTTCTTCGACAACTGGCTCAGCAGCAGGCTTGCGGTCCTCGTCACAGTGAATTTCTGGTGTCTTTGGAGGAACATTCAAACTACAAGTGTCGACGTTCTCAACGCTTACAGTGACTGGTGCCGGCTGTTGTATACTTTCCACAGTTGCCTCACTTTCAATCTCATTTTCCGGAGGCATAGATGTTGGCCCTTCATCAATTTGGAGATCTTTGGGGGATTTTTCATACCAAGATTCTCCCTTTTCTTCTTCAGGAATGGGTATGTCCACTGGAGGTGGCTCAAGTTCGTTCTCAATTTCAACAGGAGGTGGAATTTCCTCAATAATTCTGATAGTCGGAGGAGACTCAGATTTCTCCAAGTTAGTTTCACCATCCTCATTTATGGTATCATCCCCTTCCAGAGTTTCTAACAAAGCAGCCACTGCATCTTCCGTTTCTTCCTGCGAAATCGCAGTTTCATCTTTCGGGATTTCATCTTTTGGATTTACATCTTCTTCACTGCTCACGACTAAAGGAGGTGTTTTTCTATCTAGTAATACAATGCTCTCAATTGCTTTATCCTGTTCAAACAAGCAGTGAAGTTTCTTCTCTTCCTCCTCAGCTCGTCTCTTTTGCTCCATATCTTCTTCTTTAATGTCTACTTCGGGTTCGTTATCGTGTTCATGCTGATCATCGGAAGCCATGATAGCTTCATTAATATCAATCTTGAGTTTGTTGTCATCATCATCATCATCTTCATCGGTAGAGAACATGGACTTCATATTTGCAACGCAATCATCAATGTCAACATTTTTCTTCTTACTGTCTTTCCCAGATTTTAGTGGTTCTAATAAGGGAGAAACCTGGCACTTGGTAGTACCAAACAGGTTGGGAGGGATTTCAATATTTAATAGAGTTGGCTCAGTTACGGGAACTGGCAAAGTCGTACATTCTGAGGGTAGTATTGGTTCACATTTGGGTACAATAACCAGCATTTTTGATGTTGGTGACGGGACTGGTGAATTGAATAAAGAGTCTACGTCTACAGACTCGGTCTTAATTTTAGTGTGATCAAATACACTGGATGCTGTTGTTGAATGGACAGATGAGGAAATATTCGCATCTTGACTCTCAATCCGCTTACTTCGCCTATCCCGATGGTGTCGCTTTTTCTTTTTCTCAGAGCTGGAATTTTTACCCGACGAAGAGGTGACTGGTGGTGTGATCAAAGTGGAGTCCAGACTCACTTCGTCCACAGAACTGTGACTTCCATGACCAGAATGTGACTGTGGTGCAGTAGATGAACTTTTACGCTGTTTATTTCTGCTACTTTTACCGCTCTTACTCTTGGAGGACACTGGAGTATCTTCATAGGGCTTAGCAATAGGGACAGATGAAGGAATAACAAGAGGTGTTGGAGTTTTAGGACGCTCATCCATGGACACTTTTTCATCATTGTCAGATCCCGACGACGAAGACATAGGTCCGAATAAGTCCTCTTTCGTTGTTGTAGATTCTCTCTTGCACGTTACTAACGCATGACTACTTCCAGTCCCAGCATCACAACTAGCAGTGTCACCACTACTCTGTCGTTGTCGTCGAGACCCAGAACCTTTACTGGATAAACTCTTACTACTACTCCCAGAAACAGAATGGTGTTTCTTTCTGCTGCTACTCGTAGATCCTTTGATTTCCTTTTCCTTGTCCTTATTTCTAGGTTTGAATGTTGCTTCTTCCCGGACTAGTTCTTTACAATCCTTTTCTTTTTTGACTGTTACTAAATTAGCAGGGGCGGAGGATTCTTCAGCGGCAGACGACTCGGTAGAATCATCAAACAACTTCTTTAACTCCGTATTATTCTTCTGCTTCCCAGTCCCTTTTTCACGTGAAGTGCTTTTCTCTTTGCGCGGAGTAGCACTAATATTCTTACAAGCACGACTACTTCGCACACTACTGTCAGAGTCCGAATAAATATCCGCCATACGCAATTTTTTATTAATTTTGGAAGAACTATTGCTAACATTATATTTGGATTTCGAACTGGAAGTAGATTTTGTTGTCACATTGCTCATAATCACGTTGCTGTCATCATAGTCCGACATGCTTTCATCCGAGGATTTCGTGTCCAGAGACTGGTGAGATACGCTGGAAGTTGTACTTAACGCTTGAAATTTATGTTTTAGTTTTATCTTTTTTGAGATTGGGGGAGAACTAGTTCGAGAATCATCATCCGAGTGTGAAAAGAATATTGAGGACGTTCCTCCAGAAGGTGAAGACTTTCTCGAACGAGTACCTTTCTGCTTTGTGCTTTTCTTCCCCTTTGACGAGCGACTTTTACTCTTGAGGAGTGACTTGGAAGTTGAACCCTTTGAGCTGCTACTTGCTTTATGATTGTGGTGATCCTCATCGTGTCTTTCATCATCAGATGATTGTTCCGCGCCTAATTCCCGACTCGAGTGCTCTCTATGACGGTCGTGACTCTCGTGCTTTGTGGAATGCTCTCTTACTCCTCCAGCTGTATCTGAATCATTTAGCTGGTGATGACTCATGTTGGACTCCTCATCAGACGAAGAGTTCACAAAGGACTTTCTCTCCTCTATCGAAGTAGATCTTTTCTTTTCTTCACGTTTAGCTCTGAAATTACAAAAACATTGGAGCAATTCCATGTAAATGAAGCAACATAAATTTGTAGACATGGGTGCATGGGACTAAATTATTCGAATCCTTTCAAAAATCAATTTACGTTTTGTAAATAAACTAAATGATATTCACGAGCCAATACCTGGATTGTTTAAGTTGTTGGAACTGCTCTTTCAATTTTTCTTGCTTTCTTTGTTCTTCCTTCTGCTGTTTCGCTGTTGGATTATTTTTGCAAGCTCTATTAGATCTCGCTTTTACTTTATCATACATTGACACGTACTCGTCAATTACTACTTCAAAAATTGAATGATGCTTTTGTTTATCATCGTCATCCTCGTCACCTACAATCAAAACAGTCACTATTATTAACAAGCCACACAACAATATTCTTAATCGAAGAATCACACATGTCAAGAAAAGGATACAAAATATACACAAATTATTTAAAGTCATTGGTACACTAAAAATTATACTCGTAATTTGTTGCATACCCGACTTTCCGGAATCAGAAGAATCGGATTCATCAATGACGTAGCGACGCCTTTTCTTTTGCTCTTGTTTACTACTCCTCCCGCTCTTAACATTGTCGATTCCTCCAGGGGCAGAAGAACTGTCACCTCCAGACTTGTGTCGATCGCGCTTTACACTTCCATCTCTTTTGTCATGTTTATCCCCACCACGATCTCTACCACTTTTTTCCGACCGCTCTTTATCCCTTTCAGTCGGAGTTGTCGTGGCATTGGACACTGTTGACTCATTTTCATCATCCGTCTCAACCGTTAGGCTCCCATGCTGTTTTTCTTTCACTCTCCCATCTTTATCTTTCGAACTCCTATTTTTGCTACTGGAACTACCAACACCACTCTCCTTTTTGCTGCTGCTCCCTCCGCAACTTCCACTGCTATGATGGCCATGACTATGAGTACTACTGGAAGATGAATGTTTAGATTTCCCACTATTTTCTTTGCCTGGGCTAATTTTATCCTTCTTTTTCGACATGTCACTGCTGGATTTGTGACTGCTACTGTGGGATGATGGATGTCCATCTCCTGAAGCTTTTGATTTTTCTTTATCTCCATGGTGATGATGCTTGGATGTAGAAGTACTACTACTCCCGCTGGGTTTGGATTTGTGATGATGATCTTTGTCCTTATTACTACTGGACACACAGCTCTCGGGTTTCAAACCACTTTCTCTATTTTCTTTCTCTTTATTTTTATCCTTAGCACTCGAACTGGAATCACGGGACTCTCTTCTTTCACTAGCAGAGCTGTGTTTTGAGCGATGATTATTATGCGTCTGGTCAATCCCAATTTCTTTATTCGTATGAATTTCCCTTTTCTCAACTTTTATCTTCTTCGGCTCCGCTATACGTTGTGTAAAATAAAAATGCACAATTAGAGAAATAAACTTGACCCTGCAGAACAATAAGGATGGCCTACAAGATTGGTGAAGGTTATAATAGCAGTCGACAATAATATATTAACAATAAACAATAGCCACAGTTATTACTAATACTGTGTTATACTAAGCATATTATATTTAAATATGACAGGGGTACTATGACACGGCAAATATTTACGACGATTATTCTCGACACAAACAGGAGGAATACAATCTTCAATTGTAACTCGAAACTTTTTTTAAACTTCAAATTTCTATAATCGAAGTTTAAAGTTTTCTAAAATAAATTTAGTAGAAAATACGCACTTAAAGCACATTTTTGGGTTAACATTTCTTAAGACTAAGGATAATTCCTTTTAGATATAGAATAGGTTGGTGAAAAATATTTCAAATATGTATCCTTCACAAAATCGAAAACTGCCTAAGCACAATCAGCAGGACCGCTCACTAGGTAGTAAAATTATATATTACACTTAATTAAATAAAACAACATAAATACCTTGCTCACTATCTTGAGAACTGAGACGTCGCTTCATTTTACTAATTTCCTTTTCTTTCTCCTTCCTGGTATGAGCATGGGGTTCTTTAATAGTAGTGGACGTAGGAATCGTTGATGAAGAAATAGCTTCGCTGCCATGATCTTTTTCCTCCTTTACTTTATCCTTGCTTTTACATTTACTGTGATGTGAGTGTGTTCCACTACTGTGATGAGGATAGGTACTATTGGTCCCAGTGTTACTGACCACACTAGGATTTTCCTCACTTCCACCAACCTTCTTTGTGTCCTTCTCCTTCTCTTTTCTTTCTTTACCCGAAGAACTGCACGGCTTTGATGATCCGGTTGAAGTAGAACCACCCTCGGGTTTTAAATTGTTATTTACTGTATTTGAGTTATGAGGATTGACATCAGTCTGTTGTACTGGTGTGGATGACCCACTAGACCGCCGCTTCTTTTCCTTGGAATCTTTCTTGAAGTCTTTGGAAAGAATTACAGGAGTATGAACGCTAGCAACAACTGCCACTGTTGTTTCTTGGGAGATATTATAATGATGAGCAACCAACGGCGCTTCACTTTTAATTAAGCTCACATTTTTATTAGATAACTCATGCTTTGCATGAACAACTTTTGGAATTCGTTCTTTCCTAAGTGGGGTATGAGCTTCTTTCGTAATTTTACAATTCACAAGAGGAACAGTAACAGTACTCTCAATGGAAATGGAATCACTGGATTTCCTTGGCAACTGAACCTCTTTGAAAACAGAGGTTGGATTTGAATCAGCACTAATACGGCGACCACTGGATTGCACAGATGTTGGCGTGGAAGATGAAAGAGATGACGAGACGTTATTGGAGTCACTATTCGGACTACACTCAACAGTGTTACTAACGTTAGTTGTTGTTACGGTAGAAATTTGTGTTAAGCTCCGCTTACTGTCTAAACTCATGGAGCGTTCCACCATGCGAGGAATTCCATGATGAACCCCGGATTGAAGTACACCACCATTCACCGAACCATTCAGAGGCGGGAGGGACACTGAATTCTGAAGTGAAGCTGTATTGTTGGGCGAATTTACTCGCGAGGAATTATTACTGAGGGTGGTTGCATTGACAGCGGTACATGACGGTCCTCCACTGCCACCCTTGTTCTGACTCTCATGTCTAAATGTTTTGGATGTGGTTGAAACGGGAGCTGCAGAAACTGAAACAGTTCTGTTTCCTATATCAGCATGGGATTTTGAATTCAGAACAGGCGGAAACGATGAGGGCATATTTGTACTTTTGGATGATCCAAGCGGTGATGTGGTTGATTTAGTCAGCACTGAGGATTTTCCGTGAGCATGGTTACCATTGTTTGTTGGTGGCCAGTGTCCCACAGAATTTGGATTGCTTACATTGAGATCTTTGACCGTAGGCTTTCCCACACAAGATTTTACAGACAAATTGTGAGATGACGATAGCGGGTGGTGAGTTTGAAGTTTATTTGTGTGTGCCACGGGGGGAGAGGAAGGAGGTAATTGTGTTACTGGCTGGCTTGCGGGGCGAACGGAAGGTGGTAGGGATGAAGAGGATGGGGTGGAAGCGCCATGGAACGTTGTGCAACCCGGTGTTGTGACGGGAGTGGTGGGGGTATTAAGAGGTGGAGTCAGAGCAAGGTTTGAAGCACTAGATGTACTTGACGATGTAGATGCTGTTGACGAGGGTCTGTTCAAAGCTAAACGCCAATTTGCAACGCCAGTAATGTTTACAGACTTAGCTTCGTATTTTTCACCAAAATTTTCTAATCGCTTTGTATCTTCATCAAATACGGATTTTTTCGCCAAGAGCGATTTCACAATGTCGGAAGGTTGATGTCGCATGTCATCCAAATCCAGTACTTTATGCTTTGTCCTTACAAACCTCGAGTTGGAAGAGGAAGAATGGAAAGAATCTGATGACTCATTCCCGGTTGCTACACTGGATCCCATGGTAGTTGGTAAAGCAGATTTACCAAGATTATCTAGTGTAGCCACTGCACCTTGATGAAGAGGGACTGTGGAAGATCGAACTGTAGTTCGAATTCCATTCCACTGATCGTAGCGTTCGTAAAATTTCTGGATCCTTTGCTCTAATGAAGCTCCCGTGGGAGACCTCCTTGGAGATGAACCGGACTCAGAATCCGAAGATGAACCAACACCAACTCCTTGCTCGTCGGGTAAGGGTACATTCAGCTCAAATGTCGATACAATATTTCTAAGTGGCTCACCATTTACTATCTCTATCCTAGGGTTATCACTATCAACCAAGTTGCAAATGTCTTCACATTTTATGTCTTGGCCTTTCAAATGGGGTTCTTCCGAATCTACATTACGGTCAATATCAGCTAACTCTGGTGAATCCAGTTCATGCCAAACACCATTATTGGCATTGTTATTACTAGTATTATTATTATTTGTACTTGTATTTGAAGAGGACAACAAAATAAGAGTATTAGAATGCCTTTCGCTACTACTATTACTACTCTTACAATTTTCACTACGGGAATTGGGGGAGAAAATGTCACATTCACTAGCCGAGGAATTCATCACAGATACACCACCATCATACACAGGTGACTTAATCGGACTCTTTAAAACAGTCGTTTCACTAGAACTTCTACTGAGTCTGATCATAACCATGTTATCCTTGGAGGACATAACGCTAACACTATTATGACGTCCAACTTGGTGGTTACTGTTGTTATTGTAGTGTGAGTAGCGCTGCTGTAAAGCAAATTCCGGTAACGGTAAACTTAGTGGCTGATCACTCTTAGAAGGGTAGGAGAAAAGATTTCGCGACGGAACTTTTATCGTCGTGTTGTTATTTTCAGTCGTGACGAAATTTTCCGGATTTTCATCACATAAAGGAGTTCCAGGTCTATCATCACTTTCCTCCCCGGCCTCTGAACCTATATGATTACAATGGTTCACTGTCGCGTTCCCGTGAATAAGACTTGAAGCGTAAATCGAAGCAACAGACGAGTTCGTGTTCGTTCCACCACTGTTATTATGCTGAACGAAGACAGTAGAGGGAATGGAATTACTACCAGAGTCTGCGGATGACCTTCTGATTTTACTTTCACTCGGTTTCTTCCGTGGATCCACCAAGCCTACAAATCGAAACACAAACAACTTAAGTCAAAACATTACTGTACTAGTTTCAAAAGTAATTCAACTAACCCAGCCATCATTTACTTCAGTAGTAATACTAGTGAACTAACCGTCTTGATCTTGATGATTTTCATAATACTAATTATCTGTCATAACTTTCTTTACGTAAATACGCAGTACTTACCAGTAGTAATTACGTGAGGGTCACCAATAATCCTGGGGGTGGATTCTACGACTCCAACGCCAATACCGGGATCTGGAGATGCTTTTCGGACGGTTTCTGTTTTAGGTTCGAGTGATGTGCTGGAGACACCGTCCACGGTCACAGCTGCAGCATTATACTTACTCGATAAGTTTGAATTGCAGCTGATTCTCACTACAAATTTGAACAAATAAATCAACTCCAGGAAGAACTGTGGAATTTACATCAATAGTTGGAACGCGAAGAAAATTACAGAATAATATCTTACCGAACTGAAAGTCGTTATGTTTATCATCTCCGTTCATTAGCGAACTATCATGATTAGGATGAATGTCATTTTCTGTTAAGATCACATCAGAAGAGGACGTTACCACGGCTGAATCTGTTTCATGGCAACTGAGATCAATTTTACAATGTTCTGATTTTCCGATCCCACTAATTTCACTGGAAGATTCATCATCTACAACCATATTGACATGCTCCGGATCAGGACTCACAGGGCTTGTATATCCACCCCGCCTTCGGTACCCCATTCCACCTATGACACTATTATCATCACCACCACTAACAACACTTCCAGGATTTCCTACATCTCCTTGACGCAGCTGAATACTACACGCACTTTCTGGTGACGCCGTTTCATCGAGCATCCTCAACTGGGTCATTGGCTTTGTTCCTTCGAAGTCCACATCATTTGGATGCCTGTCAAAAATCAATCATTCTCAAGGTTAGCAAGAAAAATAAAGGAGATGATTTCAGGACTTAGAAAACTGGTTCATCCACATTACCAATACAGCATTGAGCCCCTCATTGACTCACTAATCACACCACGCATCAAATCTTAATATGCTCAAAAACCAACTAAATTCACAATTCTCTTTATCTGTCAAACATAAATGCAATCAAATACAAATATATAAACTATACTCCTTAAGCCCGTCCTCACAATTTTTAAAATTACTGGACGATAAATCGCAAAACTGCCTAGATTACACCAAACGATAAGAAAAATATGCTCAAATCAATTCCTTTGGATGACTCGTCAGGAGGAAACATAATATGATTGCATTATTGTTAGTTTAATCTGAATCCCTATTAAAAGTGGTAGCCACGAATTCACAAATACGCATCTGTAAATCTCACCTGTATATATTATAAGGAGATTTATGTCCATCCGCAATGACAGGGCTATCTGCAAACCGTCGACTGGATCGCCGCACTCCATCTTTGAGTATAATGCCACCGATGGGGTTGGAAAGAGGAGGTGTGGATGACATGCGGTGATTAGGTGATGAATTCTCACCTCTTCCTATTGCTCCTACTCTCCCAGCGATTCTCTCCAGGAACATACGAATGCATTCAGGAGATGCGAAATCAACATGTAAATGTTTACCTTTGATTACCCAAGTCCTAAGTTCCCGGAACGCTGTTTGAGAGGATGAGATCTATTGGGTGTTAAATTATTATCATTAGTATCATTCATAATTGCTCTCACACCTTATCCTCATCATCGTAGTGCACTCAAATGAAGCAGCACGTACAAGTGTACAAAACATATTAAGTTAAACAACATTATTAAAAAAAACAAGCGTACCTCATCAAATTGAACCAGAGCGAGTATTCTGTCTGTGTCCATAATAACCCTGGTAATAGCACCATACTGACTGCAATGGCCAGTTAGCTGTTTTTCATTGACACCGTCCGTACCGTCAAGGAGGAGTGAGGATGACGGAGAAGCCCTAATGAATGAGATACTACGGGCTTCTCTAGATTTGAACAAGGGATGACACCACCGAGCTCGGATAGCGCTGGCAATATCCACAAACTCACACACAGCATGAGTAGAAGCTCCTTGCTTGCGAACATCAATAGTCTACACATACACACCAAATAAGAAAGTCAATAAAAAATTAGAAAAGCTATGATTACTTAGGACAACAAGGATGGAGTCAATAATAATTGCCTTGCATAAATAACTAATTTAAGATTTTAGAATACACTCCACTCAGCTGTATGAATACAATCATTAAATTATGACATAACATACAAATACAATAATATCAATTGTACAAATGCCGAATGCCGATGACAGAAGTATGAATAATAGCTTACCACAATATCACCATATTGATCAAACACTGCCTTCAGATCAGTCGGTGTGACAGAAGCATCAAGGCCTGTGATTAGGACGGTTCGAGTTGGAAAACTTACGCTGGATGGTTCATCGTCACCAAGTCCTCTGCTTTATAAATTCAGTAATTTTGTGTTATGCTTATGCTGTAGCTATTATCTTACTAATAAATTACGAAAACTACAAAAGTATATGCATAAATTTTAACAGCCCAAAGTATAGGAGCATAGAACCCACCTGTTGTCCTCATCAGTTCCTCCCAGTGAATCGTCTCCTCGGCTATTGCAACAAGCAGAGACTTGAATTTTACACCCAAAGAACAGCTTGTCTTGAGACAGAGCTACAGCTCTCGTGGCATGTTCAGAAGACTTAAAACAGACGATAGCAAATCTCGCTGAACCCGTCCCATTCACTCGAACCCAAGAAACTTTGCCATGTTTTTTGTACTCGTGATACAGACCGTCTTTGAGTGACGTGTCCGAAGATCGAATGGGCAAATTTCGTATTTTTATCGCTGATTGAAGTTCTGCACTATTGGGCGTTCTTCTATGGTGGTGATGATGATGTCCAGATTGGGTCAAGCTTCGACTATTAACATCAACAATTAATTTTACCATTAAGAATTATCTTTTAGCCAATTAGTATCCTTATCTGCAACAACATTTACATTACGTAACTACAAACGAAAATGTCCAAAAATGTCACGATCCAAAAATTTCAAAGTAATTAGACTGGGATTGGCCATTGAAACTCAAACAACACCCGCGTTTTTAAATATAAAAAACGATCAAGCGCAAACCACTAGCTTTCCTTATCCTTATTTTATAAATTCTATCTACATTGGCTTCATTTGCAAAAAAATCACTACATCTAATACTACAAGCGTAAGAAAAATTACCGACTACATGAAAAGGCTATCGAACGCTACAGTTAACGGTACTGCAACTACACGAGTAATAATACAATCCCGCTCATATTTGTTTTTGAAGCTCCATATTCATGCTTTTCGATTCTGCTTCGTCAGCAATCGTAATTAATTACATATTACGATACATGAGACGATTTATTTTATTACATTTATACCATGGTTTGTATAGCATATATACGTGATAGAAAAGTCGATGACTCACTCCTACGGGCTGGTATATAACATCGATTCTTCGATAAATCTACTTGCCCGAATTGTAAAAAAAAAGTCGACGAAGCTGTACAGCACACATGCACTGCCACACGGTGCACACCAAGTGTAAACAATACAGGTTTTTACACTTATGTTGTGTGTATTAAAACTTTGCCAACGCCAAGCAAAGCACACACTAACGAAGATATGTATAGTAATAAAGCAAAACAAAAATCATCACTAGGATTTTGAGGAAGACTTAAAACTACCTGTTATAGAAGACCTGCGTACACAGTAAAAATAAACTTTCTTCCCCAGATACATCTCCCTAGTCAGCATAGCAGTAAATTCGTATTTCGTATGTACATGCGTTAGCACCCATACGTCCTACGGTTATAGCTGCTTAACGAGACCAACATACGCTTTTGAAGTAGCTAGGTATTTTATGAAGCATATGTGCCATAGTCATATAGTATTAGGTACACAGTGCATATTCTATTTCTATATAAAATGTACTTTTCCCCCCGACCAAAATGCATGTCAAACCCGTAAGTTAGTACCCGGGGATGACGAAAATGAGGAACATTATGACGCATTAAATTCTAAGCCAAAATACATGCGATTGAAGAGGGAATTTATGGCAAACAGCCACGTCATAATCTGTACATGCAATGCTCCTCTTTGCTTATCAGTAACAGCGGTAGACAGACTTCCCTCAGCGGGCCCACCACAAAAACTAAAAAAACTATCTCATATTATAAATATAAACAGCACAGGTAGCTTAAGTGTATATTTAAAATCCCATTTAATTGAGGAAGAACGATGCGATGTAATAATTTAAATCTTACATATTTTACTATTGCTGATTATGTATAGCAGGATATAATTATTATGCACGCACAAAAAATAAGTAAGATATTCATACAAGATTTTGCTACTCGTATATACCCCGTATTAAGAGCTGAGGCTCTTTCAAGCATTACCCACTGGTTCATACACTTCATAGTTTGTACACGCCCACGTGGTACAAACAACTGTTTCAACGACGTAGGCTGTACAACGGTAGACCAAGAACATATAAATGCCGTAGAGCGATTTCCGCACCTTTTAAGTAAGTAGGTTTTGCACTTTAACTTTGCACTCTGCTAAATAATAATATACACGGCGAAACTCACGAGAAAATGAGATTTCCTCAGCCTCAACGCACCACAAACAAAGCAAAACGTCAAAACTACCCTGCAATCTACCAGTCCGGGGAAAAGAAAATCTGCCCAGATTCGGATATACACAGAGCTACACTTACCTGAACTTGATTTTCCTTTACGTGTTGTATGTATCATTAGTATTTTGTCAAAACCAAAATTATGAGTTACCCACCGTAAAGCTTCTAATAACTCCCGGGTCTGTGGCTAAGTTTGACGTAACTCCTCCTTGGAGTTAGAAGCATTACGGTACCTACATACACGACCACCAAGCTATAACAAAGCTTTGTGCATAAATTCGAAGCTCAAGTGTGCCAATACATTATTATTTGCATATGAATATTATGACTATTTTTGTAATTTCTATCAATACAAAAAATATTTTGTAGGAAAGTTGAGCCTCAAAAAAGTAAAGTACGTAATATACCGACCGCTTCCTATGGAGTATTATATCCGTCTACAAACTATAAGGCTGAAATTAAATTTAAACTCTTCTGTTCAAAGTTTAAGTTTTAATATTTTCAATAAAATTGGCTGGTTTGCCAAACCAGAAGCATTTAAGAATTATATTTGGACTCACCCAACGCATGCTACCCTACAACGTCAAAAGAAAATATAATTATAAAAGAGAAAATGTTTTCAGTACAAAAAAAATATAATTGTGCCATAATAAGAATAAGACCGACGCTAATTTACAAAAATAAGATAGTGCAATACATATATATAATATAGTAAAATATAGGTAGTACGAGTATGAACCGTAATGTTAATGTGTAGAGTAGAAACAGACGGGAAGACAAGAGTAACATGTACGTGGACGACTAATAATAATTGATTCATTCCTTTAGATTGTAAACGATGCAAAAGTTCAACGACCTGGAAATGCATAAGAGCAATTCCAACAAACAAAATTTTAACTTCAATGCTGCAGTACAGAGGCACATACACAGCATCAGAGCATTAAAAAAAGTTGAGTTGTACGCTACGTACGTAGCTCACTAGTTAAAAGTAGTTAGTACCTATAACATAATCTAGTGTATATAACTACACGTGTAAATAATACAATAATGTCTTATCTACACCGTGTTCACAGCCATGGAAGGGAGTGAAAGTGAAATCGCTATTCTACCATGTCTCACATTCAATCTGAAGGTAAATTCGACTCACGTAATAGACAATAGTTTCCAAAATTATATCCGTGTAAAAACATACGCAGTGAGTCAGTCTAATAAAAAGTAAAGCAATTATATATATTATGCATGACGCCTGTACTATAACTATACTATAACTCCATTTTAAATTTGAACACCCCACCAAGAAATATAAGAATAACTTAGTATTCTCCTGGTTACAAAACATGTGATTGATACAAGAAGAAAAAAATGGTCCTTCAATCGATGAAAAAATAAATTTTCTTAGACGCTACACGTATTATATACTTATACTAGAAGTAAGGCCCACCTGCCTACGGCAGGGCCCCCCCCCAGGGGTGGGGGCAGAATGCAAAAAGAACTGAGGCGCATGTAAAAAGTGTAGTCGCTTTATTCATAAATCAGGTAGGACGCAATAGAGATCGACATAACAAAATTATGTGTATAGCACAGTCGCGCGGGGGCGATGACAGGAAAAGACGATGAAAGTGGCGACAGGTTTGTAAGGGTAGTACTACCGACTAGCGTCTCAATAATTTGATTCCGGAAAATAAAATAAAAGTTTAATTCTACAGTAAACTCACACACCTACTCTAATCCTGTACTTTATTTACCAAAAGAATAGTGTAATTTCTCAATCCTAACTAGGTGCGGGGTGTTCCTTCCCTGTTATACTCACAGCCAAGCAAGTTCCCTGTTCATCCCCACCGCCATTTTTCAAGCAAAGAAAACCATCCAAGCTTTTTTATTTCGAAGATTTCAGAGGCTGTGGCGAGTCCTTGTGACTGTGGCTATTTTATCTCTGGACTAGGGATTTGGAAGGTGTCGAAGACTTTGTGTTACCTGGTGGAGGTGTGGAAACTAAAATGAAACCGAATACAACTGCCCTCCACCAGTCAAGTTGCCTGCAACAATCCAACTCTTTCCTTTCTCCCACTTAGCCTCAACCTCCCGGATATCTGCCGTGAGAAGCAAAGTAAAACGGAAGTTTTGAAAATTGCAAGATGAGGCCGACCTGTGACAAAGACGACAATTATTGCCTGCAGATTACACATACATAGGTTTAGCCAATTTGCACACCCCCTACCTCCCTGTCCATATATGAATGCCAAAAGCTTTAAATCCCTTGGGCAAGTGGCAGTAGTGCTGCTGAATAGGATAAGGATTTGGTGCTGATCTCCGCAATTTTGCAATTTTTGGTCAAAGTCATAAGTTTATCTTGTTTTTACCAGTTTCGTCTGCTTCTTTGCACCATGAAGACATGGTGTCTGTTTAGCGAGGAGGAGTCATGAAACGAGTACAGCAGTTTGAATAGCAACCACGGTTTTAGTTAGTGAATATTTGAAATATCAACAACAAATATTCTAATATGCCGAGTCATCCCAATCTGTCCAGTTCTAGTAGTGTAAAACGTCATGTTAAATAAGAATCAAACCAACCACTTACCGACCAGCAAATAATAAGTATTTTTCGTGAAAATAAAAATAAAAGTTTTATTCTCTTATACTTACTCCTATTCCTGTCTTTATTTGGTATAAGGATAGGACCGTATTCTTAAAACATTTCTAGGTGTCGGGCGTTGGTTTCCCTAGTAATTCGTTTTTGTTCCACCCCCTTTTTCCCATGATTAAAAATAAAATTTATCGCTCTTCACATTCAGTGCCATCTGAAGATTTTAGCGAGTCAGCGCGACTGTGGCTATTTCTTCTTCTCGACCCCGGATTTCGAAGTTCTCGGAAAATTCATCTCTCACGGTGGCAGTTACGCGACAAAAAACAGACCTTTATGCTAAGCGGATCTCTGCCGTCGTCTGCACTTACCGACCCGAAAACCACCTTACAAGAACCTCCGGCCATTCCCTTAATTCAAGCAATCCTGCCCTGACCCCTCATTGTCAAGTTGTTTCCTCCGACTACTCCAGCCTAGACCTTCCATTCTCTGCGCACTAGGGAGCAAATTTTTAAAATAAAGCTTGAAAACTTGTGCCAACAAGATTTCCGACGCCTCTGACTTCCGACGGTTCGCCAGCCATTGTAGTTGCGTGACGTGGCCCCAATGCACCTGGCCAGTGGGAAACCACCCCGTAACAAATCTGTGGCAATGGTTTTGAGGCAACAACACAGGGGCAATCGCCCTTTAAGCACCATTTGTGATGGATTTTAGGAAGTGTGGATTGGGGAATCTTGCGCAGTTGTGCTTCAAAACAACTGCTATATTTCACATCTCTGGAGGTAGTTGCTTGTTTGGAACACCCTTGCCGGAATCTCTATGCGGCATAAATGTTGTAGCAAGTGACCCGTGGTATCCGCCTTAACTACCTTACAGGCAGTTGGCCTGTGGCAACTGGCTTGTGAAAACTGTCTAAAGAAAAACGCGTTGTGATAACTGCGTTTTGGACAACGGCCGCTCAATAAATCTTGTGCGGCAATAACCCTGCGGTAACTGGATTGTGACTATTCTTTTATACCAACTATTTTGTTGACATAAAGCGTGCATAAGACCGTTGTAGCGAATCAGTTTCTTGCTTTTTATCGAGATGTCAATCGTTACGTATTTTTTTGCAAGTTGGATAAGAATTGGCGATGGATTATTGTTTTTTTCGTTAGTCTGGTATCTAAAAGTGTACATGTTTTCTTAATTTAAATCATATTTAAAATAGTTTTAATATCTGTAAAGTTCTTTGCGCCATACACGAGTATCTGACATTCGCCCGTCCCCGAATTCATGTATTTGGTGATAAATCAACTATTCTTATTTTAATACGAGTATCGAATTCCATGAGCATCTATGCCCCCTCCATCTATCCTCTGCCATTCTAATTGTATAATAAGCAAATATTGAGTGCCAATATTGTCTTCAACTGTTTGAATTTCTGACTTTATTTCTTTCTGAATTGTTCCGTATGTTTCTTTTTTATAGTCTTGATAGGGTTTATCAGAATTTATTTTATCTCTCATATTCGGTCCCCACGGTTTCTTTAAGTACAATTACACTGCTAGTCCACCCATGATAGAATCCAAGAGAAAACAAATCCCTCGTGACCGTAGTGTAGTTTAAGATTTAGCTTCTAGTAAACTACTTGAGAAGTGGATTTTGTTTTTTTACTCAATTACTAAAAGTTTGTTGATCTCAGTATCGGTAGTACTACTTTTAGATTTTTTGGTTGTGCATATTTAGGGAAAGGAAAAAATAAGAAATACTACATTTGTTTTTTTAACTTAAGATTGAATTTTATGTGAAAACTAAAACTTCAAACCGACTTGTAGAGCGTAAAACTTTGAGTAAATTAGTGCTTGTTTAAATTTTTAGTTTCTTTACTTTTAAAAATTTCTTGTTGTTTAACTAAACTTGCTTACAGTAAACGCTTGCCTTACTCCATGCCTCTAAATGCTTTGTAGTACCTGCTTTGTGAGCTGCTGCCTCTAATTAACTGCTTTGCAGCATCCACCTTGACCAACCGGCATTGTGGCAACAGGCTAGTGGCTACCGACTCGCACTAAATGTCTTCCGGGAGTTAAAAATTATATGCGAATTATACTTCGTGGAACAACGGTTGTGCAAACTGCCATGAGGCAGCTGCTTTGGAAGATGTGGTTTGTGATAGCCTTGTAGCATCAAATGTTTTTGGGGGACATTTATTTTGTAGCATTCTATGACAACGTCCTAAAGCCAACTGTTTTGCAGTATCTGTCAACCTGCAACGTCTTTATGGCATGTATGTAGTAAAAATTTCCATGCGGTGGCTTTAAGGCAATTGCATTGTGGAAACCGCGTCGTAGACACTGTCTCTGGTTAACTGGATTATATGTAAATGCGATATGGCAACGATTTTTGTTGTCACGGCACAGTGCCAAGTTTCTTTTTTACGACTAAACTGAGGAAGTTTTCTAGCGCAACCTGCTTATTGCATTTAAGACGTTTAAAATCTGCATGGCCAAGATGAGCCCTCCTTTTCCTTATTTTGTTGAGTTTTTTTCTCTTAGGTTTAATGTTTCCCGTCCTCGTCGGAAATCTGTCATACACGTCCTATATAGACGTGTAAGGTATCAAAATGTGCATAATTGTTTTTTCTATCTTTGGGCAATTGAGTTTTGACTGTGCTTATACCGCGAGTCTTTGTTTTTGCCCCCGCCGTTCTCCCTTCTTTTTTCACATTTTGCCTTTGAAGCGCTTCGCACTGGAGCGTCTTTGGACAGCATTTTTTAAAGTTTCTTGCCTTATATGAACTCCTTGGTTCATTCTGCTTCTGTTATTACCTTTTGCACTCTCCTGCGATGAGCCGTTCAAAAGCCTTAGCGATCCGCGCGACCCCCTGCTTTTCCCTATTTCACGATTTTGTATTTTACAAGTCTCAATTTCCTGGCCAAACCTTACTCATTTCTCTACATGTTTCACCTGTTTCGTGTTCCTCTCGTGATTCTGCGTCTTTTGGTACCCCTTGCACCAAAATGCGTGCAGTGGTTTGGCAGCTATGGCCGTTTAAGTCACTCAATGACGTGCTTTATTATATAGATGTCCGCCCGCCGTTCCTGCTTCCAATGTAATGTCGATTTCGATAGTTTTAAATAACATTTAAAAATTCAAATACGTATAAACGGAAAGAATAAGGAAATACACGATTTAATTAATTACAAACAAGTAATAATAATTATATTAAAATCCACGTCACTTTGATACAACCCAAATGCCACTATTACCTACATGTGGTTTGCTTTAGTTAAAATTATTACTATATTTGAAATTACCAACGTGCTCTACCCTAACATCAGCATTTAAAAGTTCCTCTGTCTACAATTCACTAAATAATTTTATTATAACACTAGGCCCTAGGTTTTGTGACTTATAGTTTTGTTCTTCGAATATTCTTGTTATTTCCTTACTACTCTATTTCAATATTTAAATTTAAATCGAAATTTCTAGGCCACAGGTTAGAAATACGTAATAAGTTGTGAAATTCTGTCAGAAAGAGCGGTGGATAGTTGTACTGGTTAAAATTTAAGACGTTCTACGAATCGAAACCATTTTTACTACTATTTCTACCATGGTAAACGAGGTAGGAAAATAATTTTATTATGAATTTCAAATGGTGGTGGAACCATCAAAGCTGTTCATACATAATTTAAATTCCAAAAATCCATAGCTACTAAAGACAACATACAAAAGTATACAATGCACGGACCGATTTTCAGTCATTTTCATATAGTATTTATAGAATTATACGGAGGATAGGTATACGTAAGTAAGTAGTACCTATACCGCACTTCCTGTAATAGCGGACCCCGTCCACTATTCAAATTCCGACCTCCCTGACCCGTCCAATATTACAGGAAATACGGTAGTTAGGTAGTCATTTGAAAGATATAAAGTACCTAGGTAGGTATTTATCTAATAATTTGATTTACCACCTTTGACAGGTACTAACGAAATCATGAAACGATTGACTGAAAATGAAACAAAACGTAAAATAAAATAGTTTTCTATTTTGCGACTTGTGTTAGCTCATAGAGGTACCCGTCGCTAGTATCGTAATAATAATACAATACACGTAATAGTACACAAGGAACAGGGTACAGTTATTTTATTTATTCGTCTATATATAATACAATGCACAGCCATGTTATGGAACAAAAAAAAGAAGTAGCGAAGTGGAACCCTGACTCTAAAGCTTTTACTTATACTTGAACACGCCCCAAATATTAGTCATTATCACCATTTCACAACTACCCTCACAGTACATTAAAGAAACTACTAACATAATAATATAATTTAGATAAACTTTGCATGCATTTTTTTCAAATAGAATTTTTTGCAGTGTACTTCCAGCATTGTATAAAATAAATGCAGGAGCTATATGAGAGCCCAGCTTAGTCAAAGCTAATAACGTAGTACTAGAAAACCGCAACGGGCCGTAACAACACGATGAAGGAATAATGTCAGATGCACATTTCAAGTACGAGGAAACATAAATGTTATGTATGGAAGTTTAAAGATATTTAGTATTAACAGAATTGCAGCTGGTACTAATAGGTATGTAAAAAGGGCAAAACAAATTAGGACTGTGAGACTGTGCTAATAATTTTATGGACGTACTGTATATCGTATATATATATATGTGTACATCTTTTGGCAACCATTCAGAATCAAACATTGATCCAAAAGTTGATCACCATGTATCTGTGCATCTGTAAGTGTAGCTACTGCATTCGTGGGTATGCGTGTATGATGTCTCTTCAAAACGGAGATTGCGTCGTACAAAATGCGTAACCATGCCCGAAGGATGCGTGAAGTAAGTAATAGCGGAGCAGAAGTGAAAAAAGCAAGAAGCACATAGCGAGTACTTACGTACAGTGATCAGACAAACACAAGTCTCTAAACGCCTTTAGTTTACATAAAATGCCAGGCAAGATGTATTATGTACTAAAATGTAAGCAAAATCAAACTGCGGGAGCATGTGGTACAATAATAGGGTCAAAAGCAGTCTACTATTTTCTTTGAATAAATAGCTAATATACCTTGGGGAGTATGATTTGGCCGAAGAAGGCGAGTGAGACGGGGAATGAGTAGCAGCATTATTTTTTCGATGGAAAGACGGTGATGAAGAGGCGGATGAGGAAGGACTGGCCGCCGTAGGAGGAGATCGCGAACTATGACGGACACGAGAGGAGTCTGCTGGACGACTCACCAACCGAGATCGGCTATACCTGATCACCCCGACGATGACGCATCCATTGAATAAAGCACAAGAAAAACCAAACAATTAAATAAAATGATGGACAACACTGTTTTTTGCTCAACATAATATTGAGGGTCTCGAAATAGGCAAGGAAAAACACGTTGAAAAATGAGACGCCTTAGGCCATAAAACTAAACATATTATGCAACAATATATAATTATAGCAGCACGGAAGTTTGAACTGGGAAATTAAAATAAACCCCCATACACACCACAACTCATAAATTATATTAAACATTAATTAAATCCACGATACCTTCCGTAATATACATCCAAATCCAAAACTGGAATCCCCGAATAAATGGAAACCCAACACAAATTAAATGAACATATGAGTAGTGAATGTACGTAACTGTTAGCTTTATAACGAATTTAAAAAATTCAGTATTTCTGATTTTTTTTCATGGGAAATCAGCAACTCCTATTTAGTCATTTAGGTGTCGGAACACCTAGAGCGCATTTAGTTACCTTGAAAATAGGAACTAGTGATATTCTATATTCTAAAATATTTCTTACATATTATGCCAAACCCCAGAGAAATAAACTAGCACAATTACCTTTGCCGCGAGTAAGAATTTTGGTGAAAACGGCCACCGGGTGAACCACCTCTCGAACTGGAATAATGCCCAGATGAACTGTGGTGAGGGGGGGATCTGGAGCGACCCGAACTAACGCTTGTAGAAACACTCGAATGAGACCCAGACCGTGACCGAGAACCGCCGCTGCTTCCTCGATCCGAACTACCTGACTCGCTCACGGATCTATGGAACAAAATCAAATGCTCAATAAAAACTAAATACTACAAAGCAATTTCTATGTACTTTATCCCTAATTGAATTCACACATCTCAACACCAAAGTTCCCAAAAAATTGAGATAGAAAAAACAAGAAATACAAAATTTATCAAAATAATATTGATTTTGTGATTCACGAACAAGCATAAAAAACAGTTTTTGTTAATTCTCTAACCTGGATTTATGTCTTTTGCTTGGTAGATGACGGGAGGATACAGAACTCGCCGGTGAGTCCGGTCGGCGAGTTCCTTTGGAGCTATTTTCGTTTTGTGGAGGAGGAGAGGGTGGGGGTGGTCCGGATGTCCTCTCATCAACTTCGGAATGGGCGGGAGGGGCAAATCTACCTTCGTTCGGATAGCCCCACATCCGGTAGTTTCTGCACAAATCATTTACCAATATTATTACTATTTCATTATGGAAAATTCCAGGGGGTTGGGGTGAATTTTGGTAAACACGAAATAGTAGTTTTACTTGGATTCAATTTATTTCAAAAAAATAATCATTTATATGATTAATAAAGTACCTATCGCCGGGAAAGGAGTGCCTGTTATTGTGGTACGGATGTCGATGTTCACGTCGACCTCGAGGACCGTGGAAGCCATGACCATCACCTCTTCCTCGACTAAAGCCTTTCGGTTGCTCATAAAAATGACTAGATGAGTCTTCCGATTGCCTTCAATCAAATTCACAACAATTATTATAATACTATTATGTACTGCATTTATCCATTTTCCTATTTAAATTGCTCCGAGTTCATCCAATTCTAGCCTCAAATGAATGCCTTTCGTATGTCTCACACATGAAACCACCAATATTGAATACCAAAATTTTAATTTGAGCCTTATCATGGCATCTACGTAAAATTTTGACTGCTACGGGTGGCAAAATCTCCAAATTATGTTTCAAACATCAGGAAAAATACAGTGCAACTGCGAGTAAGTACAACTGGATTAGTTAAGTAATATAGATTTTCAAATTCCATAAACCAGCAGACTAATGAGAAAATGAATATAGCTATGTCAATTATACAGACAGAGCTAAAAACATAAATAGTATCCTCGAAAATTTCGAAAAAAGTAACATACATAATGTACTTGTTACTTGTTGTTACATATAAAGATACGAAGTGAAGTGCAGAATGATCTACAAAATAAAGGATAACTCAGCCAGCCCCAATATTGTCCACACCTCAAATAACCTGGTCGATTTGACCCACGTTATGATACAAATTATTATTGAAATTCCCAGAATTATAATTTGGGACCCAGGGATCCACGACGCTATTTATTGTGATAAGTGGGGCTAATTCCACTGAAGAACGAATGCAAAAGGTTTGAAAATATACGAAGAAAATATTATTAATATCATAACTTTACTGAAGCTGAATTTTATTAATAAATCAGCAACAACAAAAAACGTATCCAATTTCTAAACATAAAGGCACCTAAAGAATCCAAACGGAAATCCAAATATTTCCTGGAGAAACTCCAAAAGTACAGTACTCACAAAAATAGCAAAACCTGCATGTTATTCATGTGTGAAAACTGCTCAGCAAAAATTGAAGCAGAATTTTAACAATTAAAAATATAGCTATAGACTTGTGAGTAACTGCGAGTAGTATGTTAAAATGGGAAATCCATCCGCGTGTAAGTCTTCATCTACAACCTACGCCTACTTTAGAATCAAGACCCAATCACAAACGTAATGATAATACATTACATCATAAACCCCATCCATAGAGAAACATGTGACAAGACCTATCTAAAGAACAAGAGAATTCGAAATCTAGCCAATTCTGACTAGTGAGTCAAGAGGCACTCGGCCTTACCATGTTTCAAACAAAAAGTGAGAGAAAATAATTTTGGACGAAAACGCTTTACATTCACAATATCAATTTTAATGACTAAAGATCGCACACGTAATTGTATATCTACTTGTGCCCAATTATAGTAATATGTCCTTCAGCTATAATTATAATTAATTCAAATCTTATGACGTGGATGTAGGTCGCATTATTCGATCCTTTTTACAAGCACATACAAATAATAATAAATGATCATGTTAAACATTCATTCCTAAATTATTTACAAACTTGAGCCGCCGAAGTAAGTCAAAACAATAATATACATAATAGTACGTAACCAATTCAAAGTTAAAAATTAAATATACTGGAACCAACAACCAGTTTTGAAAGTTCAGTTCTTCGCGGGACTCGAATACACTAATTGCATTGACATCGTAAAAAAAGGCATCTACTCACACATTAACCAACTAATCGTTAGTATAACGAGAATGAGCACATCATACTTACAATAATTAAAATCTAATCCAGTTTATCTTATACATCAAGCTGGTGCATTCAGGAGAGGGAGACCACAATCACTAAGTCACCACATGTTCAAATATTATGTAGTATTTTCTCCAATAGTATGTAGTAGCACAATTTCGCTAGTTAGGTAGAGCCTCCATCGCATCTTTTACACTTCTCACATCACACAGCTACGGCAAGGTTTTTTCCCAGTGCAGTTTGCAAATTCTAAATTGTAATTCTAAACCCTTTATTACTAACCAAATACAGATGGTGGACAAAAGTTTGTTTAATTTGATGATGTAACTAAACTCGAGTTAACCAAAGTAGATACACAGAATTTTTATACCAAATGAAGCCTCATTATTTAGATAAGTCTTTGATTTATTTATTTACAAAATTGATTACAAGGAGTCCCGACTATTTTGGCTAAAATACTAAAACAAATGCATGTACATAGTGACCCAAAAACTGAGAAAAACGTTAGTTCGATCACCTCAAATATTAAAAATTAAGTAGCAACTGTTGCTATTTTTTACTTTAACTACAAGTGCCGTAAATTTTCGATTAAGTGCCGGGGTGCTTATTACACTCAATTAGGTGATCACATGTAGGGTATTTTGGTGACTTTTAGAGTTTTGGAACTTGTTTTGTATAATTCTAATCTAATTGATTAATACATTTCCAGTTAGAGATTTTGAAAGTTTTAGAGCTCACACAGAGAGTTAGCTGCTGAGTATTTTGATACATAAAACGTAACTCTGGTCCAAGCACAAAGGAAGTTACGAATTTCAAATTTGAACAAAAATGAACCCAAGCACGATTAGGAAGGTTAGTACCACCCCTTACCTTGGTGAAAGGTTTATATATATTATTTAAATCAAACCTTAAATCCCCCAGGTTCAAAAGATATTGATGGGGTCAGAAGTTCAGAAAGAATTCATAAAACATTTGTTATTCGTTTTTTTGTACCAATATAGTATGTTAACGAAGTTATTGAGCTTACAACTCCCCCGGAATTTTTGGGTCACTATAAATACATATTTGTTTTGATATTTGATTCAAAATAGTAGGGTTATTTGTTTAATCAGATTTTTAAATGACGGCATCATTTAGTCAAAATACTGAGTACATCTACTTTGGCTAGCTCGAGAGGTATAGGCATAAGTTACTTTAAATACTCCAAATGAACCTTTGCCCACCAGCTGTGTGAAATATTTGGTGAGAAGAAACTATCGCCGTATAATTTTCTAATACATATGGCTTGCAAATTGCAGGCTGCAATTCGAATTCGAAAAACCATACTACCTAGCTATTTATGTAAATGGTAAGCAAAGATCAAACATTGCGGACAGTACGCCCCTTTTATAATTCAAATGAGATTATGAGATGCCTCCTGCCTGATATGCTTGCTTGAAATAGGAAACTATTTTAATATATTATTACACCTGTGCTGTGATACACATGTAAACCTTTTTTTGAATGCAATCAAAACCAGAGTAGGCAGTACCCGTTCAAATTTCAAATACCGCAGAGCGCTTGGAACAGAACTAAATGAGTACGTTTAATTATAGATACAAAAATATGACAAGTGAACTTTATCCATGGTACAAATAATAATTATCTTATCTAAGCATGCCAAAAAAAAAAGATCAAATCCAAACCAACAACGGAATACTTCGTCGGCTAAAATATAGGGGCTGCAATCTGTATAAAATATAGTATGATTTTATAATACGTTTTTAAGAGAAGGAAAATAATACTCAAAAGTTTTAGCTTTTCTTCTTTCTTACGACTTATAGAGAGAATTAGGCGTAGTACTGGTGGGATCACGAAGTAGTTAACTACCAAAATTCAGATAGCAGATACCTCTTATTTTAATTCTGTTACAAAACACTATTGCAGTCAGTAATGCCTCAAGACATATTATACGCATTAAATAATGCTAAATTTGGCATGGCGATTATATTTTAAGTCCTATATGTATAATATAGAAAGATTAAGACGGTTAAATTTGAATAAAAAAAAGATGGAATATCAAATGGTTCAAAATAACAACGTGTGAAAATACATACTAAAAAGAGATCCAAATTTTTTAGGCAGTCTTATTTACATACACTGACTGAGATTATATTGTGAGCAACGCTGACGAGACTCCTTCATGAACAGCACGAAAGTGTATATATATATCTATATTATAGTACTCTCAAAAAATAAAAATATACCCAAAACTAAATTGTGGACAGTAGCTTAGCTTGTTATACGTTACAGTACAACAAACATTCCTAATTAACAAACACTACATTGTCACACGCAATAATAAATTATTATTTTTCTAGAAATAAACTAATTTCTGACTAAATTATTGTTCACCAAATACATAACTCGTGGGTACTGCGGCACCATAAGTGTCAGTTAAAATAAATTCGGCTGTAAAACAATGTATGTGTGTATCTTCACTTCTGGGTCAAACCTACATATAAGTATTTCTAGATTTTATTCATTCTTTGCGTGAGTTTATGATTCATGAAATTATGGCATTAGACAAGCTTTCAGGACACGGGATGACTGGTAGCAAATATTTACCAAACGGTTGTGAGAAGTGAGTACCTCCCAATAAATAGTACGTCAATACATGAATTACAAAATATGATACATAATTATCGTAATAATTATGCTACACAAGAAGTGATTTCCTAATTAAAATAAAGATACGAATAAAAAATGAACTTACCCGTGTTGTACAGGAAAACGTTGCTGACGATAAAGGGGTCCGGGGACACCAGGAATGGGACCGTTACTTATTGTGGGTCCAGAAACACCTGGAATGGGATTTCCTGGAGGTAGGGTTGACACGGTGATCGCACCATTATCATTAGTAACCGTGGGAGCTACAGAATCTCCAGGTGATGAGTGTTCTATGGGTCGGATACTGCGTGCAGGAACTGAGCCAGGTTCATGATAGGTAATCTGAAGAGGTTGTCCAGCCATCGAATGGACGGCACGTAATGCTTTTGCTGCAGAACGAATATCAATGAAAGCAACCGTAGCGCTTTTTCCTGTTCGTACACCACCATTACCATTACCATTAGGCATTGCCGTAGAACTGTCTTCTGATAAGAATTTGACACTTTGAACGCGTCCATGTCTGGAAAAAAAATTACAAAATGTAAATTTATATTTCCTCCTTTTTCCCAACACGGTGTTATATGTGCACCCACAGCCTTGGTTACATTAAAATTACAAAAACAACTATCAAATATTTATATAAACACAATATCAAAAATCTCTTCTCAGCAATGGAAAAATAGAATTTTTGGGAGGATGAGTAAAGTTTAATCGTAGTTGTACAAATTCACGTCAACTGTGCTCTGAGTTCAACTTTAACGTACACGCCTTAACCACAACGAGGAATTAAAGAAGTAACATGGGAATGATTTCTGACACAGGCCATAGAAATATAGCTAACACAACTAACCTCTTACTTACCCGTAATCATAAACCTGGTAAGATTTGTTGTTCGTATTAAAATAATCAGGAATCGGAGGATATGATCGCCTGTAATCTCTACGAAAAGCTGTAGTTATTGTTGGTATGGGCCATATATGATTTTCTTCATCATCACTCATGATTACCCAACAAAACTTTTCAATGCGAGCACAATATTTATTACGATAACTCGATCCCTACAGCTAACAACTTTACACTGATACAATATAATTTATTGTACACACGAATTAGCCTACTGTAATTTAAGTAACCACACTTTGTACTACTTCCACCCAATAACTGATAAACCAAAAAATCTTTTCGTAAACTGAATCGCATACTTCTCAAATAAAATTGATAATGAAGACAACTTATTACTCACAACAAGGTAGCAAAACCTTTTCAAATCCTGAAAATTTGTGTGTGAGTTAAATTTATTTAGAGTACAGTAGTAATTTTTGGAAACAATAACTTGATATTATTTCCATGGTTTTGTAATGTTAGTATTATCCAAGGAGAATGAGAGTTGGAATTCGAATATCACTGTAATTATTCTACTACTTGTATCGAAAAAAACAGCTCCTTTTTACAAACAGTAGATACTATAGAGTACCATACGTGTATATGATATTTCACTATTACAAATAGTATGAGTATTTATATTACTAAATGCTGCTGCCGTTGTAGTTTGCTACAGCTCGAACAACATTTATTTGAATTGATCAACACTAACAGTTAATGGTGAACATATGCATAGCACAAATTGCACAACTGTGTCGGAATAAATAAGAAAGTGAAATATTTTAATTTTCGATATTTTCCCTCAAGTCGTATATCCTAACAAGGAAAAATCACTCCACATCCTGGTGAAATAGATTTTGTACTATTTATTCGTTAGTTGATTCAAAATAATTTCTGTAAAACTAATATTTAAAATCAACTCAAAATGAACTTATTACAGAGAAGTCCAAGTCAACGACTGACTAATCAATAAAATGACGAGAGGGAGAGAGAGACACGCGGAGCGTTGTTGGAGCATTAATATATAAGTCATACGACCAGCAACTTTACCACAAAATGCTGATACGCAATGTTCATGAAAATATGTACTTAGTTTAGTACGCTATGTAGATCAAATTTAAACACTTACCACTTACTACTGTTAATATAATAAACTTAAATAATTTCCAGTTCTGTGTGTGTGTGTGTGTGTGTGTGTGTGTGTGTACAGTGCATGAGTCACGAAAAAATGGTTAAGGACGAGATAGCTGCATGATGTATTTTAAACATCCAGTATTTTCTGCTTACTATAAGCATGATAATTGTACTCAGCAGCCATTCTATAAGACTCACTCTCTTTTATTCTACGTCTCACATAAAACTATCCTATTTGTATAAATAACAGATTATTATATAATTATATACATGCTTAGATTATATAGCTATCTAACACTATACGTATTGTACATACAAATGTTCGGATTCCGAATGCCGACTAGGTACATTAACATTTTACTAAAAGCAATTGAAAGATATGGGAGTTGCTTCATTCAGTAGGAAACTACACGATACGATACTGACTATTACTCAATGATACATCACACTCTCAAGCTCTCCTATGAGCTCTTCAAATAAATACTAGCATAAACTCATTTTTGTTTTACCAGCACTTTTTTCCGATTAACGTTTCTGCTGTTAACTACACTTTATTATCTCTATATACTGAATATACTCTTTATATAAACGATAAGTATCTGTCCATTGGATTGGACCTCTTCAACCTCCTCGTGCTCCCCTATCGCACTCAATACATTCTCAATTCTTGCCATGATGATGATGATGATGATGATGACAACAATACGCTCAATGCTGTCCGAGTGTATCAAATAACTAGTTTAGCAAAACTGAGTGCACAACACAAGGAGATAACTTCTAAATCCGCACAAGCTCCTTATCAAGAATTGTTTAGTTGTATTTTTATATCATTTATTATCCATGCTCAAATACTAATCATTCCTGCTAAAACACTCATCGCGCTCTCTCAACAAACTCTGACCCTTCTGACAGTAATTCTCTCCCGAGAATTGAGTAAACAACACAATACTAATACTTTATATAAAGTCTACAACCATTACATGCACTCTTGAAAATTAGGTAGGTGGGTACATATTATGATAAACTAATACTAACCAAAACCAAAAGATAAATTGACACTGCAGAGAATATGCCAACAACAACTTATTGAGAGAAAAAAATATATGAAACAAACCTCACTCACATCCATCCCATCTATATACGTACCCGTGCTGACGAAGTCGCTTTTCATAATAAGGAATAAGGATTGAATAATACTAATATTATAAGCTCGGTTGTCGCCGCATTTGTCGTAATGCAGCTTCACGACCGCACAGACCATATACGAACAGTACTGCTACTGAAGCTATTATTACTTATTATAGTTGATAGTTTGTGATTTGAAGGAAAATAACCGCGTTTAAACTTTTCATTCGATATTGAACCGGATAAACTATTATATATACCAAAAATAAATTCCTGTCTCACAAAGCCATTGGCACATCTACTTTTGCTACACAAATAAGAGTAAAACCAGAGTTCATGATAGAATTTAGAGCTACTACAATGGAATTACCTACTGCATTGAGCCCGAATTCGCTCAGTGCACACACATACAGAAATAAATCAGTTTAGTTTTGGAGAGAAATGTGGCAAAAATATGATTGCCAGGATGATGCTTTGAAATATTTTTGCTTTTGACTACAACGTGAGCAGCATGATGGTTTTTGTCCTTTTGCACGGACTTCCATGGTAATAATTTAAACTAGCAGTCAAACCGACTCACTAAGTCGTTAGTACTGTTTAGTGGGTCGGATAAAAGCTGGCTTTACTACAAAAATGTACTTGACTTCAAACGATAATATGTCACGCTACAACACTAGCAATTAAAATGCAGGAAATTAATTTTAAAAGAAGTATGCCTATCAAAATAGATTATATATGATTACAGCAACAATACAGATATTTATGTCGTTATCATAAGAGGAAACTATTATAAACATCTACCACTGCCGTACCGCACTTTATGTCACGTATTGAAGCAATAAACAAATATCATTTCGTCAATAGTCTCGGCCTCATTCAAGCTCCGCTACTGCCTTGACTGCTGAATCTCTCATTCGTGATGTGAAATATTTTCAATTTATCGGTCCCCTATCTTTTCTACTTCACCGCATTCTAATATTAATAAGTCTCGTCGGTTGATAGATATTGATCATCTTATTTTACTAGAAGGGTATTCCTTCAGCGACACGACGATATTTAAGATTCATTCTTAAAGCCCCTTAACATTTTCATTGCGTTAAAATATGCATTACTAATATTTGTTTATGGAATTTCATTTCCGATATCTTGAAACTGTATGACCAAACGTACTGCAATCTTGACGGGTAAAAGTAGCTCGCGATCACAAACACTAGCAAAACTATTACCAACGCATTACACTATCCGGGATAAGGTCATAATCATCGAAATCGAAATAAACAATAAATTCTTAACATTAATCCCTTTAAACTTCAGATACATCAAGGTTCAATGTGCAAGACCATAAATGAGTGGCTTACTATTGGTAAGTTAAGTAATAGTTTGAAACGCATACTGTACTAAATCAATATAATATTTAGTAGGTAGGTACACTTAAAGCCTCTATCTTTATCGAATTCGAAACCCTGATTTATTTTGTTTAAATACAATAATTCGAAGATAAGCTGTAAGATTTTGTTTTTTTCATAGATTTCTTGAGTCATTCAATGAATCTAGTCCAATCACAATAAATTAAGTTTCTCCTGGTGTAATCATTATTTTCTTAATTATTGCAAAAATAGTTTCACACGAAATGTTCGCCAGTGGCCAGCAGATTCTTCGGTGACTAAGGGGATACATAAAATTGAGAAACTGGAATGTGCTATTCAAAAAACACAACCTTAGGTAATCAAAAATGTAACCCTCAACCTACGTAGGATGCCTTGTTGGTTTTCACAATAAAACTCCGTCATAGCCAGAATGTCAAATGTAAAGAGATATAATCAGAGTAAACGTATGTAAAAGTCACCGAAGGTTTTTTTATTTGCACCTCTGCCTCCGTCCAGATTCAGATCGACTATGCTCTTCAACGCTGAAGGATTAGGTCACTGGTGCTATTGATAGACTAGACGCGACTTCATTATGGTCGTGCATATACTAATAATATACCACCAAAATGTTGAGATGTATATCTTCTGCTCTGCCTCGCAATAATGGATAACGTAAAAATTACGAACATGTCACATATTAATTTTTTTTAAGAATGTGGCATTCTGGAATGTTTAATGAAGCGATGAATTTGGTTCTTCTTCTTACACACAAGCTAATATTTCGAATAATTTGACAAGAACGTGTACGTGCATTGCGTACTCCGTCCGACTCGTGTGCTTTTCTGTATGAGAACAATGGAATGGAGGAACATACGAGCTGGGTACTTTATTGGATGAAATATTGCTATGAATGAGAGTCAGCCTTCATAGAATCGTACAAACTATCATTCAAGATGTAATGCAATTACAAGTATGAAGGTGAGATAGAGGACAACTTTCCTGTGGTATAGTTGGTACTGTTTCAATAAAATTAGTTGACACAGGCAAGTTAGTGTCGAAACAGAGCAGTGTTGAGCATTCAAAATTTTGTAAACAAAGCAAATTTCCATGATACAATGAAGATTTAAAAATGTAAATTATATAAAAAGTAAGGTATAAAGTTTCTTGATCAGCATTTACCTTTGAAACAGGTCCCGGATCTGCTCCTCTCGTACATTTTCTGGTAGATTTCCAATCCACAAATGTCTTGTTTCTCTCACCATTATCATGTATCGCCTAACACTTTAAAAAGCTGCGACAGTACATTCGTTTTTCATCTGCTCGCACGTTGACTTTCAAATTTTAAAATAAACACTTCACACTTGTTAACATTATTTTATTTTGTTCTTCTGTCTTTTGCTTCCGGCTTTTTCCAGCTCTGTCAGATAATTAAATGCATAATTATTCTTTTACTCATTTCGTCATCATCAAAATAGATGCTGCTGACTGTGGTAAAAAGAAATACCAATACCATTAACTTGGTACAGCAAACTTATTACTGAGAGCTGTGAAGGTAAACGAGTATTTCCATTGATACGGAGGAGTCAGATTACTCAGAAAAACTATTGAATCCAGTTGCCGAACCATTATTTTGCACTGAACATGATAACCATGAGAAAATCACGACAATGATTACAAGACGAATTGCATCCTCCGTAGCTGAGATTTATTTCTCCAAAGAACAACAGCGAAATTTCCTTATTTATACACATCATTGCACGAAGAACGCATCCATTTCAGAATATTAAACCTGGTCAATTTCTCCCGTTCCAATCCACGATTCATCCAAATAAACGGGCTGGACAGTAGACATTAACGACAATAATGACCATTGAACACCAGCCATATTACATTTAAAATTAACTTTCTTTTTTACTTCTCCCTCCTTTGATTCTAACTTTTTTTTCTCTTCAAACAAAACCCACTACCTCTCATCCCGTTTCAATTTCCAATTGCTTCAATCCTCAATCAGAACTCCATTTAAAACATACATATTTTGTAGGAAAAACTTTGAAAACGAGAAATAACACCGTAGATCCAATCACTTTTTATTCCATTTTCCTTTTCTATATGTATCCAGATTTTAAAAAACTCCAATTTACGTACAATGGTTGCGTGCGTAGGACGTGTAGCTCACAAAAGAATTTAATTTCCCCGAATCTGGGAATCCTCAATACATTTTTCAAATACTGGTGAATGAGTGAATGGTATTTGCTGGTACTCGTGGTCTCGCATACATTCAATTAATGTTCACAAACAAATTATACCATGATAATAAATCCAATTATGACCATATGACCATATTCTGAATATTATGAAAAACACAGGCCGAAATTTCTTTTTTCATAACTACCAGATTAACTTTTTGAAGTAATTGTTTAAGAACGAACCCACAACAAAACAAGCACAACAGACAACGGACAAACTGAATAACCAAGAACTCAAATAAAATATAGAAGGTGCTTATATTCTTTCTTTCTTCTACCTCACTATTTTTTCTTGGAACATCCGAGGCACAAATTAAATATTATTCCAATGAACCAAAATATTTCCACCGCTGGTTGTATATAATTATGATTAGAGAATTATACGGAAAATACAACTTGAAAAACAAATACTTCAATATTCAATTCGAACATGAATACAATCTTTTTAATTTCATTTATGATTTTTAATTCCACGGACTAAACATACTCCTATTACTGGGTTAAAGGATTTTTATATTTTGGCAAAGGAAGAAAAACGTTTTTGCTCCGTGCAGTAGTTGGTAGTTGGTAGTCGTCGATGATTATTATTGAACTGATATATATTTTTGTAACACACGGAACTTGTTTACATTATATTTATTTTGCTTGTTTTTTTGTGCAATTTATAATTATCCTGTTAGCTTGCAAGACGGAGGGGTTTCCAAAATTCTCCAATGAATTTCCCAAAAATAAGAAGGTTTCTACTAAATTTATTTTTTGTATTTAGCAGTAAGTGTGTAGTAGTAATACAGTAGAAGTTGTCGGAGAAGTACACACAAGTAGTATATACTATAATGATGAATGATTATTATTACCACGTAAGTAATGTAAAAATTGTGAATTCTGAACTGTCTTTTCGGATCAGATTTCCGAAATGAATGACTGATTATTTATGGTATTTTATTATCACAAATCGAGATACCTTTTTCTCTCTTTCTCTTGCTTACTATCCCGAAGTTCCCGATTCCCGAAGATCCCACACAACAAACTTTACAAAGTTAAAAAGACTCAGTCTTTCAATAGACGAATGCTATGCTTCGAACAGTAGTCGCCGAGCTGAAAGTTGAATTTCAAATTCACATTTTACTGTACGCTCCCTTCATAGTTTATCGCGGGCCGTAAACGCACACACAGGGAAACTGCTCAACTCAAAATGGTTCTCAGTCGTACCTCTCAAGAATGTGAGCAAGCAAGCGAAGGAAGTTCGTCTGCCCTTTTTCCATTTCCCAAGAATCCACACTCCAAGTCCACATGCATGAACACATATATACATATATATATTTTTCTTTTATATTATTTTATATATGTGATTCCGAGGAGCACTCACATATGCCTGTAGTAGGAGAACTTCTTTTAGTCAAATCTCTATCTCTGTTCCTGTATAACACATCTACCTAGACTTCTGTATCTGTACTACTGTACTCTACCTCTACCCTGGCTGGCAACTGGCACTGGCATCATGGCATCCTATTCGTATTTTATGTTGCGTGCGTGCACTCTGACTCTACACTCGCATTGTAGGAATATCATTAAGTATTGTTGCTCGTTGGCTAGATGTATACATACATATTATACAAAGATGATGTCTCAAAGGCAACGGCACTGAACTGACACTGGTACTAGTAGTAGTACTATTACTATCTTTATTCTACAATCATTCTTCCTTTATTCTTTCGTCGGAACATTTACAGCCTATAGCCACCAAGCCCAGCTAGATAGGTATAAGCATATAAATACTAGAGAGATTTAGGGAACTTCCCCCCCCCCCCTCCCTCCCAACACGTTTTGTAATAGTACACTTTTTAGTACATGATACGTGTATAAGGTCTATAGTACTAAAAAAAAGCATGAGCTTCATATATTATATGGTTGTTCATTGTACTATGACTATAAACGACATATATGTATGTGTAAATAAAAACAGGATACACACAATCATACGTATATGTACCTACATCTCATCTTGGTGGAGTTGGAGTTTGTGTTACTGTTTTGTGTGACTTGGCTAGGTTCGTTCGTCGTAGTTTGTAGTTTGGTTGTGGCCGGAGCATGAGATAGGAAAGGCAAGTTAGGTAGGTACGAAATACAGTGGAACCTCTCTATAGTAGTTGTTCAAGGGGTAGGGCTAGGTTCACTACTATACGTGGGTCACTACTATATAGGCTATAGTAGTTATTTGACTACTATAGCCTATAGTAGTTATTTGGCTACTATAGGCTATAGTTGTTAAATAACTACTTTAGCATGTAGTAGTTACCTGACCACAATAACAATTAGTAATTTGACAACTATGAACTACACTAAATCATATAAAAACAAGAGACGATAGCGATGCACAATAATGATTACTATAATTAATTGTACACTAAATTTAATCGTTTCTAGCTATATCACTTCATTAACTAATTCTTGTGACCATTTATGGTTAACAATCAACATTATTTTTCATATTTAATCATCAACATATATTTATAAAACAGATTAATAACAATTAAAAACAACCGCACACAACGAATGCAACTTCAGTAAACATTATTAAATTGCCGTCTATACCATTCTAAATCAGGGGTTTATTAAAACCTGTCTTTTTACAAAAAGACATTATTTTAAATGTTTTTTTTATCTTTTTTTTGTGGCTTGAATGGGTCTAAATTGGTTTTAATTTTCCACTATTCGCACGTTGATTATAACAAATGAGTAAATAAGGACATATATAATAATATCAAGCTGAATTTTAAAAAATTTGAAAAATGTAGAATGTATTTTTTAATTAATAATTGTTATTAACCCTAAAATGAATATGGAAATATAATCAATTTTGTTATCAGTGGTTGACTCATTGTCGACCACAGAGGTACATCACCTGCATCTACTGTGTAATGCATGTTGGAAAAAGTAAAGCTGACAAGGAAGCGAACAAACGGAGAGGGGTTTAAATTTTATATACAAAACTACTATATACAGGTAAAAGTACATGTTTTGCATGCTGTAGGGTCTTCTTTGGGTGACAATTATAGGTGGGTAACTACTATATAAAAAACTACTATAGCCATTATCGTACAATGTTAAAGCATAGCACATTTGCCGGGGAATTTAAAAATGACTACTATAGATAGGTCACTACTATAGCCTACGTGCTTATAGAGAGGTTCCACTGTAATACGAACGAATTCACTTACGACTCACTGCACGAATTCGAGCGAGTATATAGGAAAAACTCTGCCTGCACTCTACTACTCTGCAGATGATGGGTTGGCAACTTGGCTATATATCAATAATAGCAGTACTTTAGCATGATTCTATACAGGTAGGTAGTAGGTAGGTACGCGCCATGATTATTGTACTTTTGAAGATCTCTGCTACTGCTGGCTGGCTGGTCTGGCCTGCTCTGCTCTGTAATCTGACTGGTACGGTTCTGGGAACACGACTGACGCTAAGCAAAACAGCAGAGAAGCCAAAAAGAGCCCTTTGGCATTCTACACTATTCCACTATACTATTATAATATTATTATAACTACCATTGCCATAGGACCAAAAAAAAAGCAAAAAACTACCATCAAAACCAAAACCAACTACCACTCCAACTATCCAAATCCATCTGTCTATATACATACATACAACCAGGAGGAGATAACAATAGAATGTTGCCTCAATATTATTTTCTGCGTGACTATCGTAATTCCTACCCATATCCTACATGCTTCAGTTCGCGTTTGGCATTTACGTAATGACTTGCACGTCCGTCTCCGTAATTTACAACAAGGTTATTTGGATATGTGTGCATATATATATATATATGCCTATGTAAGATTTTACGCGAGATTCTGAGTCTAACTCTACAGTATCATTATAATATGTACCCTCTTACTACTGTGTGTAGGGAAATGAAATAGGAATAATACGAGGGAAACACACTCAAGTCTGACTGAACTGAAGCTACGAATAACGAAACGAAATGGTACATTTTAACAAGATAGCCTTTTCTTCAGTTCAGCCTTCATTTTGTATATATACCTACTCATATGAAATACATAATATAAAACCAGACCGTATAGAAACCAGAGAATCAGAGTGAGTACCATAATACGATAGGAATACTCGTCAGAACTGAGAACAGTGAGAACGAGAACTGAGAATAATATCATCCACACTAGACTAGGTACTATATACTTATGCACACAAAAAAACCCTGTAAAATAAAGTCATAGCGTACAGCGTACAATGTAATGTCGATTCCTTATGTACGACTACAAAATACATTTACGAACACGAACGTGAAAGACTCAAACGTACGAACACGAACGAACGAATCTCTCTCTAGTCAATGTAGAAAAGTAGAAATGTCCGTCTCCTCTGCCTCTCCTAAAACTTGCTGCACTAAAAACTAAAGTAGAAGTCGACTATATACATGACTATATAAGATACGAACTGAAGTGAAAACAAGTTCTACTATATATATACACACCATATCATACATGCACCAACTACCTAAAATTATATATAATCTGTCTGTAGTTGTGTAGCAGCGTAGTAAAAGAGTAGGATCATTTTAGGTGTTTTTGAGACTCTTCTCAGAATGAAAGGGAGGGGGGAGAAACCAGAAAGACCAGAACCAGAACCAGGCTGGAGTCTAAGGTAGCGTTTTTCCAGAATCTTGTTGTCTGACTGTCTACATGCGCGTTCCGTACGATGCCAGTCGAATTGAATGAAGCTTATGAGTCGGATGTCGGAGTGGGACTGACTCTACTCTCACTCCGTCCGACATACATTTCGCTCTGGATCTGGCTGGGAGTAGTAGTGGGTAGACTTTAGACTAGACGTAATTTCCACAAGTATGTATATATTATGCGCTCGTATTAATAAAACACATTGAGTAAAATAACACACAAAAAAAAGCTATACTGCATCGAAAGTACAAGTTTGGTATATGGGGAAATGGGCATGTCATGTGTGTGTGTGGGTTCTTGTGCATAAAAAGAACCATGAACCAAGTGCTTTCTTGTCGTTTTTTTAGCCAACACCTGAGATCTTGTCAATGTCAAAGAAATTACTACGGAAAAAAGTTCTATTCATATATTTTATATTTTTTTTGTCTCTGTACCCTGTACTTTTCCCCCTTTATATAATTGCATGCTATATAGAGGGATTAACTTAAAAGGGAACCACCTACTACTATACTACGTACACGTATGTACCACATATCATATTATAGCCATGCGCCCTAATCATTACTGAGAGACGTAAATATAGATAGTAATGGTACATTTTTTATTATTATTAACGCTTGAGATTAAACTGATAGAAGATATATATTATAAGGCAGACTGAAAAAAAAAGTACCTAAAATAAAATCTTTTAGACAGACAGGGAAGTAAAATATTTTTGCCTTTTCGTTCTACAGTACGCTATAATATGTCTACTCATTATGCTACATGTACATACAAAAGGAGGTGGTCGAGTTTGATGTGGATGCATAAAATAATATGATAATACATAATTAAAACATTATATTATGTTTTTTTCTTCAAAATATAACGAAAACGATACCAGGATTTTTATCATTTTATCTATAGTAGCAATTAATTCAACTGAATCAAATGCAATCCAAAGAAGCACAAACATGGGAACGTAAATTATCAGTAGACTATTAAAAATGGATGTGCCCCCGAATTTGAATTTTTTGTAATTTTACAGGGAATTGATACTGTAGGACGAGAGAATAGACCAAGAAAAATATTAATTTAAGAAAAGAATAGGCAAGAAGGGGAGAATGACCACATGAACCCTTGAAATCAAAATGAAAAAAATTATCTTCCTTGTTGAAAATAATAAATAAATAAATATAAATCAATTAATACTTTGATTTCCAATCTTGGAACAAATTTACATTGGTGTTATTATTGTTTAATAATTATTTATTCAAGCTTTTTCTTTTAGCAGAGGCGCGTTTTTTATTTCTTAAAAAATAAATCAATGACAAACACAATAATTTATATACTTTTGTAGTTCTAAATTCTCTGATTATTGCTTGTTATTTGCGAAAAGCGATTTTTTTTTGTCTGACACAACTTTATGGTGAACAGTTGACGAGTATAAATTATACTTACATTAAAGGTATACGTTTACCAACAAAGTGTACACATTAGGTGAGGTAAAAATAACAAAAAATAACGAAAAAGTAAGATAAGGGTAATGGAAAAATAAATGTACTCGCAAGATGGGCGCCTTCCTATAAATAGGCCTATAATAGAATATGCAAGGAAATAGGAAGGATGAACAAAATTGGAAATCGTAGGAAGGAACAATAGAAATACAAATTTTTGAGCCTTATTCCAATATAATAGGAAACAATTTAGGAAGGAGAAAATATTTGTGGAAATAAAGGACCTAAACAAATTTCCTAGGAATTGATAGGTAGTGAGGAACACTTAAGGAAATGGTTGCACAAGGTAGTACAATTGGAAGAAGGTTGCAATTATGTGGATGATAGTATAGCCATTCCTATGTAAGTACTTACTACTACTGCATGCCTATAAGCAGTATCTCGACTGCATTTAAATATTGTTGTTTGGTCGCAGTGGCTCGCCAAAGTATAAAAATACTTAATTTTGTAATACTTAGCAGCCCTGTAGCGTCGCTTCTACAGTTGACAACCGACATCCGATTTTGATAAATTTTGATTTCTTATCATGCTTATAGACTGTTTTTAGAAAAGTAATTTCAGGTTATGCTTTTTTTAAATTCAAAAATTTAATTTTTTTGTTGTTGCAAAAATTGGTATTAAAAATTGTGACACAAATTTTTTAGATTTACAATAATAAAAATCGAATTTTCGAAAATCGTAAATAAATTTTTTAGAAAACAGACTAAGGATTAGAAAAAAATAAAATCCAATCAAATTCGGATGAGAAGAGTAGAAAATACAGGACGGCAAAGTATCAAAATTTTCGTTTTCTAAACTTTTGAAAGCCACTGTTACCAAACAACGCAAAATGCAATGGAAATATTTGACAAACAGTACTACATAAGAGATGGGTAATCCATTATATATTGCAACCTTTTTGAAATTGGTACGTACTTACAATGTGAAAACATTTCTTTGTTAGTGGGAGATGTTTTTATGATTTTTGTACTTGTACGGCTAAATGTGTTACAAGCAGTATTAAATTCTAAAATTTTAAAAACGAGTGACACAAAATATGTTTGGAGTTTTCCCTAAGCGCTAGATGATTAAAGCTATCATAACGCAAGACAAATAATTCAATTAAAAAAGATGTATTTTATAGAAAGGCAAATGGAGAACTCATTTGAGAAAATAGGTAGGATTAGGATTTAGGAAGGTGGCTTTTGCTCTTCAAAAACAGGAAGGAAATAAATAGGACTAGAAAGGCTTAAAAACTGAATGCGAAAAAGGTAGGAAATAGGAAAATAGGAGTTGAAAATTTGTTTGTAGGAGGTAGAGAAAAAGTAGGTGTGCAAATCAACTGCCCATCGGGTAAACATTTCCTACTTACGTCTTACCTACGTTTCATATGAACATAATATGTACAGTTCTTCCCTTCAATTTCAAAAGTTTGAACTGCAAACTGCAATTTAAAGGAAGGCGTAACCCCTCAAATAAATATTGGAATAATTTATTCATTAGATATAGTAGCACCTTAAAAATACCATGATTGTCAAAAACTATTAAATAAAGTAAAATGAATTAAACGAAGTAAGGTATGTTTCTTAAAGTGAGACATTTTCTTTTGAAGTAAGATATTTTCTAGACGACAAAATACGGCAAGAAGTGGGTAAGGTTTTAATCTGAGCATATTTGATTTAAGTACATTAGTTATAGTTGCGTAAAATAACATACTGGATTGGGCTTCAGAATTTCATTTAAAAAAATAGGATTTCTTGCTTGAGTACACAAGACGGCTCTGAGAGACTTTGGGGGTAGTGCACGCCATCTCTACACTTTGTAATACTAACTTGAAACAAAATACTATGCATACTTTTTGTGATACAGTTTCATATAATAATAATTTAATATTCATGCAAAAGGAAGAAATATTTTAGCATATTAATTAAAAGTATGATTTAACACTCATTTCGATGTCAATTTCAATTCAATCTTAACAGACACCTCATTGAACATTAATTTTGACATAATTAACTATGCATATTTTACTAATATCAAGAATACTTTTTGTAACTTCTCTCTTACTAGTTAGTCAGTTGAAGACTGCACAGAACACTGAATCCTCTATTATCTATGCTTTTTCACTAATTAAGAAACAAATATAAATAATATAAAGACAGATATTAGCATGACATAACTACTGATTTAGCTTCACTGTTCCGACAAAGGTATAATAATTATTACTACTATTTAACTGAAATTTACACTTTGAGAATGGAAACACTGCGACTTTTGAAACATTATTAGTTATCTCCCTCAATAGCGCATGTTTTTATAATTATTATAATAAATTGGTATAATGGTTGTCGCAGCATTCCTGTTGTGTATTTTAAGAATGAGAGTTCATATTTACTTCGATTGTTCTCCAGTAAGTAAATGTTTAGTTATCTGAACTGACATGTACTAAATAGAGCATTATTACATCTACGGTTTACGCTGTCTCACGGACTTTAACCACAATTGACTATTAATACTTACCGATACTGAAGCCAGCTGTTATTTTGATCTCAATCAGGTTTAGACGATAAGATTGGATGTCATACATGACGCATACTCAAAGCGTTGAAATAAGCAAAAATGCATTTATGTAGTTTATTAGGTAGTATAGGTATATACTATCTTGAAAAATGAAGAAGATAAATAAAACATACATGGTCATGGTTTGCTCTTTTAAGAATTATTCATCCTTTGCAGAAACTGTCGGAGTTTATCCTTAGTAAATCGGAAATCATAGGATACTGATCCTAATTCACAGATACCGTGGCACTCCGCATCTTCATAAATTTTGAGAATATTCAGCTCCTTTGCCAACTCCACAATCGCCTCCCATTTTTTCCTCTCCGCTTCATATGTACTAGAAAATTTGAATCCATCAAAAATTAATCTTCGTACACCACATTCCTCCATTTCCAAGATTTCGAAAATTTCTCGAAAGAGAGACACCCGAGTTGCTTCTTCGCGAAAGACACAATCACCAATATTAAATTCTTCTATATTTTTGAACCCCGTTAGCGCTGTCACAAATTGGTGTTTGGGAAGATTATATCCTCTTAGAGATAGTTTACGAAGAGAGGCAGGTAAATTTTCGAAGTCAAAAAATTCAATATTACATTGTGTAGCACTAAAATTACTGCAATAAATAACAGAACTGTTGACGAAATCCAGAGAAAGCTCCTGTAGATATTTGTAACTATCATTAAGAACCAATCCGTCGACTCCCATTAAAAAAGCACAACTCACTCGATATAATTTGCAAGAACGTAAGAACTGATTTTTTCGAAATATCTTAAACGCATCCGAAACTGGTAAATCATGGTAATCTGCCGTCAATCGAGTTAAGGAATCCTGGTTAAGTAAAATCTCATTCCAAACTTCCTCTAGATCACATTTGCCACATGTATGAGATCGCAAAATATGCAAAGAGTGGAAGGTTAGCTTCTTCAAATGCACAAACCATGATGAATCTCGCATGCTGGTATGGCGTTCAGCTGGTAATCTCAAAAAATTTACCGAAGCACAACCAACTCGGGTGGTAACATGTTTTATCCTGTCCCGATGTAGCAACAAAAATTTAAAAAATTTGTCGATTTCTTCATGATGTAACTGCATATTCAGATTAATCGTATTTAAGTTTCCTAACGCCAATTTAAAATCGTTACAAAAAATCACATTAAAAGTTTCACATCCCCAAAGCGCACGAGCAGTAAAACTGTGAATTCCAACTTCAATTTCCTTAAGCTTTTTTAAACTTGTAAGAGCTTTAATGGAAGCCTCCTTATCACGACAATTAAATGTAGTGTCCGACCTAACTGTGCTTAGAAACCGAAGAAACTGAACGTCTGTAAAAATTTTACAAATATTACTAAAATTCTGAGAAGACACTAGCGTTGTAATTACAAGTTCCTTCACATAGTTTGGAAACGCGAACGGGAAGTTAAAAGGTTCTTGAAGAGATGAAAATTCAACGGAGTGGAGTCTCATATTGCAAATGTGCTTAATTCTTTCTCTGTCTATTCGCTCATTTAGTCTGACTTGAAAGGAGGAAAGCTACAACAAAACAGAAATCATTATTGCATCAACTTAAATTCAGGTCCAAGTATTTTATAAATGAAACTTGCTCCAAAAAGTCCAAAATGTACAAATAATATTTCGAAATAAAACAATCAATTCATTCAAATATACACACACACATGCTTTACATGCAAATATCGTCGGTGAAGAAGCATGTTTGTCTAAGTCCAGTCCAGGGCTAGAAGCATTATTGCCTAACAAGTCCATTCGCTTCTGAAAAGCATTTTTGCTTAAGTCCATACAAACCTGCACCTATTGCATTTTGTATTTGCATGGATTTGGGTGTAAAAATACTTCTTCGCGGACGATATAAGAACTGTCATTTATGTGCTTAAGATTTACCAGTGTATAGTATAACTTTTATGTTTTACAAAATGTTTAAATTATAATAATAAGGAAATTATTGTTTTGTACACTGAGCTGTAAAGCTATTGCAATTGTGCAACAGTGACTTAATAAAGTTTTTCTCTCTTATAAGTATGTATAAATGCATTTTTTTCGAAGCACACAGACACATATTGAATAACAAAGAGCTACTTAGTTCTATTTCTAAGTCAAAGTAATTGAAAATTCAATTTGATTTTCAAAATTGATCTGCATATAGGAAACAGTTTAAATTTTTTCCTTCTGGTATTATTATTTGTAAAGATATTCATGAAAATTAAATAATAGTCCAGATAGTTTGAAAATTGTAGCCCTAGTCCCCTTCCCTATTCCACGTTGTATTTGAATTTGTAACCATTTATGTTCATTATAAAATAACTATAATCCAATTACACTTTCATAATACAAAATTCATAGTCACAGTCACTCACCGAGTCTACATTTTTCTTCCACGGCTTAGATACAAGCCTAGAACATACTTTCTCCTTCGTGGAAACCCAACAAAGTATTAGAGCCCAAACCTGAAATAAGTTATAACAAATTAAAAAAAATATGCCATGGCTTAGTCAGCGTTGGTAACTTTATCACTGTAACTGAGATTATTTTACGAAAAGGACAACAATGAGGAAATGTACTCGGGTCAGTCGTTATAAACACAGTGACTAAAAAATGGTTGCACGGCACTTTACTCTTGGACATTATCCTTCCGGACGTTTGCCTCTCGGACATTTTCCGTCTAACTCCGTACCGAGGTCATTTTCCTCCCAGTATCAAAATCACATCACTAAAATAAACACATGTTACTTTCCAGAAAATTTATCCTATGTTTTTATGTTAAGAATATCTACTAATACACATTTTCTGGAAAGGAACACTAGTTTATTTCAGTGACGTGATTTTGATGCTGGGAAGAAAATGTCCTCCGTACAGAGTTGGAAGAAAAAGTCCGGGAGGAAAATGTCCAAGAGGAAAGTGCCCGTATACCCAAAACAATGCGCAACCTACAATATTCAACACCAAACGCTAGAAACAGAAAGGCGAATATGGGAAATAATTTACTAATGCTTTATAAACAAAAACTAACAATAGGACCGCGAGCTAAATTTGCGAATCAAAGATACAAAAGACGATTGGAAACCTTATTTTAAATTACCACCATCTTGGTCCCGTAAGAAAGTACAAGGTCCTACGTTGCACGTTATAAATGTCAATGAACACAATTGTTGCAAATTCATAATAATATATGTTTTACCTCTTTTGGCAAACTCATCCAGTCAACATCTCGAAAGGAGTCATGAACCGCTACATCAACAGAACTATCAAGTTTTCTGTGCTTTTTTAAATGCCCATCCTCCATTTCCATTATGCTATTGTCTGTAATCAAACAAACATAGTTGAAAAAATGTAACTATAAATAAATACAAGTGATAATAACTTATAGGCAATTAGCACATAATAAACTCGGTGACTGGTAAAGTTAAACGTAAATAAGCAAAACACCATTCAGTTGTCAGTCCAATAAAGCGAGCTACCAATATCAAATAGCAATTTAAAATCTACACTTCTGCTCGAAAAAAGTTTGAATTTTTACTCTACACTTTAGGTGAGACAGTTTTTTCGAATTAACTCATGATATGAACTCATAGCAGATGAGAACATTTTATCTGTGTATACCTATATAACTTTTATTATATACATGGATATATTAACAGCCAATTCAGTACCAGCCAACACAATTAGAGTCACGGCGTTTAAGTTAAGTAGTAAGACGCATTGCAGCTAAACAGAAGGGTTCAGAAGGTGGAAGGGGTTTAAGAATAAACTAAATGTAATCAATTTGTTTCAATGCTTACTATGTCATACTTTGTAAGCGTTAAAATGGCTAAGAATTTGAAAGGAGTCACGAATCCTTTATTTCCACACAACTTATCTCTCTTTTTCAATTTTCTCGATGTTTTAATATCGGCGTATTTAAGTCGTGAATGATCAGGAGACAAAAATCATCAGATTGGGATAGCAGATAGGACTCAAGGATAAACGTACCTTACGCAGGAGACAAGAAACTAAAATCTCAAGTGTTCTAATCACTTATGACTTATAAAAGATGTTCTTTATTGACTAACATACAAAATAAACTAATAGGCACTAAACTATTATTACATTATTTCCTCATGAATGAATGTATTATTCCTTTCAACACCGATGTGTCTTCTGACTCCACAGTGTCCACCGTCAACAGTCTCTACATCAAGCGTGCGAGGAATTTCGTTTTCTTATTTAATGATACAACTTTAGCAGTCTATTAATGAAATTATTTAAACTTATATATTTATAAATGAACGAAAGTTAGTTATAAAGTAAGTAGGTATCTCAAAACACACCTAAGTACCTGCGTAAAATATGAAATATATGAAATTATAAAACCTATACTCACCTTCATCAAATATTATTAAAAGACTGAATAGTATCAAGGGCTACGGTTGACGGTGACGGTCACGGTGAAGAAAGATAAAAAATTATATTTGATTTTAATTCTGCACGGGTGACGGGCAAAACTTTAGTTCACCCAAGTAACTTGTTACACTGACTTTAATACACTCTCTAGAGCCTGGACATAATTTTATTCAACCATATATTCAATTTTTCATTAAATCCAGTCAAATCAATGCAAGTAATATTATTTTTATCAACGTCAACACCACACACAGTATAAGTGCACCCTCACCCTCACTCCTCACACCACTAATATCAGCTGAACGACTGGTCATTTGCGACTTGCGTTACAGACCAGGCAACACACACACAAATACAGTCCAACAGGACTACATACTTTAGGATTTTTAGTACCTACCTACATGCCTAACTAGTATCAGAGGAGGCGAGGGTTACGCATGAGAATCGTCCGACAATGACGTCATAAAAGAATTTAAAATTGGTATTCCTTACCCAATTTTTGGGTATGTACACCCGTGGAAAAAGATACGCAGCAAGACTTTCCCTTCCCTTTACACCATAAAGTCATGGCTGCAAGCTCCCAGTCGCCACAAAGTCAAAACCGCAGCCGGAAGGAAGGCATTAAAGAAGAAGTCATCTCTTGATTTTGAGTAATAAAACTACACGAATATCGATGCACCTACAAATTATTTATCTAATGGTAATAATTATATGAGCTCGTTTTGATTCTATTTTATTTTGGAATGCCAGAAAAGGTCATCTGATCGCATAGTATGCTTCAAAATAGTTCAAAATTGACAAACCGTAAAAAAACGTCTCTGTTATTATTACTATGCATATATATCGATATTTGAAGCCAGCTACAAGTTCAACTATTTTCTAAACTCACAATTATAATCAATAACGTGATCAAAATCAAATGTATGAAGGTTATACAACAACGTGTGAGTTACCATAAATATAAGTTTGATTTAAAAATTTTTTTAAATCCTGCAGTTTAAAATATTTATGACTATGGTGTATGGTTCACATGTAATGTAATATTCTTAAATCACACGAGGGTGTAGCGTTGCTCATATTTTTCATATTTTTATATGCTATGGCTATGGAATTACGCGTGTCATAAACCACAATAATTTCTAGTCTTATTTTATTTTTTATCTGACGCAATGCTCTTTAGTTTTAGCGACTCAGGATATTTCAGAAAAATTATGGATATATAATTACAAATTACACGCAATCTAGCATACGAATACCTAATTACGTACACAAACGAGCAATGTATGCAGCTTAATGTGGCTTTATTTTTGTATTGAACGAATGAACGCATGCTGCAACACTTTGACAAAATAAAAACGTTTATAAAGTTAGCTCGGCCTTTTCCCTTCTACTCCGAGTATAAAGGTATATCCTTTTTAATTCTACATTAGTTTTGTATTTTATGCGTAGATAATTTGTTATATTCCCTCCCCCTCTGTATTAAATGTATTTTGTAGGAATCTTCACTGTATTGCTTTTTAAATCGCAAACTTATGTATACTCAATATACTCATACTCATATCATGTGGTTCAAATGTTTTCTTATTTTAACTACGTTGCAATTCTTTTACTGATTATAGAGCAAATAGTGAAAGTTTACAAGTTTCTTTATTTTCCGTCAAAGGACATTTTCGTAACAAGATCTATTACAATCACCCACATCATCTACATACATATCAATATTAAAAGCTAGTTGTTTCTGTATAGTATAATAGACAAAACTTGGCGTCGCATCAAGGCCAAACGCCCTACATTATGCGTAAGGCTTTCTTAATGTTTGATGGAAAATGTTAGATTCTTAATTTTTTAAATAAATAATTAGCATGTAAGAAAATAAAGTTCATTCTTACTGTGTATGAAACAATATGCACAAAATTTTTTAAATCGGAAAATTAAGCCAGAAATTCATAAATTACTATTACATTCACTCACTAAAGACTATAAACATAGAGTTTCATTTGAGTGAATTATTTGACTAAAACTATTCAGCTAATAATTAAAAATTATCGGGATTCGTAGAAATAATGTACATTATAATTATTTTATTAAATATATTACCCTTTCGATTGTAAACTCCGATGTCCATCAGGGTTTTAGGAGTGCGGTACCAATATCGAAAATACTTAATATTATTTACGTTCTACTTCCATACTCCTAACAATTTCGCACACATTTTTCTTAAATTTAAATTCATTAGTATAAACTTTCATATATTTATGTTAAAATTTATTAGTTATATTTGAAACCGGATGACTGCTATTACTGCTATGCACAGAGGGTAAATGCTGACGATAGAAAAAATATAGTATAGGGAATACCAATAATGTTCCAAGGCACGGAAGGAAGACTTTCCACCATTTTAACTCTCCCTGATTTTGATTAGTCACTGTAAAAAGAAAAAAAAATTAATGCAACATTATTTTACATCAGCTAAAAGCTTTATAAAGTGTATTCTGTAGTCCATAACTTAGTGGTAAAAATATGTCCAGTTTAATTCGTAAGCAGCTTACAACAAACCGTCTGGAACAGGTATTGGAACTTCAAATAATAAAATAATAATAACAGTGCTGATATTTTGGATACCCTTACGAATCGGAGGCAGACTATCAGAGTTGTTCACTACAGAGTTAGCAGCTGCGGTTTCTGCCTTTTCTCTTATTTGTTTTAGTGTTGCATCAACGTTAATCAGGTACTTCTCGCCATTCTCTTCAAAGTTCTCAATGTCTTCAGTTTCACATTCACTCGATGATAGCAAAATAGGCACAGTATCTGGTTCAAGATTAATCAAAATTCCCCTTGCAGGAACTTTAATGACCCGATGAGCATGAAGTGCTGCATCAGTATGTAAGTGATTCAATTTCTTCAGATCTGCTACCTACAGAAAAATTAGAATTCATTGATATGCATGTATATATAGTCGTTAAACGCTTTCAATTGCAGATATTAAATATTTTACAAGATCCCGTCGAAAATAAATCGTCACGATCGTCATAAATTCAACCCAACTTAGAAGAAAGTGGTTAGATTACAAAAATACAATCAACGCTGAATGCATTCCGTAGCATCATTCTTTTACTTAAGTCTTACAGATTAAGTCTCGTCCACCAAAAAAAACGAATTTTGTCTTATTTTCTCCCCTATTAAATTATGCTAGGTTAATTATGTAAGCTTAAATTTAGGGGAATCAAACCAACGATAGCATTATTTGTTCTACCATTGTAAATCCCCACAAGAAATTTTTTTAGACACTTATTGAGAAGTGGCTTTTGGAGGATTAAATCATAGGTCTGTACACAACCAACTAATAAAAAGAAGGAAAGAGCCAACATAATTTCATACAACATATAGCTATTCAAAACAAGATGTTTAAATCCTAACCCCAAAACATTGAAATGAAGCAAAATAAAATCGTCTTACCGTTGTATTGTACAACAATGCGATGCCTTGCAACGTATCATTTGGCAGAACAACCTTCTCAATATAATCATTTTCTTTTCTCGTTCTCGTGTAATCTTTGAGCTCGAGTCGGGATTTATCTCCTCTTTTGGTGGCCATTGTACCAGGGTCGGTCGGAACCGAAGAAGAGACCCATATGGACCAATTAACCTAAGATAAAAACAATTTCTAATTTTGTAGTCAAATATAGTAAGGACTAGTTGATGGTTAGACATAGACGTCAACTTACTTCGGAATACGGACGTTCACTATGCTATAGTCCTATAGTGATGACTCTCATACATACAAATTGTGTACCATTACCTAGCATGTCATGTTTCAAATCTGTTTCCTTTCTATTCCATTCCACCATTAAGAATCCAAAAAAATCCAAAGCGAATTTAGCGAATACACCAGTGCAGTGCACTGGTGTATTGTTTGTGTATTGTTCTATCAACGTAGATATTCTTGTGTAGCCGACAGGCAGCCAGCAAATGTCAAATTGCCTCTGATACAGCAATGGTAAATTCAAACACGGGTGTTCAAGTAAAGGTTGACTTGGCGAGATGTCTAGTGACTTGACTTGACTTACTACAATTTATTTTTGCTTGATTTGACTTGAATTGCTCAATTCGGTTATAGACAAATGGCTTGGCTTGACTTAACTTGGCTGGGCGCCCATTTGAAAACCACTGACTTGAATTGGGCAATTCCGCATGTAACTTACATAAAGCCAACTAAAGTTAAATGAAATATATGAAATTGAATTGATCATTGGGCCGGGCACAAATAGTGACACCTGTTAGAGATGGGTCTAAAATTACTGCCCATTTACCGCAATTTTAAAAACGTCACCAAGAAGGGGGGTGGATTCCAAAATTTGGGAAATTTGGATGGAGTCATTTTTGTCGCGCCACTTAGGGCAGATGACTTGACTGGACCAGGCACTTTTATTCGAAATTAACCCATTGTGACTTGGCTTGGCTTGTCTTGGCCAAAGCGGTGGGTTGCTTTGAATTCAAATGCGTACCTCAAAATGTTTTTTGTTCCGTAGACAGGCATACGGACTGAGCTCACCCAAACCACAACCACGGTATCTTCAACAGTTGACAGTATAATTTCTGAGAGTGCTTTATTATTATTGCTTATAATTTCGATTTATATCCCTAAGTACTTAGCATATCATAATATTATGTTTGTTGGTATGTGGCTATAGCTATGTTATAATTCTAATGAATTTAAGATCAAAATCCCTTTGGTAAGCTCGGTGTATGATTTCATTCCTTTACGATGAATCCTGAATGATTAAACATTTTCATGTGTCATTTTTGTGTATATGCACACTGTAATATACGAGAATATGAATCAAAGAAATAAAAACCTCAAATGATAATAATGATATGATGAATCTAGAATTTGAGAGTTTTTGTGAAAGCTCTGCTTCACGTTTAAGGCAGGTTTTAATGTAAATATTTTTCAAGTTAATTTACACATTTACGGAAATCGTAGGAAGTTTGTTTCATTTGCTTAAGTAAGCAAAGGTCACCTTGGAAAATTCTTAAAAGTAATTTTACATGGCCATATATCATGGGATAAAATTTTTCGCTGTGCTGGAATGGTGTCTACTTAATCATTATGTCATGATCTTACAGTCAGAGTGCGACACCTAATTATTTTGCCCAACTATGTGTGTAATACGAAGATACGCAACTACTCGCTCACTAGAATCCATGCACCTATTACGTATTAAAAAAATGGAGGGATTGGGTTCAAGCTTCCTATCCTTTTACATAGGCGTGCTAACAAAAAAATGGGGGATGGGGATCCAGAGTTTGGGATGTTTAAATACGTTATAGATGTACTGCTCCCTAGTCTGCGTAATTCAAATACGAATAGATCTGAAAGGAAACGCAACATAGCTGGGCAAAAATATTTGACTCACGCTCACCTCATGAGGGGTACCTACAAAGGATCATGCACTCAGCCTCACCCTCACGCTCACACCATCTAAAAACTTTCGCTCGCACTCACCCTCAGGAGTGTCATTTTCAAATACAAGGCACTCACCCTCTCCCTCATGATGCATGCCTCACCGTTTAATGCAGAATTAAAAAAATCAAATAAATGGCAAAGTAAAAGGCGGGTAGAGTTTAAAGTAACAAAATTATAAGCAATATTCTAAGGCAAATAAAGCAAAAACGACCTTAGACAGCGTACTACATACAGTATTTTTCTAATTTATAAATACGAAAATGGAAATTTCATCATTTTCTCTGCTTACTGCTGCCGTGAGATGAGCGATGAGTGCAACTTGCATGTCCTCACCCTCACCCTCATGAGGGGTTTGCTGGGTCCTACTACACTCACCCTCACGGTGATGGGTAGACAAAATTTAAATCGGCGCTCGCACTCATCCCTCGCCCTCACGGCAATGAGGCTGAGGGTGAGCGCGAGGCATGCCCTCATCCCTCATGAGGTATGCCCACCTATGAAACGCAATACGTGAGACGAGATACATTAGGATTCAGAGCGAATTGGATTTAAAATTGCAAGTTAAAGTTAAAGTCGAAGTTTTAGTTTTGTATTGTTTACTGGTACCGATAACAGGTTCTTCTCGCCTCAATTCTTATTTTGTCATCTTCGTGTTCAGTTTGGCTGAGGTTATCATTGGTCCACCAATTATTTGGCCTGAAGTTAGTTCTGACGGACGGGCTGTTGCCGTCTAAGTTAAATCGAAAAAATAAAAGGTACCAGTGATATGTATATATAATATTTGTAATGAAATTTAAATGATTTTTACCGTGTAATCTCTGCCTGCCAAAATTATATGCATATATTTTTTAATATGGTATAATAAAGGATTTAGTAACCATGCATTTGTAATAGACTTTCTGCTGCAATAACTGAACCCAGCATGAAATTTCGACAGGCAGGAGTTTTCTTACTTTGTTATGATTTTAACTCTGGTACACTCTACATACCAGTATAAAGGAATCGGGTGTGTTTGATTGTAAGGAATGGATACCCGTTTTGAATTTTCGTGGGGTCACTTAACCGCAAATTATCAGTCTCTGTACAAGGTATAAATAAACACCCCGGAATGTCCCAAATTATTTCAACTACGTTTTAAAAGTTACATCTACACCTAAACGATGATGATTTTGTAACTCGATTTTCGTAAAAAGGTAGTTCGGTGAATCAGTTCCCTGATTGGTGCGCTGATTTGTTGGTTGAGGGGTATATATATACATCCCAGAGGGGTAAATATTCCCCTCAAGGGTCTAGATTAACTCTCTCTAGAGATAAATCTACCTCCTCAGGATGTTAATCTATACGTTGTCTGCTGAACAGTCAGGAGTTAAGCTGTACTTTAACTGCTCGGAGCGGTTAATCTACCCGTCAGTGTTGGATGTTAATTTACTGCTCCGAGCAGTTTATTTACCCCTCCGAGCTGTAGATTTACTGCTTAATTCGAATATTTGTGTTTCTTTGATCATTGATTGTCAGATCAAGAAGTTATTACCAATTTGGCATTAGTAAGTAATGATTAACCTATCTTTAGTACCTGATGTCGCAAAATCGGTTAGAAATGCCCATGGGAAGTTGCCAAACAGAGCAATATCAAATATACAGATATGTAGTTTCAACCGAGAAACCTAATCGTATTTTAAATTTTCAATGGAATCAACATTAATATTTTTCCAAGCCGATGACGGGAGGAAAAGTGTATTTTCCTGAATTACTACGGATGGCCCCGAAAATCCTCAACCCTCCCAATGACAAAATTTAAAGGCGTTTAATAAGAATTTAAAAACCGCTAGGGGTAGACAGAATTATTTGCCTAAACAATTATCTGGAAATTAAATTTTTCCAACTAAACGCGGAAGTGCAGCCAAAGCGTTTTTTATTTTATTTTTAGTCAGTGATAATAACATACTTTGAGCAAATATTCTCTAGACAGTTTGTGATCCAGAATATGTTTAATCGCGTCTGCTCAAGATCATTTGTCTCCATTATGATTTCCATCCATATATTTAGGTTCTTCAATAGCTCATGCCTAACTTCAATAACCCGTGCCCCTTTTCGATAATTCGTGGCCCATTTAGTAAAATACACCAAGCTCATCTGCCAATTCAAAACATTATATGGAAAACAAAGTAGGGAAAATTTTTTCAATTCGAATCGATTTTTACACTTCGAGCTTCGGATTTATTTTAAATAATTTATCTTAATAAAAAACCAACTTTGATTTGAGTTTATATTTCTGTTACACAAAAAATAACTCTACTGACGAACACAAGTGAATATAATAACTTAAAAATAAATTATTACTGATTAATGGGGCCTGAGCAGTCGAAGTTGGGCATGAGTTCGCATGTTGGGGTCTAAGTTTTGGAAGAACACCCCAACCTTAAACTTTCGATTTTACGCCGCTCGTCGCCAGAACTATAGTTCAAAGTTTGCAGTTTTTCAACGTCCCTGGCGTTTTGCCAGTTGATTTTTCGGTTGTAGGATTTTTCCTACCCGTACTTTTCCTACCCATATGGTTTCTACGAGGATTTTTCCTACCCGGACTTTTCCTACCTACGACCAAACCTAGGACTTTTCCTACCCATGTACAAAAAAAGAAACTACACATCGCGGAAAGATATGCCCACAACTTTTGTATTTTATTATAACCTGGAGTTAATTTACATAAGTTTTAAATAAGACTTGCTAGTAAAATGACCTTTTCTACTTTATTACTGCAGCAATTATTGCTAATATGACTAAAAATGGATATTTGCGACTTTGTTGAATGTTGTCATGCACTATCTTTTTCAATGTTAATGTTAGTGATAGTTTACGTGTATTACCATAATTAATTGTAGACAATCGTCACCATTATGTATAATAACTTATTCAGAATTAAGTATTAATAATGATTAGTTTAAACAAGGGGCGAAGCCCGCAGCCGAAAAAATTTATTTACCATCCTTATAAAAAGTACATTTTTTACATTTGCTGCCAAATATTAAAATCAAATTTCAACCGGTTACTAAATGAGAGTATACCGTTCAAACGAAAATTACTAGGCAAATCTAATTAACTTCCAGTGCAAGCTCAGATCAAGATTAGTTTTTACATGTAATTAAAAAACATAAATAAGTTTCTGCCAAAATTGACCAATGTTAGCGCATGAAGTATCATTTAGAAGCTCAAAAGACTAAGAAAAAGAGTTTTTTGTTTTAAGCTTCTGGCCCAGACAATATATTTTATGCGAAATTTTCAAAAAAAAGCAACTGTTTTTTGAAAAAAAATGCAATATGTTTATTGATAAACTGAAAGGCATTCTGCTATTTGGAATACACTAGTCATGACCTGTCGAATGGTGTACAACACGTGGAAATTGATCAAGTATTTCAAAAGTGTGAAAATTCCGGTAAATTATGTAGATATGTAGTAATAATTTAATAAACTTGTTGGAAGCTGCCTTGTTACTACGGTACATTCATAAATAGTTGCGTTTGTATTTTATTTCTACATTAGTCACAGTCTTGGGCTTGGGTAGGAAAGGTCCTAGGTTTGGTCATGGGTAGGAAAAGTCCGGGTAAGAAAAGTCCGTTTAAGCTGGCTATCACTTACTAAAGATAAGTTGGCCATCTTTTAATACTGGCTATCACTTATCGAAGAACAGCTATGACCATATACCATTACGGCAGTTACATTAGTTGCCTTACTACATGAAATTTATTAATTTTAATTCTCTGTAACTCCTGAATTCAAGTTTCAAACTCTTAGTTATTGTGTCAGTTTGGAAAACCAAATCTACTCTTTCAGAAAATTATCACTTTAGGGCGGTCGGTCTGCGACTGCGCCAGTCACATGACATAGTCGTGCGCGCCATGTCAAATTAGGATGTAAATCTACAGCTCGGCGCCTTTAGCAGTTAATCTACACCCCTGAGACGTAAATAAACTGCTCGGAGCAGTAGATTAACATCTTCGAGCAGTTAATATACAGCTTAACTCCTGACTGCTGAATGATTATAAGATAATTTTCCAATTGCTAACATTTCGGATGGACAAATTAAATCTCAATCATCAAAAATTGACGACCGACAGAACAGGCTTGTATTAGTCGTGATCGAAAATTGAAAAGTTATGAAGGCCAAAGAAGTATTGTCTGAATACAAATTCGTGATAGCTGCCCAAGGTGTCCAAACGCTGCCGTGCCCATTTGATTGCATGGATATGAAACTGTTTGGACGCCTTGCACAGCTATCACAAAGTATCCAGACAATATGATATTTGAAAACATTGCACACCATCATATAAATTGTAACACTGCTGACGGGACACAAGCAGAGTATTCCATAGACTTTGCTCAGGTTTGAGGTGTTTACGATTCGACGCCAGTTTTTTTAAAATTAGTGCATGGCGAATTTTTTACTGGCCTAGGGCAATATTAAATTGGCAAGTACATGCTCCCTTATCATACAGGGACTCAAGGACCGTCTTTTAGTTACTTAACTAATACACGAAGTAATAACGAATAGCATGGTTGGCCCTAATGGCAAACACTTCCCTAATGGTGATCAGTAGCCGTATATCAACTAGACAGATTTTTAAACGCAGCTGCATTTGAACCGCGGCTACTGATCACCATTAGGGAGGTGATCACCATTAGGGCAAACCCTACTACATTTTTGTGGTCGTCAATCACAGAATGAAAACATACGTTAATTCATACCAGCAATTCTACTGTACGTTCGTACACCCCTCACTGCATATGATGTTCTTTCGCGCATGCAGATTAACAGAATTACTATTGTATTTTGGGGATAAACTTTCAACAGAGGCAAATGCGATAGTAAAGACGGGGACATGTTGGTGTTTATTTTAAAACAATGTTTAAAGTTGAATCTTTAATTCACTTACAGCTCAAAACAGATAAAGACCTTCGGAAACCCAAGTTCATTATGGGGAATGAAAAGGAGATGGATAATTCAGAGCTTGAATGGATCAAATTCAGGCAAGAAACCCTTGGAGAACATGCCTTCGCCTTCGACGAAATTCAGCCGAGTAAATTTGGAAATAAGATGAGGGAAAATCCATTTGTTCCAATAGGTAACTGTCCTGTTCTACCATACCTAAACTACTTACGATTAATACATGAATAAGTATTGGTTGAATATATAGATACTTAAAAACCAAAAAAAAGAAAGGCGATTTTTATTTTAGATGCCTACATATCTTCGGTCGCATTTATTCATGTTTCTAAAATTTTGGATAATTTATTGCTTTGTTTTAGGTGCAGGAGCTACTGTCCTCGCGCTTGTACTTGGTTTATACCAATTTCGAAAAGGAAACGTGAGGCAGTCGCAGATGATGATGAGGGCCCGAATTGCAGCACAAGGATTTACCATAGTAGCTATTCTTGGAGGTATTTTGCTTGGTGCTAGTTCGGTGGGGTCTAAGCAAAAATAGCCTCAAATGAGTTTGACGTCACTCAGTCACTCAGTGTTAGTAATATATCTACGCTATGCTCTGGAAATACGCTAATGATAATCGACGCTGTGGAATAATGCTTCTAATCTTATCACAGCAAAAACTGAGAAGTATAGTTTTTTTAGTAAGCCTATTGGGTGTAACTTAAACGTGTACAGAAACTTATGATTATGATTTAGTCGTCGAAATTGTCAAAAATAGAGATAAACTTAATAAACTTTAAAATATTGCCGAACACTCTCCTTTCCTTCATTTACTATTTTATTTAGTTTGAACTTGATTGTTGTCTATGTTAAGTAGGAACGTATTACGAAGTGTTGTTAATGTTGTAATTTATTAAAAAGGAAGTATCACATTTTTAATCACAATAAAAATACTGATAAGTTGATAATCTGTGAACAAAATTAATAAAATTAATGGTATGCTCGTTACATGTACGGTATGAATTCGAATATTCTCGTTTAAAGAAAGGAAATTATGGGCGCTAGATTATAAAGAGGAACCCAGCTTCTTTAATTTCGATTCTAACATTGACAATTTTCGAAATGGAAGAATTTAAAATTTATATAGGCTGATACTTCATTATATTTAAATCTTAAGTCATTCAGATTGTACGCAAGGCTATGTACCTGTTTGGATAATTCAAAGCTTCCTTAGAATTCAAATAATAGTTCTAGTCTTTTCTTGACTTCCATAGGGTTACTATGTAGCACATTTATCTATCTACATCTCTGTATGTATGCATGATGCTGAGTTTTTGAGTGCTTCTTTTACATTATTCGGGATTAGCAAGCTTGTCTTTTTTGTACAGAATCGTTACTAATGTGGAATACAGCTTATAAAAATAATGCAGGTAGGTAAGGATTATGAATGGGTAGGTAACGCAGTTATATGGCTTCTTTTTTTACAGAAGTGAATTTTGTATATATGTAATGCTACCTAGTGCATGCATATGCAATATCTTTTATTATGTATACATTAGTGAATTCTTTTTCTATAGACCATTATTGGATTGGATTTGGGATATGGTAAATTCTTTATTGACAATAAAGTAATTTTATTGGATTTATGATTTATTGCAAAGCAGCGTCTGTGTATTTACATTAAAAGATTATACTGCATAATCATGTGTAGATCTCCGTCCCCAGGAACAACAAGCCTCGCGACCCCTTGTATGAAAAGCAGTATAACGGATTAACGAATGGAACTTACAAATTTTATGATAGTTCCCAACGTGTGATGGAACAGAACGTTACGTTGTTCCTTTTGAAAAAGTTAAACCCTCGCAGCATTTTTTAATAATAAATTTTATGGAGCTTCTACTATTCCGATATTATTTACGGGTACACTGGCATTGGCATGGACGCTATTCCGCTATATACCTCTCGTAATAGCACTACGCATATTCATGTATTATGTATGTAGTAGGTAGGTATACCTATGTAAAAAATGGTTTGCTGTCACTGTCGCTTTCTGGAAGTAGAAAAGTAGAACCTACATAAGTTGATTATTAACTAAGGATCTTCTCCTTTAGCCTTGAATACATATTGTAAATACTGTAAATTGTGAATTAAATTTTCTATACGACAACAAAGAACATACACTTACAATCAACTGCCTCAACAGTTAGTTTATATCAGTAAAACATATTTTTATTTATGACGGAAAAAAAGCATCTAATATTAACTGAATCATTCTATCAGTATCAGTAACGATAATTTTGTGACAGCAACAGCAACAAAATATGTTTTACTTTAGTATTAGTAGCTACTTCGCGAAATTACATTTCTAAACAGTTTTTGTTTTATAGTAAAATATAATTCTTGTATCTTCTGTTTTTCCTTTCCCATCCAAAGCCATTTTACAACAACTAACATCGAATGTTTGTTAAATATAAAAATACGTAGTAAATAAACCGTTTCAAATAAAATTTAATTACATATCCAGCCTTAGTTGGACTACAAATAAAGCTCTAAATAAAACGTACATTTATTTACGGGCTTACATGCTTCTGCTCCGCTATATACACATTTCTATAACATTATAAAGTATCACTTTTGTGTTTTCTTGAAAATGCCAGAATCTCTCTATAGGCAGGTATGTACATATATGTATATACTGAAAATCTAAATCTTACTTTTCCTCAAGCCAATCGATCATAAGGACCCAGTTTTGTAATTTCATGAAGTCAAAGTAAAACAAGAAACAAAGTTTGAATTCAAGACTGAAAAGATAGACTTTGTACTAAAGTTTCCATGTTGTCTATATAACATCATGATCATGTATTTCCACCTGCCTATACCCAGGTAGAGGTACATTATTATTACACCTTGTAAGTTTTACATATTCAACAATAGAGACGAGCTGCCAAGGGGAGAGGACAGTGTAAACTGTTGAGGCAGAAGCCGTAAATGTACGTAGGTGAGTATAGGCCATTTATTGGGATAATAAAAGTGTAGTCTCTGTCTCTGTAGCGATATTATTGAAGGCGATTCTTCTTCGTCTTCGTCAAAGTATTTTCACCGGTTTGTTTGGCTTTTTTATGTCTGTGTATTCTTCAGTGCAGTCAGTAAGTAGCTCACATTCTTTGTACTATCATCACCCATGTTACAGAGATTGCATTTTGTAGATGCTATCAGACGATGAGTTTGAGAAAAAGTGAGAAGACATACCCACCTATGAATGCAATCAGTGAGGAACTGAACTTCTACTTTTAAAACACCTGCAGTACGAAACAGAATGGAGCAACTCACACCCTCCCTATATGTTATGTTGTACAGACGAATACCTTACCTCCTTGCCTCCATTTGACTCATGATCTTGAAATTGTCTAGCTTCCTGTAACATGGGTATCGTCCTCTTCGTGTGTATAGGTATATTATCACCCTGCAGCTTATAACCTACCCCCTCATAAGATCGCATCCGAGAGAAGTTAAGACAATAAGAAGGACGGGAGTTGGGAAGAAATTAAATAAAATATCGGGCGAGAGAGCGTCAAATGAAGTTTCTTACAACTGAAAGTGACTTGGGCAGACGGTACACTACAATAGATGATAGTAAGAATGCAAGAAGGTGGCCTTGCAGAAATAGTATGGGTAGGTATGTGTACATGTAAGTAGGTTATGGTGGGCTGGCGTTGGTAAAGAAACAGGAGTGGTGTAAAAGAAGGGTAACTTTTACTATAATAATATTTATTCCCCCGCATATACCTACCTAAGTACATAGTTTGCCAGTTGCCTCCACAGTCGATCACACGCAGTTGTTTTCTAGCCATTAAATCCCCATGTTAAATAATGGCAAAAAATTTTGAAAAGAAATTAGAGTCGAGTTAAAGAATCGATTGATTGGAGGAAGTCTTTCACATACACTAACTAAAGACTGAATTTTTAAATAGAGAAATACGATTTGATTGCAATATTTTAATTTCAAAAGTGAACTTGCACGAGCTCTAATTTCAGTTTCTGCTGTTAACACCCGCTTCGGAATTTTAAGTTGAAAACCAGGCACACCTTTTAATAAAAATATCAATGATAAGTCGTCCCTTAAAAAGGCTCAAATCGCCAAAAGTTACTACACATAAATTAATTCTGAGAAATAAAAAGAAGGCATACATATCGTGAGTGAAGAATCAAAATGACCTATATCAATTTCTAACTAAAATAAAAATGCACTGTCTAAAAAAAATTTAAAAATAACGACCGTGAAGGCATGGAAATTGAACATTATGCACTTTTCAAAAACATGTAAACAGAACATTATGCACTTTTCAAAAAAATGCAAATAGAACATTTTGCACTTTTCAAAAAAATGCAAATAGAATATTTTGCACTTTTCAAAAACATGTAAACAGAACATTATGCACTTTTCAAAAAAAATGCAAATAGAACATTTTGCACTTTTCAAAAACATGTAAACAGAACATTTTGCACTTTTCAAAAAAATGCAAATAGGGTATTTTGCACTTTTCAAAAAAATGCAAATAGAATATTTTGCACTTTTCAAAAACATGCAAATAGAAAATTTTGCACTTTTCAAAAAAATGTAAACAGAACATTTTGCACTTTTCAATATCCTGATTTTAACCATTTAAGCATCTATCCTATTTAGTTTGACATTTTAACTCTTCACTGACGATATGGGAAGTAAATACAGTGAAACTTCTATTTGGGCTCCGGTCTCTATTAGAACGCAGGTTTATTACCCAACATATTTTGCGATTGGCAGCAATAGTGGTTGCAATTTGGAATGCAACAGGAACAATAAGAGTGCCTTCCGTCTTATATACTGAACCCGATACGTATAGTACACATACTACATCTTTGATTTATTACAACATTATACATACATTCAACAATCATTTAGGATTCGTTTAGATTATTTCAAAATTTGATTGCTCATAAACAACAATCGTTTCAAAAATTCAATAATTCAATATGGAAGAAGAAATTAATAGAAAAATACTTCAAAATACTTCAAATGCAAAATGCTGTCCTTAGTTAGCTTATCGAACATTATAATCATATAGTACAGATATAGTTAATTTGATGGCAATGGCTCACAGGAGAAGGAGTGGACAGATCAGAGTGGATTACATATTTGGATTGACTACACTGATATTCCGAGTTTGGCGGATGATTTTGTCTGCGTACAATAAACTTTGCATTCACTTTCCTATTACGCTGGATACTGTCTTAGCTCTCGCTCCTTCCATCCTCTGACAACGATGACTAATTTTCTCTCACGCCATATACTGTATACTGACTTGAACTTCTCGAATTTGCTCATCCGGATGTATGTGCCGGTTCCGGTGCCGGTGCCGACGTCTCTGGATTTTCTTACTCCTTGATTCACTTACGTTAGAGACGAGAGGACCATGACTTTCTTACTAGGGATCTCTCGCCTACAGATCTGTCTATTCCTTCTCGTGTGTCGTGTGTGTGTTTGTGTAGGAGAGACTCATGTGGATGTGACTATGAACAAAGGTGAAAGTTTGGATGAAGCGGTGAAATCGTGATTGGGTTGTCGTTGTCATGACATGGCATGCGCCCCCCGTTCACGTCTTCCATGCTTATGATACATGGGACATGGGACCAGGACGAACAGCAACGCGTACTCCAAACCTAGGTACGTAAAAACTGAGGAGGAATTTAAGAGTTACGCCATATAAGACCAAGACCAACAGGACGACACTCCACACAGTTACATTTCATGGCATGAAATGACATGGTATTTGTGAGTACATTACGTTACATGGAGTGAGTGATAGGAAGTGAAAGCGAGAGAGAAAGAGAATCAGCGAGAGCATTATTGTATGTATGAGTTAGAGTTACGGCTACGGTGTTCGGCGCGCGAGGAGCTTCTCCTGGAACTTGGAACAAGTAAAAATGCAAGTGAAGAACTGATCAAGTATCCTTTTCTTCTAGAGAGTCTATACATCTCCACATCCAGATTCACAAACGAAGCCGTTACCGAAGCCGAAGCCTCCACAGCAGCACAGCTTCAGCTCAAAAGAGAAATCTTGAAGACTTTTTGAAGCATGGAGAGAGAGCAAGAGAACAGCAGCCCATGTTTCTTGTATTTCCCAAGATCATCACCCTTGGATACCAATGCCAAACTGTGTATCCTACGCGAAATATACACTACGCAGATGTATTTCACGCACATCCCCATCCAGAATCCAGAATCCAGAGAACAGCACATTGTACAATGTATGCGAATGTACACAATTTTTATTTTTATTCTATCTGTGTAATATGTATATACAGGTATAAACTTGCATTCGGTTTTTTGTTGAAGGCTATTAAATTCAGACTATGCTATCTCCTGTTTCCTCTGTGCGTAAACCCAAAATCCCAAGTAAATATAGACAGCGTAGTACCTATATGGTAGTACCTTCCCTCATGACCCGTCCCGAAATCTATTTTTACTTTGTTGGAAAACCGGAATTGTTTGAAAATTTAATAAGTATTCAGCAAATTCTTCGTCCCTGTCTCTGCTGCAAATAGATATTCTTCTATTTTTTTGAACTTTCAGAAAACATAATGGTATATTTCAAATTATTTCTTAAAACGATGTCAGTGAAAGGGAATTTGCATACAAAAACAATTGCAATGTTTTGAAATATTTTCAAAAGGGTGGACGCGGACTTTAAAGTTTTGTGCCTTTTATTAAAAAAATATTATTTCGATTTTCTTATAAAAAATGTGTTTTTGTTTAATGATTTGTTTTTACGCAAAATAAAACGAAAACGATTTTGTTGTTGAAAACACCACGTTTAAAAAACGACCATTTCCATCATCATAATCATAATACATATACCTAGGTATTTTAGTTTCTGTGTTAAGCATTGTTGGTAATGTGGCTTTTGGAACTGCATTTTTTCCTATTTAGTCACACGCCACTCCATTTACCGCAAAACCTTAAACTTGACAAGTTATACTGTAGCTGTGCTGTGTAGGTAGAAATACCAAAAGATACAAAATACAAATGTCTTCATCGTATTATAATTATATCCACCTATATTATATTTTAACGAAGATGCAATAGTTGCCAAGGCCGATCATTACAAAGCTAAGCTACATACATTGTGTAGAGGGAAACTGACACTTGTCAGCAGTTCTGTTCAATTGGTCTCCAGTCCCAGTCTATATACAACTTCAACCCAACCACCCTCCCCACCTACCTACCTCACATCACTAACAAGACTTTTCCAGACACACGCTTTCCCTTTTTCCCGGACGAACGGGAACGGTAACGGTAACGGCTACGGCTACGGCTACGGTTCGAGAGAGTAGATCGTGGAAGACTTGACTTGACAAGGGTCGTCTGCATCTATTTTACTGATATCTCTCTGGTTGGTTACGTTGCTGTTGGTGGTGGTGGTTCGGAGGTTCATGTTTAAGTCTGGCTCCGGCTCCGGCTCCGGCTTCGGCTCCGGGTTCTACTCCTTTCCTCCTTCCCACTCCGGGATCGAGACGGAGACCGAGACCTGCACTTTCCCTCGCAACTCCAGCTCTCGCACAACTCCACTAACTTTCCTCCACACACTTCCTTCCACTTTCTCACACACTAAAAGTCTCTAACTTATAATGACTCACGATCAGTTCTTCATAGACTTGACTCGAGTTCACATCTCTTATTCTTCTTCATTCATAGTTCACCACCACCACCACCACCACCATCATCATTTCACCCTCAATTATTAGAACTCCTCTATTTTACTCCTATACCTCCATCATTTCATCCTTCTCTTCCCATTTCCCACACAGACTTCCTCCTCAATCTGTACCAAAACCAAAACCAACAGGACAGTCAACAGTAGCAGTTTCTCCTTCCCCTCTCAGCAACACTAATAATTATTTTTGTAATTTGAATTCCTTCACCCTTCCTCAACAACTGTGTTGTTTCGACCCCATCTTGACTCATATCTTCAACCTGAGTTCTTTGACAACGTCAATACAGTAGGTATTTTTTAAATCACCCAGTGCCCCCCTTTGAAGTGTCATCTCCCACACATTTTGTGTATCCTCGTCTAATGAAGTAAGTGTCAACTCTTTCATTTATTTTATAATAATTTAATTTTGGGGGTTGGTATTGGTAGGAATTGGTGGAATTTTAAAGTAGCTTAGCTGAGGGCAAATTATATTAGAAGGAACACGTGTATCTGTATAACCATGATAAAAACCACGGTCAACTTCACTTACAAAAGTTGGTACATGTCTGAATCTGACTTTATGTAAAATATAAAAGTAATACTCTACTCAAAAAAAGGAATTTGTGCGGTAATGGTATATCTACAGATTGTTTAGTTTGTGGTACAGGTAGGTTCCAAACAGCTCAGATTTGCCTCGCGTTGCCCTGAATGAAATACGTCTACAACGTAATTTCTACTCTCTCGGCCCTGTTGCTTCTCTCATCTCATCTCATTTCATCTCATCTCATCTCATCTCATCTCATCTCATCTCATCTCATCTCATCTCATCTCATCTTATGGCAATGGGAATGGAGAGCTTTAAAATAAATCACTACCTTAAAAAAAACTAGAGAAATAAATATTGGGGCTCAAGCCCTATGCATAATATACAGCCCAAGTAAAAACTAAGTATAGGATTTTATAGGATTCTAGAAATCCGGGATGATATCAGTGCTAAGTAAAAGTTGGAAAAGGTAAAAGTATAAGAGTGGAAATCAAAAAAGTCTTAGGTTAGTATAAAAGGATACAGGTAATACCAATACCATTACTAAGGAATGAGAGTACTCATATACTGTGTGCAATTTAGTCTTGAAACAGATACAGTTTCCACACAACTTATTATAGGCACTATTTGTACATTTTTGGGATGGCGTAGCCAGGAGCGCTTTTTTGTCTTGTCTGCCTGTTTTTTATTCAATCATTGTATGTATGAGCGAGAGACTCGGAGTAAAATTAAAAAAAAGAACAAAATATCCGGAAGTTACTTACAATACTGAACATCTAGAATCTAGAATCCAGACCAGGGACCAGATGATAAATAGATGTTCATCAAGAGTAGTAGTATGGATACGTCCCAACTTTCTAATAGTACAGAGGCGAAGTAAAAGCTCACAGATATATATGGGGATGCTCAAGTGAAAGTAGTACTGTAGTACAGATAATCGACTCTGTAAAGTAGCATGTAGGTTAAAGACGTGAGACTATGTATACTGATACACAGGAAAGGTACAGAGATACTAAGGAACTGGCTTGAGATGAGAGATCCAGATATTTGGATGAGATTGCCTTTTCATGTGCACAAAGCTCCTTCATAATTAAAATCCATAGCCTGAGGTAAACATTATTTTTGTTGACTCAGATATTATATCCTCGCAACTCTCTAAATACCATCTTCATTGAATTCTAGGAAATTAAGCAACTGCCTCACTAAGTATAGGTAGGTACCTTACACAAGTAAGCCCGTCCTCGTCCTCGTCCTCTAAGTAAGCCTTCCCTCCACCACCACATGTAAGCACACTCATCTCACGTCTCATAGCCTAATCACTACACACAACAACACATAGGGATAATGCCCAACACCAAAACAACCACCAGACTCTCGGAATCCTCAAATCTTCGAAATTACTCCATCTCCACCCAAACACTGTTTGAGCGAGGAATCAGCTTTCCCCGATGCGATGCAATTCCTAGAGAGAAACAAAACTTCATTTATATAATAGTCATTTCTCCCCTAAAAGTACAACTAGAACTAGAACTAGGCCATGTCAAATATGTGAGTGTTCCTGGTTACGTATGTAATATATTGGTACTTGAAAATAAAATAAGTCACTTCATTATTGCATACTTCCATATAGTAGTGTCAGAGCCGGATAATGTGGCCAGCGCAGGCAGTCCTCGCTGCTTGAATTATCTCAAAACATGTAAATGGAACATTTTGCAGTTTTTTGAAAATATGAAAAAAGAACATTTTGACTTTAAAAAAACATGCAAATTAAAGTTTTTGTACATTTCAAAAACATGGAAATAAAACATTTTCCACTTTTCTCAAAGCATGTAAATAGAACATTGAGCACTTTTCTGAATCAAGTAAAAAGGAAATTTTGCACTTTTCTAAAAGATGTGAATACAACATTTTGCTTTGCAAATAAAACCATCAATAAGATCAAAATAGCGGTTTTTGTATGGAAACAAATTTCTGCCTAAAAGCAATTCCTTCGTCCGGCCCTGAATAGTGTGTCTCAGACCCGTCTGCTATTATAGGAAATACGGTATATGCTACGGTATATGTAAGACAGACTAGTGAGAAATGTACTAATTCCTCCAATTAATTTGTATTCTTCAGCCCAGCATGAGCAGAGTAAGAATTTTTTGAAAATTTTAGCGGCGACGACAAAAAAGAAAAAGAACTACTCCATCCTCCGTCTCCGGCATCGGCACTGGCATCCTTTATGTATGAATTTGAAGTTCAATGGAAAATATTTACAGGGCTGATAAAACTATTAGAAAATTAGAACATAAAGCAACAAAAAGTGCACATCCATCTACAATTTAAAAAAGGAGTGAAAGGTGACTTCTTTTGAATCTACTCTGTCATCTGCCCTGCAACCGATACCGAAACCGAAACCGACACTCTGACCGTGACCGTACCTTCTTCCCAATGAACACATAGTGAAAGTGCCAATAAAAACACTTACAGACAAGGACAACTAAACAAGTGTCTCAAGATTATTACTACCATCCCTGTAGTACCTACCTATAGGGAAATATAAAAAATTATCTAATAATACAGCAGAGCGGGGAAGACGCGTCATAAAAGGGAGTTAAGTAAACGTTAATGGATGCTGGAGAAAGAGCGTCAAGGAGGAAGTAAAGTAAAAAAAAAGAAAGTAGCTGGAAAAAAGTACAGTAGCAACATACAAGCATTGTGTCAAGTTTAAGTAAATGGGGAAAAAGGGACTGGAACTGGAGTTGAAGTGCATGTAGAAAAAAAAGAGAAAGAGGCCGTCGATTTGATTTCCTTACATTTTACTTTTAAAACTTCAAGTTGTTCCCTTTATTGCTCCTCCACCTCCACTTTCCCGTCCTCGTTCCCACACACTATTACACATCTATTACCACAGTACTAGTGGGTAACAATAGGTATACGTATATCCCCCCTGTCTACACAGCTAATTTTGTGCATACCAAAACCGAAAACCGAAACCCGAGCCAAAATGTAATGGTGAGCGGATAGGGTAAATGGTAGCTGGAACATTGTCTTTAATAATCATTCTACATCTTGCCCAAAGGCAAAAGGGAAAGTAGTGTAAAGAAAGCACTTTCCAGTCTCCTGTTGACTGTCTGCAGTGACTTCATTTCACTTCACTTGACTTTCTCTCCCTCCTCCTCCTCCCTCGTCAAGTCTCAAGTCAATCCCAAATTCCAAATTCCAAGGAAGGCCCTGTGTGTGCTCTGTGTGCGTGTGACTCTGTGTCCCCTTCGGAGTGAGATCTGACTTTTATTTTGTATAAGTATATTTTGGACTCGAATTTGTGAGACTAGATGGTAAGCCAAGTGGCTCGTTTGATACTGCTCGGTTCATACCATAACACGGAACTCCCTGTAGTATCTCCAGCACTTTCCCCCTCTCCCACTTTGTCAAAAAAGAATAATTTCCTCGGCGTCATCTCAATCGTCATCTCCATCGTCATCTTCGTCATCTTTATTGTCATGACTGTTCACATTTTGGGACGTTTCGAATTCTAATGAGCTGAGAGTCAAGAAGTTCCCATTTCGTCCCCTTCATCTAAATACAAGGTAATTACACGCATTTTATTCTTTCTGTCTAATGTCGTCTGTGAAGAACCAAAATGACCCAAGTCCGATTTAAGCTGGAATCACAATGAGCGATGTCATACAAACAAAATGTTAATTAGGGGTAATTGAAAAGTGTAAAATGTTCTATTTTAATGTTTTTGAAAAGTGTAAAATGTTATATTTACATGTTTTTGAAAAGTGCAAAATGCTCTATTTACATGATTTTGAAAAGTGTAAAATGTTCTATTTACATGTTTTTGAAAAGTGTAAAATGTTCTATTTACATATTTTTTAAAGTGCAAAAACTTGTATTTAAACACTTTAAAGACATGTTTAAATATTTTTGTAGATAGTGGATGTTGTTTTTAGCTACAAATGGATATGGGTCATTTTTGTTCTTCACAGACGATATGTAGTTTGTTACCGTGCTGTTGCTGGTCCGAGTGTATAAAAAATTTAGTATAGGGCGTGATGCTTTTTGTATATAGGTAGTTATTACTGTATAGTTTATACCGTCGTTCAAAAGGGCACAAAAAACAATTCCTGTGAAGTTTCCAAATCGTTATCGTTGTCGGTCATTTGCAATTCACAGGTGTGTGGAAATTGAGCATAGAAATTTTCTAAAATATTAACAGGTGGATTATTCACAAAAAAAGTTCAGATGCCTTATATTTTTAAATTGTTTGAAAATTGCATATAGCTGATATTGACAGTATCAAAACTTATTCAATTACAATGAAACCCTTACACATAAATTGTATTGTGTAGAAGTTTCTTTATAGAGATATTAGTAAGACTCGTAGCCTGGAGCAATAGATTTCAACGGATTATTTTGCTTTCACTACGTCTACTTCTACTACCTCTTCAAATCTCATAGGATCATTTTCTCTTCAACCCTAACGCTATGCCTTTCTCCTCGACTTTCAATATGTGTTTGACAGGGGCTCATCTCTCTCAATACTTTGAGGGCAAATTTGAGTTTTACATTAAGATTAATATACATAGAGTTGGATCTCTTCAAAACTTCAAATTCCAGCGTAAACTAACGTCTCCCGTTCCAAAGTAAATAGAGTGTTTTGCACTTTTTAAAAAAGTGTGTAAATAGAATATTTTGCGTTTTAAAAAAACATGTAAATAGATTATTTTTCCCTTTTCCAAAGCATGAAAATAGAAAATTTTGCACTTTTTAAAAACATGTAAATAGAAAATTTTGCACATTTCAAAAACATGTAAATAGAAAATTTTGCACTTTTTAAAAACATGAAAATAGAAAATTTTGCACTTTTTAAAAACATGTAAATAGAAAATTTTGCACATTTCAAAAACATGTAAATAGAAAATTTTGCACTTTTTAAAAACATGAAAATAGAACATTTTGCACTTTTTAAAAACATGAAAATAGAACATTTTGCACTTTTTAAAAACATGTAAATAGAAGATTTTGCACATTTCAAAACCATGTAAATAGAACATTTTGAAATTTAAAAAAAAATACCATAACTAACATTTTTTGTATATATCTCATTTAGTTTTATTTTGACATAGCTTATTTTAACTCTAGCTTAAATTGGATATGGGCCATTTTCCGCCCCTGGCTTCTTCATTGGAAACTGGTACTGGTACAACATTTTTGTAGTAAATACACACACCACACAACTAATGACAGAGAAAAAACAGTCTTGCGCCTACCTACCCGCAGTATTAAAACCAATAATGCCAGGAGCCTGAAAGAAGACAAATTCAATTAAAAAATTAAATGGTTACGTTTAAAAACAAATTAGTTCACAAGATAACATTCTTGATAGGAATCAATTTCAAATATAATATAGTTTTGGTAACTATAAAGATGTATTATAGGATGTAAGTCTTTCTCTCTGTCTGTCGTTAAAGTCAATAGGAATATAGGATAGGAGTATAGGAGTAATCTTTTAATTTCATAATAAAATATTTCATGTATGTTGTTTCATTATACGGATACGGATGATGATCCTTTCATATCCGGGATCCGGGACCGGGACCGGGACCGGGACCGGCCGGGTCAGTTATGCTTGACTCGCTATATTCCATTATCCACCGGGTAAATTTGATTATATTAATAATCCGTCAATATTTTCCTATTACTGGTATCATTCTTCTTCCCGGTAAACACAAAACGGAGCAGACGAGAGTTGCAAGTTTTTCTGACGTTTTACTGAGCAAGTTTTAGAAAGTCATGTAGAATGTAGAGGTAGTATTAAATTATACCTTCTCCTGTAGTTTCAATCTTCTTTTCTTTGATCTGTTGTCGTTTTTGGCTTCTGCCTCTCGTCTTCGTAATGCCGTCGTACAACAAGCAACCGCCGAGACGGAGGATAAATAAAGACGCGAGAACGAGAACGACGCACATTATCCGCTTATGGATTTCCAAGCATAAAATGAGGATACGGACGGATACGGATGACATCAGCTGTGTGCTCTATATGGAAGTGGAACTGTTGCTTTTCTTTATGTACCTCTCCTAATAATGCGATGGCAATGACGATGATGACGAAGGCAACAGAACTTACTACTGTCTGTAGTACTATGTACTATGAGGATCCTGAATTATCCCCGATGCTGCCGTACAAAGATTATAATTAAATAACCAAGCAAGTATGTGTAAAGGGAAGATAAGGAAGCCGTAATTTCCATTCATATAATTTCCCAGTTCCAATTTCCGACAAGAAAATTGGTTCATAACACGATTATAGGTGAATTATAATGTAGAGAATTTAGTGTAGAGCAGTAATTAATTTGAATTGAACGAGGTGGAAAATGCAATGCAAGCAATGCAATGTGTAAATTACAAAAATTAAATTTGAAATATTCAAAAATTTATAAAAATGCCGAATAGGCTCAGCAACTAAATACAGAAGGAGACCTACACTATAAAAAATGTATATGACAGTGTTACGTAAGTCATATCGCCTGTGAAGAATCAAAATGACCCATATCCATTTTCAACTAAATATCAAAAGAACTATCTACAAACAATATATGAATATCGTACAATCCTTAAGGCATGTAATTAGAACATTTGACACTTTTCAAAAACGTGTAATTAGAACAATTGACACATTTCTAAAATGCGTAATTAAAAAATTTTACACTTTTCAAAAATGTGTAATTAGAAAATGTGACACTTTTCAAAACGTGTAATTAGGACATTTGACACTTTTCAAAAATGTGTAATTAGAAAATGTGATAATTTTCAAAAATGTGTAAATAGTAAATGTGATACTTTTCAAAAACGTGTAGTTAGAACATTTTACACTTTTCAAAAACGTGTAATTAGAACATATTTTACACTTTTCAAAAAAGTTTAACTGCAAAATATTGCAATTTTTAAAAACTCATAATTAACATTGTACGCATCCAATTAATTTCGTGTTTTTTTGCATAGTTCATTTTAATTCTAGCGTAAATTGGATATAGGTCATTTTGGCTCTTCACAGACGATATGGTCAGTGGTGCTACGTGGTGCTGGTTGACAAAAATAGCGTCTGTTTCATGTTTAGGACTGATCTCAATCCAAACAGTGAAAGGCAATTTCCCATATAAAATGTAGAGGCTTAATTGAATTCTTCTAAACATCTGCTTTTACATTTGACGATGTGGCTTTGTCCTGTTTGTGTCTTAGGTCTGTGACATGACTCTGAATGCGATTGGGAGAAACGCGTAAATAATAAGTAGGTACTAACGATAAGGTTCCTCTCCGTCTCCTTCCTGTCTCGATCCCTGCCCACGTGTGATTATCAATTAGGCTCATATAAGTAGAGGAGAATTATTTAAGAGAGTAAAAATGTTTGTATTTCTGTACTTTTTTGTACTGGGGTATTGGAATAGAAACTCTGCTAGCTCTGCGTTAGCCTGCTTCTCCTTCCTCGTTTTCGTTTTTGTTTTCTTCCTGACAATAAAATTAGGAGGGAAACCACAACCTATGTTAATGGAAAAGACTGAGAGAGATGTAGAAGAAGAATAGAATAAGAGATGGAAACGTGTGTGGGAGTGTTCCATTAGGAAATCGGCTTATTTTCATCTTAGAGGCTTTTAGTTCTCTTCTTTTTTCCCCCCTTCTTCTTCCTCATTCTAACGTAACGTAAAGTATTTGTGTCTATGTTGTGTGCCGTGTATCTTTGTCCACGTCCACATGCATGGTGGTCGTTGATATTATCTGTGTCTTCATCTCGAGACTCGTCCCCCATTGTAATGGAATCGTCCCGAGGTAAAGCGTGACATTTCAATAAGCTCATATTCTTATACAGAGTATTAATCCATTATTTTAGCAATGATGATCCATTCAGAGAGACACTTACTACTTACAACAGACACATAGGCTCCAGTCCTGTACTCACTCCTTTTTTTCTAGTAGTTGGACGTAGGCTGTAGACTGTAGACTGTAGACGGTAAGAGAGCAGCTCTTACTCGTATCGTATCGTACAATACAAAAAATAAAATTACTTAAGTGGAGTGAAGAGATCTGGAAAAACATAAATCAGACAGTGAGGGGTGGGATTTATAGGTAGGAAGTATGACATATTATTACAGAAACATTTTCTTTTATCTTATCCAAAAAATTCATCTATATCCAAAATCAGGGCCGGACGAAGGAATTGCTTTTAGGCAGCGATTTGTTTCCATACAAAAACCACTATTTTGGTTTTATTCATGGTTTTCTTTGGTAAAGCAAAATGTTGTATTTTCATATTTTAGAAAAGTGCAAAATGTTCTTTTTAATTGATTCAGAAAAGTGCAAAATTTTCTATTTACATGTTTTGAGAAAAGTGGAAAATATTTTATTTGCATGTTTTTGAAAATTCAAAATATTCTTTATTACGTATTTTTGAAAACTGCAAAATGTTCCATTTAAATGTTTTGAGAAAATTCAAGCAGCTGTGTCTGGATCCGATTAAAAAAAACGTGTTTTTGTAATTAATTTGAAATTCCCCGGGAGAAAATGTAGCACGTAATATTACTTTAAAAATATCCAAATTGAATAATCTAATACTGTATAATACAAATTAGAGGTGAGAAAATGAGGGGAACGAAGCAAAATTGGTGTATAATCAGTTAAATTAAAAAATGAAAGGAAACCTATACCTACCTACAAGGATAATTCCTGTATTTCGACGCAATAGATTTGTAAACATGGGGGATTCAAAAGCGCTACTTCTGCAGTCTCCAGATTTCCCAGCGTGAGCTCCGTCTGAAAAGGAAAAGAAGACATGTGGTATGTGGGAAGAGGAGGATGAGGGCAGGAGTAGGAGTAGGAGGAAGTAAGGGAGATGCAACAGCAAGACGCGGAAATACTGGAACTGGAGGAAGATGAGTTGAGGCAACAAGTGATTGAGTCTTTTCGAGGGTTCATCTTCATACAGAGCATCATTTCTGGGAATTTTATGCAGGCATGACCATAAATACAGTGAATACCATGTACCGTAAAGCTTCTAATAACCAGGACCGGACGAAGGAATTGCTTTTAGGCAAAAATTGTTTCCATACAAATACCACAATTTTGATTTTATTGATGGTTTTCTTTGGTAGAGCAAAATGTTGCATTTACATGTTTCTAGAAAAGTGCAAAATGTTCTTTTTACTTGATTTAGAAAAGTGCTAAATGTTCTATTTACATGTTTTGAGAAAAGTGGAAAATGTTTTATTTCCATGTTTTTGAAATGTACAAAAACTTTTATTTGAATGTTTTTGAAAAGTCAAAATATTATTTTTACCTCTTTTTGAAAACTGCAAAATGTTCCATTTACATGTTTTTTGAAAATGCAAGCAGCGGAGGCTGCCTGCGCTGGCTGAATTACCCGGCCATAACTCCCGGGAGGAGCTACGTCAGATTTAGCCACTGGTCCGGGAGTTAAAAGCTTATTATTAGCAAAAATGATTAGAAGCTTTACGGTAGATCGGGCAGGTTGAAGGCAGGCATACGAAATCTAGTAAAGCTGAATTACTCCGACAGTATCATGTATCATCTGTATGGCTTTAATTCTACTTCTACTTCTTCTTCTTCTTTTCTTACGAAAAGGATGACGACGTGTGTATGTTTGAGTACGAGCTGAATCCTGAATCGTGCTCTTCCGTTGGTTACAGAGTTATTACAGATGGATGGAACATATGAATTAATGTTGTAGGCGGATGTTGAGGTTCGTGGAAAGAATTCGAAGAAATCGTCATGGCACTGTGTGTGTATATAGGTAATCTAGTCAGGCAGTTCAGCAGTTCTCATTGATAAATTCACAGAAGGAGGAAAATCCATAATATGGTCCCAGAATTCTTATAATTTCTCCCATATCGCATTTCAGCAGTCTGTCAGCCTTTGCCATTTCTCCAGAATTCCAAATCCAGCTCCAGATGAGATCCAGGGAACATTCCGCAGACAGCATATATTGCGATCAGGAAACAAAATGTTGAGCATTGATTTGATTCAAGTTATTCAAGTGTGGATCAGGACTAGGGTGGGAGCTAGTCATGTTGCTTTAAGGGCAATTTATATAAGGGAAAAAAATTATGAAAGCATTAGTTAGTATGTACCTGTACGATTAGTAAATTATCTAACTACCTATTAGAAGGAATTATATATTCTATAAATAAATATTCTGGATATGAATATCATCAAAGTCAATGCCAAATTAAGAAGGGAATTAATTAAGGGATAATTACAGAGTCAATACAAAAAATATAAGTATAGCCGGTGAAGAATTAAAATGAGCTATGTTAATGAAAACATACTAGAGTTAAATGCGTAAAATGCTAGTTTCGTGTTTTAAAAGAAGCTTAAACTGTTTTATTTGCATGTTTTTCAGAAGTGCAAAATTTTCTAATGGCATGTTTTGGAAAAGAGCAAAATGTTTTATTTACATGTTTTTGAAAAGCGCAAAATGATCTACTTGCATGTTTTTGAAAAGTGCAAAATATTCTACTTACATATTTTTGAAATGTGCAAAATATTCCATTTACGCGTTTTTTAAAAGCGCAAAATGTTCTAACTACATAATGTTTTTAAAAAGTACAAAATGTTCTACTTACATATTTGTGAGATGTGCAAAATGTTCTATTTACGCGTTTTTGATAAGTACAAAATATTTTATTCACATGCTTTTGAAATAAAAAATGCTTTTTTTCATATTTTTGAAAAGTGCAAAATGTTCTATTTAAATTTATTTTGAATTTGTAAAATATTCTATTTGCGCTCTTTTAGGATCAAATTTTAACACTTTTGCAGATAGTGCATAATATGTTGTATTTAGCTAAAAATGGGAATGGGTTATTTTGATTCTTCGCATACAGTAATACGGTCATGTAATTGTTACGTGATTTTTCTATTTTTAATCTGATCGGAAGTTAAACGTTAAGTAAGAAGTTTCAATCGAGTTAGTTGGAAATGGAAAATATATAAAAATATATGTAAGAGATATAAATTAAGTTTCATAATATTTTATTATGGGTATATATATATCATATATTGATATTCGATGCATATAGAAACTATGCCGCTATATATTCACTAGTAAGGCTTAAATAAGCTTGTTAGAAATGGAAATTGGAAGGCATAATAAGTGGAGGTGAGGACTTGCATAGAGCCCTAGTAATTATTTTTTGTTCTGCTAAATTCAACTCGAAATCTGAACTCAAACTCACAAGGGACGGGAAAGACATGACATGGCCAACTCTTCGTCAGATTTCACAAAAAACAATTCTAAAATATTTTGATCCAACGCCCAACAAAGATCAAAAAGTTTTGCATCCTTAAACTATTTTTACGAAAAGTTATTTCTTAATTTTTGAAAATTCACAAAAGTGGCAAAATTAATTTATTTTGAGAATCGTATTTATACAATTTACAAATTGGTCCTAGAATTGAGCGTCATTCCCTTGCCAGTTGTCAGAACAAATCGTATCGCTTTGAATGTGAAGGAATTCAATATTGAGAATAATGAGATTCTGAAAGATACAGCAGTATTGATGGCGGTCTGGTGAAGCATGATGTATTCCACATTTCAAGTATAAAAAAAGAGCACGTAATACCAAAATCAGAGTCAGAATGAGGACTCCCACTCTAGAAACCTATATCGAAATCCTATATTTCCAATTAACAGCCTGTTTATACATTTTTTTAATTTCAACATTTGAATTGCCAATTTCTCTAGACAAATATAATGACCGTCATCAGTCCTCCGATTCCGTTTATATCATCGTTTACTTAGGGAAGCTCCTTTAATTAAGGCTTATCAACAGATTACGTCATTTTTCATTAAAGTGATTGAATGTTATATATTCAAAAAAAAACATATTGCTCGTGTATGATGTAGACGAGTGTGGGAGATGGGACGGTTGGCAATGGTATTCTTGGTGGCGTAGTATGTACGAAATGACTACGGATATGTATTTTTGACTAAAGAGATTTGTGCCAATTAATGTGTATTACATTTTTATGTACATAATATTGCTATCTACATACATCCCTTTGTAGAATTAATTAAAAGAAAATTAATTAACTCAGTTATGTCACTTCAAATTCTACAAGTCAATATTTTTTAGAAAACCAGTTCAATGTATACGTAATTGTATTGAAGAGTTTTGAGAGGAGAGAAAGTGGGAGAAAGTAAACTTTTAATTTTATTGTGCTGACGTTCCAATAACTGTTACGACATGAGAGCAAAACTATGTCATTTAGATTCCATTTTAAAATTAGCCAGTACATCGCTAATACTTTACACTTGAATAAACTGACTGAACTGATATGAGTTACAACTTTGCATTATGAATTAAATTAGTACCTCATAAATGAAGGAAATGAAGAGTTTTTTGGCAAAACGAGTTAAGTCCATCAAAGAAAATGTTTTACACGAACAACGAATAATGAATAAAAGGCGATAGGATAATTGTTTTGAACTCAGCTTTTTCTACAGGTACTGTAACTGACGAAGCGCTATTACAAGCAGTTTCATAAAACTAGACTGACTCTTGAATTTTTTAGAAAATTTCCAAAAATTTTAATTTGTGAACTTTTTCCGTTTTTCCTCAAAGTCAATAACATAACATGGAGTCAAAAGTCCGTGACATGAAATTTTAATCGTTTTGAGTGAAGCCAAACTTTTTTTTTACTTTAAAACTTTTTCTTGCATAAAAAAATTACGCACTGCAATATTGTCTCAAAAACGAAATTTAAATCACAAATGCGTGTTTTAGGTGGACTTACCCCATTTTACCAAAAAACGAAATTTTGGCTATTAAAAACAAACGCTTTCGTTGAACTTTGACCTTTACCATGGAACACAGTAATGTATCTACCTAGTTGATTTGTACACGTAACTCAAATAATCTCATTTTTGATAATAAAAATCATTGATTCACAGTTCAGATGTTCGGTAACAGTAAAACAAATCCCAAGTGAAAAGTCTCACTAAATTCTTCAAAGACTTTTAAATACATAAAAGATGTTTGAAGTTTTCCTACGCACTAACAAAGAAGAACTTTGATAACTTTGATTTTGATCCTCTGTACAAAGAAGACTGCGTTTTGTTGGAGGAGGAAATAGAGTACAAAACTATTTAATAGAAGAATAAAATAGGTCCTATAAAGTACCATATGCCATATATAATTCCTCGCCCTTGTCCTTGAACCCTTCTAAACTTTCTAATGTAGTGTATAGAGGTCAATATAGAAATTGTTTTCTACTTTTGATTACACTTTTCTCTTGAAAACTCAAAACTTCTCACGTGACACAATTCAATAAACTACATATAGCGGCCACTTACTTAATTTTTAATAAATTTACAAAATATTTTTCATCAAATATTTTTAAAAAATTTTAGAACGTTTCCGTAAAATCTTTTAAAAATCGATTCCAGGGTTTTTAAATAAATCGCTTTAGAAAATTACAGAGTTTTTCGATACAAAGTTTTTGCCTCAAAAATCGAAATAGAAATTTCTAATGAAAATACACAGATCTACGCAGAAAAAATTCCCCATCTTCAACTTTCCCCCTACCCTACGCTACGCTCCTTTCGCCACTACCATTCTACAGACAGATTTATAATATTATAGTGAATTTATTTTTATTTTTTGATTCATTATAAGTTGCTACAAGTTTCCAGTTCAAATTACAGTGTGTGTATCCACGCATCCCTCTCTGCTACGTATTTTCATTTCTGTCATTTTCTATTACCTAACTTTCTCACTGACATTGACGGAGATTGAGTAGCACTTACTGCACTATAGTTACATATAGCCCCATTTCTTTCTTGCTAACTCAGCTATTTTTTTCTCTCCATAATTTTTGACTGAGCTAAAATAGCCGTGTAAAATGAGTAAATTCTAATCATATGATCACGATCACGACCACAGTGACAACCACTGTATAAGGCTCAACTGCGTAATTTTGGAATTTACTCCAAACGAAAACTTCCAAACATGTTTGGTTAATCATTTACATAAAATAAATGTGAAAAGATTTCCCCTCCTCGCCTCTCTCCATAAATACTCGCAAGTTTCTGTCCAATTCCTATTTATTATGTAGTTTCTAGTTTTTAAAGTTGGAGGGGAGAATGCGAGGGGGACGTGCATCCCCGTAATTTCCCAATTTTTCCTATTACAATTTTCGCTATCTTTACTGTAAACAGAAGTGCAATCAACATCAAAATACTTTTAGTTGCAAGCACTAGGCAATTATTAGAGAGTAAAACGACTGCTTAATTTTAATACCGGAGAACGGTTTGCCATATTATGAGAACGGTTTCCAATTTATGTTCCATTTGCACTGAAGGCTTTAACGGGTTGATGAATGGACCATTTTCTAGAAAATCAAATAAAAAATGGCTTGAGTACCTATTATAAGGATCCTGGCACTGGCACTGACTATACGCGATCCTCATCATCATGAGTATTATTACTTTGAAAATAGAGTTGTACAAAATACATCACCAGAAAAACTACGAAAACATATTAACATTTCATGTCTAGACTTCACATATTACGAGGGGGGATCCGGATGGGGGAATTACTTGTTGCGGTTTTTTTTTATTAAATTAGAAAGTTGTAACAAAAAGTTTTTAAGCATGAGAACTACTGTCGTACTCGTACTCGTATCCGTATCTGTATCTGAAGGCAGCTGGCAGATGCTTAAAGTTGTACTTAAAGTAGAGTCATATTATAGAGAGTATGGGAGATAATAAGCTCTCGGACGAACGACTTTTGTAGATGTATTTTACAACTTGTAGAATTGGCATATAGAAAACTAGCTAGGTAACTTGATAATAGTGCGTAATACTATGTGCTCGAATATGTTACCCAGCTGCCTGAAACTCCATACAACTTGTTCATAATTAGTGTTTGGTGAAGTAAAGCTTTTGCCTCACCATGTCTATCTTTTCGGAGCTTCTACAAAAAAACAGACTTGAAGTACAGATGAATACTGGATACTTTATAAACAACCTAATAAATGTAGAGACGGAACTCCACCTCTGTCCTTTTCTATTAAAATAACTCCATAAATAGAATACCGCCAGTCCCATAGCACAAAGGGCTATGGCATTCAGATAGGCGAGCGAGAAAATGTAGCACACAGGTAGTTAATACAGACAGTGGAAATATTCCAATTGACCATTGCTTGGAACAATGCGAATCCTTTAGTTACATACTCAGACAGTAGAACATCCCAATGCCATCGCTTTTAGCGATGGGATACATACTTAGGTAGTTAGAAGAAAGGAAAGAAGTTGAATTCAAGAGTAATAACAGTAACAACAAGAACATTCTGATTTTACTCGAGCTACAGAAGAGTCATCATTTTCCTATCTCTTACACTTTTGAGCTCTGACTACAGATTACAGATAAATTGTAGAAGTAAAACATCATTAGTTTTTCACAGCGGAGTATAATAAACGACAATTCCTATTTTATCTGCTCTAGAGACAAGTGATTCTATTGTTGGTTTTCAAAAGTCATTAGTTACAGAATACCAAGTTTAGCTTTTCTTTTCTAAAAGACTGAAATTAGAGAATCGGTCATCTTCACTTGACCTGACAGTTAGCAAGTTAGGTAGAGAATTACGGACTGAAGGAAGGAACCGGGATTTATTGCCATTTGCCGAAGACTCTGAGGTCTCGGAATACCATCGGACAGTGCCGTGGGACGTTAGATACTTCCAAGCTCACCGGTAATTCCACGCAATATAGCTACTTACCTACCTGTTCTCACACTTTGTGATTCTTTTCCTCACTCGTCTCCGTCCGTGAACATATTATGTAATATAAAGTTTGTATAATATTTGATATTGAAGTGATTGACCGAGGTTATAAAAGTATTAAAACATCTTCCTCACAGATATTAATCACTGAAAACATTCCCCTTTTGTTTCTACCATTTTGCTTTTATTTACAAACGCACATTTCTTATATCATAAATATAAATATTTATTATATTGCGACTAGAGTTTAGGTCATAAACGAAATCTACTTCTATGAGATTTGAGCTTCGGATCCGCTCCGTTCCCTCAAAAATCATAGGTGCGGGGTAGAATTTTCGTTTTTGTCCCTATTACCGTAAAATTCTGAAAATTTTGACCCAAAATTTTGAAATTTCGAAAATTTTCGAAAATTTTTATTTTTGTTTGTAAAGTTATTTTATGTTATTTTTGTACTTATAGAATATATTTTGTTAATATTTTTACCATATTTTAACGAATATAAAGATTCACGAGAGACCAGAGAGAAACAGAAGAGCAAAATCTGTTCTGTATTCTGTTTTCCTGTCATTTGGCATCTTTGCATCGGAGGATCTTTTTGGTATTGACTAACTTTCAATCAGTGTGTACCCATCTAAATCGTGAATTGTGAAGCGTGATTGGTGACAGTTGTGAAGGGACCCGTAACTCACTAGCCAAGAGTAAAAACCGACCCCATTAAGAGTAGGTACATACTTATGATAGTTGGAATTTTGACATTTTTTTTTAATTTTTATGATTATTGTCGCAAGGTTAAAATACGTCATCATCAGTTAATAATTCGTGATCGTCGCTATACCAAATCGAAAGCCATATTTTGTTTTCTATATTTTTTTTATGTAATCATCAGCTCGCAAGCCTTTTAATTTTGATATTATACCGTTTTAAAATTTCACACTCAGAGTTAACCAAGTCAACTCTTAGTGTGGAGGAAAAATAATACATATTTTAATTTTTATAGAGTGACAAAAGCTGTCCATAAACTATTTTTAACTTTTACCAAAGTACAAAATCAAATTTTAGTGTGGAGGCCAAACCTCCAACTATCTGGAAAATTATATTTTTCTTATTTACTAATTTTTAGAGACAATGGCTATTTTGGATAGGGAAGAACAAGAGTTACGTAAGTTAGATAAGCCCATGAACTTTAATTTATTCAGGACAGATAATGAAGAAATGACTAATCTCGAAAGACATTATGGACGTACATTTTACAATAATACTGTATTTCAGTCGCGACTATACGCTGACGTAGTACGTGGCGGTGAGGTCAGACCGTCAACACAAATAACTTCATCAGGCTTAGCAACCCAAGATGCATATAGACACCTACCAAATTTCATAAATGGAGCACCTTATGAACCTCCACCTGACCCAAATATCCCGCATGAACCAGGAGACGACCCTACTGTACTCAAATACCCCTATTATAATGAACGTCGACGTACATATTGCGTAGTTGCAGAAGGTGCAAGACCAGCTTGTTGGCAATGTGATAATATAACGCACAATTTTCGTAGCTGCCCTAAATTATACCAAGCACAAGGAATTCCCATTCCACCTAGGCAGATTAGACAACCAAGACGGCAAGACGCACCTCAGGTAGACCGCGAGCCACAAGAAAATGGTAATTTAAACTAGAAGGGGTGGATATACAAAATATATCCAGACCCAAGCCTCCTGCATCAGAGCATTCTTTTAAATCTGTATCTATCAAATATACGAAAGTTTATTTTAAGTCACCTAAACCGGCAAGAGTGTACAAAACCATAGCCAAAGCCGATGCCGCTTTGCGAAGCTTGGGAACCAGGCAGAACAAAGTGACTGACGTTTTGGGTCATAAACCAGGTCATCTATTATTGGAAATAGGTTAGGAACTTGACGATTTCGACTTCGAAAAACCTGTAGGTATCCTTTTCGATTTTTCTTCCGAGAACGAAGTGCATTATGCACGGAAATTCAGTAATGAGTCTACAGAGATAAGACGTGAAATGAAGTTCCGCACTCATGTAAATAATATAAATACTTTGGAAGTTCTCGTGGACACTGGAGCCACTGTTTGTACAGTAAGCTTAAAAACTTTAAAGGAGTTAAAAATAGAAAAGTTAATAAAAAAGTGTAAACCACTCACTGTATATTTATCAATAGATGATAATAATGCACATACTATTGATAAAATAATTTACTTACAATTTTTTGTGAACGAATATAAGGAATGGATCCAGTGGGGATTTTTCGTGGTCGAGAAAGCTCAAGATCCTATAGTATTTGGATGTGATTTGCTTAAAACCTATAACGTGAATATTGAATGTGGCTTAGGCACAATCATTTTTAGAACAGCTCAAGAAAGGACTCATGAATCCATGAGGTTCGATTCAGAAAAATTATGTAGGATGAAAGCTTTTCCGTGTAAAGGCATAATTAGACGCATAAGTCATTCAGCATGCATAAACAAATTAGTAGTTACGCCCGTAGATAACCAACCCAAAGGCTTAAATTTCCGTGAGCGCAAGTTAGCTAGACAGAGAAACTGGAATAAAAATAACATTCAAATAGGTCATTGTATGAGGAAAACTACAACTAAAAATAGTCGGGATGCGATACAGGAAGACGACGATGAAAAGGTAAAAGGTAATAATGACTTCGATCAAATTGAGGTCACAATCGATGACATTGAGGCTATAGGTACTACCACTATCAGAAGAGTCCACAGTACAACTTCATCGTTATTGGAGGAGGTTCGTTCAGTGCAATCTAGCGAAGCATCAAGCCGAGCTGTCCAATATTATAAACAATACAAATTGCGACTGTTTACTGTTCGGCCCTCCCTCATTAAAGATGACGCGGCAACGGAGGTTCCCTTTTATACAGAGGACCCCGAGTATTCAGGTCAAATAGCCATTCATCCAAATTATAATTTATTTGAGAAGTTAGGGATTATGGTATTACAGGACACTGTTAAAGTCACTAAGGGAAAAGGCATTTTGCATGTAGCCAATTCTCAACAATCTGGAGATTTAATTTTACCACCACAACCGACCCTTTCCAGCTATGAAACAATGCCCACGGAGCATCTCCGTGCTACTAGGATAGTTCAAGACAATTCCTATAATATACATGTAAATGATCAAGAGTATACTGACGCAGTTGATACTGCACCGGTACCAGAAAGTGTAGAAGGTAGTCAACCATTAACCGATGATGAATTTTCCAAATTCAAAGTTTTTCAAGGCCTTACCGGACCTCAAAAGATTAAGGTTAGGGATTTATTAAGCAAATATTACAAAGCTTTCGGTTGGACCGAGAATGACTTTCTGGAACCGATGCGTGATCCTAGGACTGGTAAGACATTACAAGCCACAGTGGAGTTACTCGATAAGACTCCTCAAATAGTCAAACCTAGACCTATGAGTTACGAACATCAGGAATTGCACAAAGAAATTACGGAAGCTAATATTAGGAAGGGCATGGTAGAGAGATCTAATAGCCAATATTTATCTCAAGTACAGATGGTTAGAAAAGGTAAAACAGGAAATGACTGGCGCCCCGTAATAGATTATAGAAAGACGAATACTAAGATTAAACCCGAACCCGCTCCTATCCCTCCTTTACAAGAAGCTTTTACCCTATTTAGAGGCTGCATCATGTTCTGTCAGTTAGATATGGCGGATTCTTTCCAACAGATCGAAGTGCATCCAGACAGTAGGGATTACTTAGCCTATGTTACATATGACGGCCAATTTTGCCCGACACGCCTACCTTTCGGCTACATCAATTCGGGAACGATTTTCCAGAAGACAATGAATAAAGTTTGGCAACCATATAATCGAAAGTTTTTAAGTAATTACGTTGACGATAATTGTTTTGGCGGCAAAGACTTCGAGGAATTGATGGAGCGACTGGAAAAAGTTCTTTGGTTATGCGTCCAGGCACGAATGAAACTAAAACCCAAAAAGTGTTATATAGGACAACCTAAACTTATCTTTTTAGGCCACAAGATTAGTAGCCAGGGTATCGCAGTCGATCCCAATCAAGCCAATGTACTCATGAATTTTCCCGATCCACAGGACACCACTGACGTACGTCGATGGCTAGGGTTAAGCGGATTCTTTAGGAGATTAATTTTTGGATATTCGAAATTTGCTCGCCCATTATACAATCTACTCAAGAAAGACGCCGTTTTTATCTTCAATGCTGCATGTCAAAGAGCGGTGAAAGAAATGAAGACAGCCATATGTACCGCTCCAGCATTAGCGTTCCCGGATCCTACTGCCACTTTGGAATTATGGGCCGACGCCAGCGATTATGAGGTCGCTGCTGCTCTTATCCAAGTTATCACGAATGGTACTCATAAAGATCGGCAACCACTCGGTTTCGATTCTCATACCTTATCACATACTGAGAGTAAATGGACAGTGACGGAGAAAGAGTGTTACGCTATTGTTCACGCCTTCCAAAAATTTCATAATTTACTTTTCGGAAGGGAAGTTTTAGTGTACACTGATCACCAAGCACTAGTCAACATTCTACGTACTCCTCAGGTAACTGGCAAATTAGTGCGATGGAGTCTCAAATTGAGCTCATACCGCCTTAGGATTATGTACGTACCGGGTAAACACAATGAGATGGCCGACTGCCTTAGTCGCCCTCCTCGAGCGGACAATCTTCCTGTAGCCATTCTGAGAGGCATGACAGCGAAAACTGAACATCCTAGGGAACCTGAGGACGAAGAGTACATAGTACATTGCAACGATACGGATAAGTCAGTAATTAATTTAAAAGACATGCAGGCCCTGGATAAAGATTTAGCTGAGATAATCAAGTCACTGCAGGTAGATGAGGAAAACAACGGTAGGGGTAAAAATAAATACCGAAATGATTTCCGCCTCAACACAGACGGTATCTTGCAGCACGTCAACTATGAGCCACTGGGACCATTGTGGGTAAATGTATTGCCAGTCACTGAAGGAAAGCGCATAGCACGTGAACTGCACAGTAAATCACATTTTGGTTTCCGCAAAATCTACTACTCCATGGTAGATAAATACTGGTTCTTGCAGATGTGGGATAATGTCACCAAGGCATGTCGAGCATGTGACACTTGTCAACGGTTCAATGTACCACGAGTCAAGAAGTCAGGTCCTATGCATGCTATGATTACTCCAACTACTCCTTATGCTAAAGTTTCTGTGGACTATCTTGGTCCCCTTAATACTACTTCTAATAAAAATACATATATCTTGGCCGTGATAGACCAGTGCACACGTTTCCTGCATCTCATCCCAATTACAGGCACAACAGTGGCTGAAACGGTAAAGGTATTAGAACCATTAATAGCTAAACACAAAATTCGGAGTATAGTATCTGATAATGGTCCAGCTTTCACAGGTCATAAGTTCAATGAGATGTGCACTCGTCATAACGTTATTTCTATCCATAGTTCACCACATCATCCTAGCAGCAACGCCTATGTAGAAAGGGTTAATTCAACATTTGGCAGCATTATGAAAAAGCTTAAATATGAAAATAATAATGTTGAATGGGATATAATGTTACCGCATATAGAGAACGAGTATAAAGCCGTGAAACATGTTAGTACTGGCTATAGTCCATATTTCTTGATGTTTGGTAGAAGTCTTCATTTTTGTTACGTGACAGGGAAACCTCTCAACGATGATTATGATTCAAATGACCCAGAAATGCAACAAGTCAGATGTCATGAACTTCATAAGGCACGAATTCTTGCGCATGAAAACTCCTGTCATAATCAGCTTAAGAGGAAAATGGCTTTTGATAAGACGCATCCAACTATATTATATAAAGAAGGTGATTTAGTACTCAAGAAAAATTATTATAAGGCACCGGGTACAGCAGCAAAGTTCACAGTTAAATATACAGGCCCATATAAGGTATATAGTACAGCCACGAATCAGCATATGTACTTACTATGTGACAAAGATACTAATTTACAACAAAAAAATTGATGAAACTGTTCTTGAGATTGTGCATGGTCACAACCTAAAACCTTACCTACTAGACGAAATTCCTTTAGTAAATAATTATACTGAACCCGCTATAGGTGATCAGACTTGGTTGAATAAGCACGTTTATACTCCTGAAGATACAATTTTTCAGATTGAACCTTGGGCAGATCCAGAACTTAAAGATTTCGATGGGGATACGGCGGCACAAATCAATGTAGTCCCCCGCGGAATTTTTAACGAGGAATATTTATTCGATCCCAACAATGAATTAAAATTAAGAAATAGAATAATTCAGAGAAACCCAACTACTCATAATTCTAACTTGTATAAAAGAATTACTAATAACTACTCCACTTACATACCTACTTCCGTACCAGAGTTTGAGACACCTCTGGGAAATACTCAAACTCAAATTGTTAATGATGACGATATTAATTTACCAGTAGATTTACCAACCCCGTTGATACCGTCGGTCGCGGAACAAATTCCCACGCCGGCGGGACCTAATAATACAACTATTTCTAATAAAGTAAATTCGGATAATTCTCCAACTGCTAGAAGGTATTTTGATGTAGAGACTATTGATAGGTATCCTGCACGTATGACTACCACTATTGCCGATGACCCTTTTGCTAGAGAATCTCGTTGTAACAGTCATAATATGAACCACTTAGGTTCTGAAGGTTCCTTTATTGAAAAGGACGATTGGAATCTGATTCAGGGGATTGATATTACTACTGGGAAACGATATTCAGATTTTGATTATGATAAAACGAAAACTTATTTTAATTCATTCCGAAACCCAAGTAAAGACATTCCTATGTTTTAGATTTCAAATGTCGCACAACCAACAGAAGCTCCCACTTATAGAGCAGACTCTGTAGATACTTTTAATCACTCAATTTATAGTTGTCACGTTAATAATAAAAAAGGATGCTCCGAATTAGGTGATGTATCCCATAATAAGCGAGACAACCCAATAGAAATTCCCGTAGCACCAAAAAGTTGGAATGGAGAGCGGAATGATAATTCCGCCCTTCAGCACAAAATACAGACCAAATTAGTAGTCACAGAACTTTTAAATAAGAAAATTATTAAGATGGTCAATATAAACGATGAAACACATATACTTGAAGAAATCGAAATCGACACAGCACCAAAAGAATCAATCACTCATAACACTCCGGATATTGATCCAGCTGACAGCAATCTCGAATTCTTGGAGGAAAATGAAATTGAAACTCCCACTATCCCAACCATAGAGCCACCAGCGGTCATTGAAAATCGTACTGTCACACTCACACCTGCAAAGGGAAATAATAGTAAGGTCATTTTGAAGAATAAAAAGTCAGAGTCAATTACTGAAAATACTGAATTACGAAGGTCAACAAGACCTAAGAAAGCAGTCATACCTTGGGATCCTTCCGATGTTGAGGTTCCAAAGACACAAAAACGTAAAGAGGCAGGCTCCGTACATAAAAATAGAAAGAAAAAGAGAGTAGCAAAATTAAAGAGATGTCACGTAGAACCGACCAATGCCATGACCGAATTCCTTCGAATCATGGGAAATGTGGGCAACATCATTGCCTTACAACATAATAAAATTCCGGAGATCCAATCGGACACGGAGACATCATCAGACTCAGAGACTGATAGAAATTAGTAGCCGCCGTTTGATTGAGCCACGTTATTATTACCCTTTCCATACCATACATTAGATTCAGTTAATATTCACCACCGATTCCCTTGAATCAGGATCATAGAACATTTTCAACCACCCAGCATTTAAGAATACATACCATGATATCCATACATGGGATCGAAATAAAATAATAAACCAGGCATGGCATAGAATGTGTAGGTACTTAACTGTTGGGAAGTGTTTTGTTTTTCTTGAAGAGTGTTTTTATAGTTACCACATGGAGAGCAATAACGATGACGATGAGCCCATACCAACTGACGACCACTACTTGCGCGACCCTATTGATCTTTATGATGATGACGACACCGGATAATAGAGAGACAGATGGACCGTGAAATGTCTGCGGGCCCGCACCAGCATCAACCGATGAAACACTTGATACACTGCGTGCCTGAGAAAATGGATCGCCCATATGCTGCCTCACACATTGATTGAAGAGGAAATGGATCCTGAAATTCTGACCACTAATGACGATGACAACAATGATGACGACAGAGATCCACCAGCCCCGATCAAACATACTATCATCACAGGACTTGGTAGATCCCTTCGAGAGAGCGCATACACATCTTGAAGAGATGACAACTACTCAACCAGAACCATCAACACGAGGTAGGAGGCCAGAACCAATGATAAACGTCCGCGGGCTTGCTCCAGCATCGCAAGATGAAATACTGGGAACACAGCAACACCTGGGAAAGTGGATCAACGGATTTCTGCCTCACACAGTTGTCCAAAATAGACAAACACAAATTACATTAATATTATGAGTTATTAATTCCATCCAACACTTTTTGGCTTCATGTCCACAAGACGTAGATTTTCAAAGTAAACTGTTTTATTAATAGTTACATGAAGTCAAAAGCGTTGGATGGGAATAAACTATGGTGACGAAATTATTGTTACGCAGTTACATTGTTGACATGTTTGACGATGATGATTTATTCTTGATTTGTTAATATTTGAGCTGTTTATATCCATCGCTAATTAATTTATTGTTAAATATTTCGTTGATATTTGTGCTGTTGATATCCATCGCTAGTTTTATTATGAATATTTGAGCTGGTGATATCCTGAAATTTTATTTAAAATATGTATGTATATTTGATTGATTCGATATTTGTTCATAGTTGAGTTGTTTATATCCATCGCTAGTCGATTTATTGTTTAACATTTGTTAATATTTGCGCTGTTGATATACATTGCTAGTTGTAAGCACCTAACTATATATTTACTTTCCCAAGACTATGTACATATGTTGAAGATAATAGTTTCTGTCCACGTATTTGATTTATCCTCTATTTCAGAGTCACAATTAAAATTTAATTCTAAATTCCCTTCTAGACCAACGGTGAAGGGTAGATTTTCTTTAAAAACTTGAATTTTTCCAGAAACTTGAAGCATCAGAAATTTTTTTTAGTTTGCCTTTACCAACTATGTTGTAAATTGTAAAAATATCCACATTCTTTTATTTTATCATTTTTTTTTAAATTTTCACACTTTCCGTAAACAGTCCTACTGTAAATATTTCATTCTTTTGGACACCAAAAACACTGAGATAAAATTTTAAAAACACTAAAAACCGTTGCACAACCTGTAGATAATTCAAATAATTCAATTCTGTATTTTGTTGATTTCCGACTCTTATAGTCAAAAATTAGTGTGGAGGTAAAACCTTCAGTAATTTTTGATCAATAATCAAATTCTCAATGTTTTTTTGACTCATCACGTCCAAAATTAGTGTGGAGGTAAAACCTCCAATCATTTTTTTTCTTTTCTTGTTACAATTAATTCAGGTGACACAGTAATCACAAATTGAATTTTTTTTCGAGACTACACTAAAGTACCTATATAGATACATATCTTAACATATACCCACCATACCACATTTTTATTGATACTTACCTAACTCCATTCCGAACGTAATATTTATAAAATGTAACTTCACCAATGAGACTGGAATTGGAATAGTCTCTAAATATTTAATTAATCCATTGGAACAATGGGAATCCTTTGAGGATAAATACCTTAATTTAAATGAATGTCTGTCAAACTTAAATTTAAGTACACTAAAACTCTGTACACGGTAGACGAGACGTTTATTAGCCACTCAGTATGTACATCCTGGAAACGGATAGCTTTTTGAATGAAAATACCTAATGTAACTAGCCTGCATTCTCGCACACTTTCCGCACGCTAACCTAGACCGCCGATGGGTCTCGGCTGATATCGTGTGGAGGGATTTGTAGAGACGGAACTCCACCTCTGTCCTTTTCTATTAAAATAACTCCATAAATAGAATACCGCCAGTCCCATAGCACAAAGGGCTATGGCATTCAGATAGGCGAGCGAGAAAATGTAGCACACAGGTAGTTAATACAGACAGTGGAAATATTCCAATTGACCATTGCTTGGAACAATGCGAATCCTTTAGTTACATACTCAGACAGTAGAACATCCCAATGCCATCGCTTTTAGCGATGGGATACATACTTAGGTAGTTAGAAGAAAGGAAAGAAGTTGAATTCAAGAGTAATAACAGTAACAACAAGAACATTCTGATTTTACTCGAGCTACAGAAGAGTCATCATTTTCCTATCTCTTACACTTTTGAGCTCTGACTACAGATTACAGATAAATTGTAGAAGTAAAACATCATTAGTTTTTCACAGCGGAGTATAATAAACGACAATTCCTATTTTATCTGCTCTAGAGACAAGTGATTCTATTGTTGGTTTTCAAAAGTCATTAGTTACAGAATACCAAGTTTAGCTTTTCTTTTCTAAAAGACTGAAATTAGAGAATCGGTCATCTTCACTTGACCTGACAGTTAGCAAGTTAGGTAGAGAATTACGGACTGAAGAAAGGAACCGGGATTTATTGCCATTTGCCGAAGACTCTGAGGTCTCGGAATACCATCGGACAGTGCCGTGGGACGTTAGATACTTCCAATCTCACCGGTAATTCCACGCAATATAGCTACTTACCTACCTTTTCTCACACTTTGTGATTCTTTTCCTCACTCGTCTCCGTCCGTGAACATATTATGTAATATAAAGTTTGTATAATATTTGATATTGAAGTGATTGACCGAGGTTATAAAAGTATTAAAACATCTTCCTCACAGATATTAATCACTGAAAACATTCCCCTTTTGTTTCTACCATTTTGCTTTTATTTACGAACGCACATTTCTTATATCATAAATATAAATATTTATTATATTGCGACTAGAGTTTAGGTCATAAACGAAATCTACTTCTATGAGATTTGAGCTTCGGATCCGCTCCGTTCCCTCATAAATGTATTAAGTAGAAGTTAAAGTGGAATTCGAGCCGAGGCAATTATTAGTAAATAAAAACTTTCAACGTTTTTAATTTAATACATGGAATTCATATTTCACAGTGGTTTGGGCTTTGATTATTTTGACACATAGTATCGTCTGTGAAAAATCATAACATGTCTCATTTCCAATTTAAGCTAGAACTGGAATGAACCAAGTAAAAAAAACTAAACGGGATAAAAATGGGAGTGTTATTTTTATGAGTTTTTAAAAAGTGTAAAATATTCTATCTGCATGTTTTTGAAAATTGCAGAAATTTTGTATTTGAATGTTTTTGGAAATTTCAAATATTGTTCTATTGCATGTTTTTGAAAATTGAAAATTGTTTTATTTGAATGTTTTTGAAAACGGCAAAAATGTAGGTACTATTGCAAGTTTCTGAAAAGTGCAAATTGTTTCATGTGCAAGCTTTCAGGATCGTGTTTTTTAATTTGTTTTTGGCAGTGCGTTTTGTTTTTTTAAAGCTAAAAATAGAAACGGAGCACTGTGATTCTTCACTTGCCGTAATAAGCATACCTTTCTTAAACTTTGTTTTACTTTGAATTTTAGAACAGTAGTAATTGTAATTATACCTAATTAAACTTACAAGCACGCAGCTGGGGTCTGTGCTTAAATCAATGCCATGGAAACGACGAGGTTAAGCCCAGCTCAGCTCATTCAGTTCGCTGGATGGGGTAACCAAAGGCTGCCTGCTAATCCTGTTTGGCTCGGTGTTAGTACGGGACAGGTCACTGAAGAGTCTGGTTGTATGAACTTCGATTAAATCGACACACTGAATATTTAGTATTATCATTAATTAAACTTTTACGGACTTAAACGGCCCTAAATTTTGTAGGTGGTAGATAAATTCTATCAAACCGTAAAACGTCAATAACGTCATATTATAAAATTACCAAAATCGAATATCGAAATTATGAATAAACCAATCCAACTGAATCTATCTTATTGGCCTCCGTCCGTCCTCCAAAAAACTTAAGCGTAATAATTTGATTCTGATCTTCTACTTATGTACAGTGTGTCATTAGTCTCGAGTTTGTTTTTGACAGAACGTATTATGTACATAATTATATTAGAAAGTTCTTCAGTACCAGCCACCACCTTTAGGATTTCCTAAGAGAACAAAAAAACTTTTCACTCTTCAGTTTCCTCATAAATAATAATCATTTTGAAATAACAAGGACATGAACAAGACAAACGAGGAGGACGAGAAATGGAAATAGGAGCCAAACCACAAGCGACAAAACCTACTGTTCGTGTTGATGTTAAAACATTTTTCACGCGGGACAGTGAAAATGTTAACTGTCAACACTTTCAACATCTAATTTAACAATTTTTATCATTTTCACTCCTGTCACCGCACCACACTGCTACATTATCCTAATCCTACCAGGATCCAGAAATTCAGACTCTGGGGTTGGACATAAATGGCGCCACCCAAATTTATCAAATTTCTGGACCCCCTTACCCACCTTGTCTCCCTCTTAAGCATAACGTAAATGGTTTTTAACGTCTTTAACATGGGATGTCAAGTGACCCACCCTCAATTGGGGTGACATAATTTATGCCCAGCCCCTAGTTTTCTGCCAGTTAGTCGTGGTCATATTTAGTTAGTGTCGAATGCAACCACAGAGCGGGATCTTTCAAAGTTTATAAATATTTATATGTGGAGAACGAGAAGATTAAGATTCCTATTCAAGATTAAAAGGTGTATGCTAGTAGTATTTTGTAGCTTGTTTGTGGCCCACTAATTTGATAGGGGAGCCTTAAATATTGCTCCATTATGTTTTCCGAGTGTCATTTTTCTTGAAGTGTGCATGCTCAAGGTTAGCTGACTAGTGACGCTATAGAGAGCATTCTGGATGTCAAATCAAACTAACAATAATGGGTCTTCTGGCTTTGAGTTTGGCGAGACAAGTGACAAGGCAGTATATCAATTCTTGGAATTTTAATTGCCTATGATAACGTTAGGCTACCGTCATCGATGTGTACAATGGTTTTAAAATTAGGATTAGTACTACAGTTAATAATTTATTCACTATAAGTCGATTTGGCAGAGGCCTATTCTGCATTCAACCTTGTAAGATTAACAGTGGGCACAATATAACTATATATTTATCATTTATTCTATTATCAAGAATACTAACTATTCCCAGTACTTGACTCACAGAAGCCACGACGACTAATTGTAGTGCTAATCCATCAATACCTTCAATTCATTTGCTGCGCGACTGATCCAGAATTCAAAATCTTACATGAAGAACGTGTCCACTGATAAAATAAATCATCGGTTGTGAATAATTGACGCATTCCATCCACAAGCAGATTTCCAATAGAATTTGCTTCGTTGTCCTGTTGAAATGAGGGAACTTATGTTTCCAATTACTCGTAAATGCCCACTCTTAAGTTATAGCAGTGTTCCCGATAAATCCGTTTAAACTTGCACTTCAGTAATTTCAGTTTCTTGTAGAACGAAACAACAGTGGATTTGACAGTTCAGTGATCAATAAAGCCATACTCAAACTCAAACTAAACCCCAAACGGCAGTAGGTAGTTCAGTACGTGGTTATATTATTAGTAAAAGCACGAGTATCTAGTCCGCGGCTGATCCTATAATACACACACGATGTACCAAACGCCGGAAGGACGATGGGAATGAAATGACCAAGAAAGAAAAAAAGCGACAGCTTTGTCTTTGCAAAAGACGGAATGAGATCACTTTTCTCCTTGCTTAAACTTAAAAGAAAAGAAAAACAACAACACACAAGCAAGATGGCAAGGGAGGAAATAGTCGGCATTCGCATTCACCTTTGTAAAATAATCCCAATCACTGATCGATTTCCTTTTTCTTTGTCTCCGAAACTCCGAATGTGAGTTCTCAAGTCCTTGGAATGGTCTCGTATGTTTTTGTTTGCAGTCCTATAGATAATTGAATTTCTCGGGTCGGGTTTTGACACGGATATCAATAGTTTTTCTGTTTTAGGCAAAACTAAACATTATTTACTACTGCCCTATACTGGTTGAGTATCACTTTAAGAATAGGATACCTCCGATCCCCCCATTGTAATCTTTAGGTTTGTACACGAAAACCGAATTAGATCCTCTTCCCTGTAAGATAAAAGAAATCAAGGGAAATATCTACAAAATGGTTATTATGATCATGGATGATGGTGTTTGGGCGAGCTTTGGAATGTTAACTACGGGAGAACGAGAACAGATGAAGGTTGTTAGATGACATAAGTGAAAGTGTTTGGCTATTTTATTTCTGTCAACTCATCTTAAAACTTTTATTTGTAATTCCTTTCAAAGTCTCTAACTGTAGAAGTTATTCAACTCTATTATCATTTGAAGGATGTGGATAGGTCTATAATACCAGTATCAGCAGCAGAAAAGATTCTCAAACAAATATCTGGACATTATTACGCTGGTCTGTGATAGCAAGCACCCATGTCTACGGGGTTAAAAATTGGATAGTAAGTGAGTATTCTACTACAGAAAATACAGTAACTTATCTAATAAAAATATTTTGTACATTTCCAAAAATTTTAAATGATTTTTTTCACTATACGAAAAATTTTCTGATTAGGTAAATACTTTTAAAAGCCTTCAAATTGTCTGATTTTAAGCGTTTTAAAATTCAAATAATTTTTATTCAAATTATTTTGGTTCTAATATTACATCTTTTAACATCTCGGAAGTCTGTAATTCTTCATGTTTTTTGAGAGGGGGGAAACTATTCAACCTAATTAAACTTGTGCCATGCAAATATTGGCCTTGTTTAAAAGCTTTATATACGAAGAGAAATTGAGGCTTCTGATGAGTAAAAGTTAAAAATGTCTCAAGTGGTAATAAAGATTTAAGTGTTAAGATGGATGATGACAAGAGACATGATAGTTTTTCAAGAGGTTTGTTGTACCATTATCTCCTGTTTCGCAATATATGAATTTTGAGGCATTGCGTATTTAAGTGTGTGTGTGTGTACGGTAGATATTGAGATACAAGTGGATTATTATAATTTGAATTTAAAATGGAAATTGTATGGAGTTATGGAGGAAAAAAAAGGTGGAGGAAATGTGAAGATGTGAAGATATAAGGCTGTTATAAGCTGAGATGACAGAGCAGAGATTTAAAGATGGAAGAGCTTCAACCCAACCAGTAACAATACCAGGACCAAGCATCAGACTACCAGACCACGAAATAAAATGGAAATCTTGCATATTCTTCCTGTACTCATTTTATTCATTTTCGTCAGTCTGAGGTGCACTTGAGCGTTTTAAATGGAACAACTTGAATATATTTTTTCCATTTTTCACATATCTACTTTCTGTTCCCTCATGTATACGCAGTAGGAAGGAGGCTGCAGATCCCAATTGCAGGGCTTTTTTCTCATTTCAAAGGGTTAAAAAAAAGTACGGAACTATAGATAGAATGGCACATACCAAGCCAAACCAAGCTTCTATACTAATTCTATTTCTTGATAGATTCATATTTCGATCTAATGTGTAGTCTACGTCTACTTCTACTCCTATCTGTACAAACACAGTGAGTCAGGCGCGGGTTTAGGGGGTGGGCAACAGGGCACCCCAAAATGATATTTTTAACATTGGCTAGCATAGGGGCATAATACTGAGATGGCTGATTTAAATCGTGATTAAAAAGTCAAAATTACCCATTTTTAACTAGAAAAAGAATTCACTATGTACAAAAAAGTATTAAAATACATCGTGATCTTGAAAACATTTAAACAGAGCATTTTACAATTTTCAAAAACATGTGAAATGAATATTTTGGTATTTTCAAAAAACATGTACATAGTGTATTTTAAACTTTTTTAAAACTTGTATATAAAACATTTTGCACTTTTCAAACAACATGTAAATAGTGTATTTTGAACTTTTTCAAAACTTGTAAATAGAACAATTTGAACTTTTTCAAAAACATTTTACGCACCTATCTCACTTCATTTTTTGTTGGCATATAGCTCATTTTAATTATAGCCTAAATTGAATTTGAACCATTTTGATTCTTCCCTCACAATATGTACAGAAGATATGTATACCCACCCCAGAAAATATCTCTAGGTCCGCCCCTGGACTATGAGTGAGAGGATGTACGGGGAAGAAATTTAGAATTTTCTAGGGACTCTTTAACTAGGAAAATGACTCGTGAGGAATCCTTAAAAACCTTTGTTCCCCTCTATCTGATTGTACGGAGCTTGATCATTTGCATTATTCCGAGGAATATATCAGTCTTTTTTTTTCAATAATACGCTTTTGTATAGATCGGATGTAGGTAACAGTAGCTATAGACCCATATGTATGACATCCTTAATCTAGATTCTCTACTATCTATATGGCAATGGCATGACGACATCCACATCCACGTCAACGTCTCCATTTTTATTCTTAACTGCTACTTTGTTACTCGCACACGTACGTATACCTACCAAAATAATCGACGTCGGCCTACACACCTATTCATGTAGGGCGTAGGTAGGTAAATGGTACAGTGTCAGTGTGCGAGTGCTAATAATAGTGAGCAGGAGCAGTGAATACGTAGACAGTTCATCCTGAAAATATTTTCCTGGATATAAAATCCCGTCGGGGAAAGAAATCTCGGGAGAGAATGATTTGCTTATGCATGCTTACGTAATTGCCTACCCAAGCTATATATTTTGGTGGGCTTATAATGCGTAGCTTATATTATGCGTAGCTTATATTATGCGTAAAAATCATGTATCCAGCCCCACGTGAAAGTGAAGTAGTAGATGTGAACTAAAAAGATCGCGATAACATTGTCGTATTTTACACGCACACATTTAAGACAAAAAAAAATGATAAAATCCAGACTAAAGAAGGTAACATGTAGCATTTTGTACAATCAAAAAATTACCGTATATTGGTCGACACTAATTCTTGCCGAAGCTTTCTAATAATGAAGCAAAACTGGTTCGAATTTTTTTCCACTCCATCCCAATAACATCGTCGTCGTTACTGAGAATTGACATGTTTGGGTTCTGAAACTTCTGAGTGAGTACAAAATATGGAAAGTATTACACAGATTTTAAAAGATTTATGAGGTTCGTTTTGTATAGGGAAACCTTAAAAGTGGTTTGTAATATTTAATAATGCCTTCCACAATCACAAACGGAGCTTTCCTTTGAGTAATGTATGCGTATTAGTAATATTAAATTGACGACTAAGCAGTAGTCCTCCCACGTATCTCACATCAAATGGATTAGAAAATTAGATAACAAGATGACAGTTGCAGTGCATACTGCTGCAACATTTTAATAAATTTCTTTTGAGGGCACACTAAAGCTTTCAAAAATCGGAAAATCTCCATACTAGAAGAAAGTGTCAAAGGGAAAGGGGAACTTCCCTCCTGTCTGTCTTCTAAGGCATGCCATGTGATAGAAATTTAAAAAAATAAAATGGAAATTTGGAATTAGAATAAATTTATTCTCCCATCATTTTTATTTTTTCTACAATTTTTTTTCTTACATAATGGAGAAGTTTTATACGTCAACAGTGCAGTGGATGAAGGGCAAGGTTAACCTTCCCCTTCCGACACATGCATCACACACCATGGTATACTGGTATACGAATTAATTAAGGGATGACATGCAAAGCATGCGACATAACTTAATTATGCTTATTAACAATGCTATCTCGAGAATCTTGGAATTTGTTATGCTTAAGTTTTAGGTTTGGGATTTATATTCGCCAAAATATTTTCGAAAATTTTTAAATTCCAAGAAATTTTCTACCTACACGTGTTTAGATTTCGTTTTGAAATTAACATTAAAATGAAGAAACTGATGATGCTCGCAACTTCATAATGATTGTAAATACCATATGATTTACTGGAGATATAGAATGAATATAGGCACGTGCCTGTCCCAACCAATTAATTTCCCTGTAACTTTTCCCCAATGGACATAATATGGACCATCTACTTTGAAATGTGAAGTTTTAATAGGTATTTACAAACTATCTATATTCTACTGGAGAACTAAATAATTAGATGAACATTGAAATTTGAAACTAAAATTAAATGAATAGATATGATGGCGTCATAAGTCGGAAAACATGAGCAGCTTAATTGGGATTTCATGGGAAAACTTTACAATTTACAAGCAAGCTCAGTATAGGGGGTTTACACTAGTTCCGTTCCATATATCTCCCAGTGTAGAAAGTATCCTGGAAGTATCCTGAATAGCAAAAGTCCATTATTTCGATAATACTATCTAGGAAGTTCTCTGAAATGCTGAATGATTCGGTATTAAGCAAACTGTTGAACTGTGTATCCTCTTTCCTCAAGCGGTCCAGGGTCCGGAATATAAAGGTACACCATTTAGGTTGCCTAGATAGCTTTTTTTGTAGGGAGGTACCTACCTGCCTGCAGTTACAGGTACCATTCCCTGAAAGTATTCCCGGAGAAATATTTAACGTTTGTGTGCTGTGCCTAAATAAACTTTTTGTGTGAGAGGTATTTACTTTGCATGCCTATAAGCCTATCTACATATGTGCATATTACATCTGAAGAGCATTTTGGCAAAACGGGTCAAGTCTATCCAAGAAAATTTTACAGGAACAAATAAAAAACGAATAAATAAGGTGACAGGATTATTTTTGAATTCGATATTTTTCCACAGGTACTTTAGCTGAAAAACCGTTTTTACAAGCAGCTTCCTAAATCTAAACTGACTATGGAATTTTTTTAGAAAATTTTCAGAAATTTTAATTTGTGGACTTTTTCCGTTTTGCCTCAAAATCAGTAACTTAACGTGGAGGAAAAAGTTCTCGAGATGAAATTTTAATCGTGTTGAGTGAAACCAATCTTTTTTAACTTTTACACTTTTTCTTGCATAAAAAAATTTACGCACAGTAATTGTCTTCTACAAACTGCGAAAACACTCAAAACCCAAATTTAAATCAGAAATGTATATTTTAGGTGGACTTATCTCATTTTGCAAAACTACGAGAGTTATTTAAAAAAATTATCTAGTTGATTTGTACGCGTAACGCAAATAGTCTCATTTATTTTTAAAATGGACTTATCATGTTTTCCCAAACAACTCTTAATCTGTTAACTGCCAAGTAGCCTTGGCGTGGGGAAAGACGGGCTTGCTCAAGCATACGCACTCAGGGCTCAGGCTCAGAGGCGCAGTCCGAGCGAGACATGTGAGGAGGGCGGGAAGGCCAGATAGCAAACGTGAAAGCTGCATTATAAAATTTAAGGTGTAGACAGAACAAATTAGCATAGGACTCAATTGAAGGATTGGAGAAATTCATATAGTACCTAGTTCTGGTTCTAGTCTTCGCTATACATATAGTTCCGGTTCTGGAAAAAGGATTTTCGAGTCTAAAAGTCGCTACAGAGATTTTTTGTAAACTGTTGCTATGTGTGTTTTGCCCGTATTTTGGAATATACAGAGACAAGCTGACTAGTGAGCTAAAGCTGTTGGCGTTGACAGGGGACTGACACGCTGGGATGGCAATAGTAAAATGGCAATGACAAGCACCACCAAGGCTGAAACCAACACTCAATATGTAAGCTTATAAGCGATCCAACCAAGTTGAACTGTTTTTTCTCAATTCTTCTTACTTGGTGATACTCACAGTCTCTGCCCTATGGCCTCACCACTCGCTCTCACTCACTCAGTCAGTTCCAGATTTACAGCTCCCACCTATGCATATAGTTTACGTATAAATCAAGCTGACAGTAGAAATACGAGTTGGAGTGTAAAAAAGGGATTTCGTTTTTTTTCACTCTAAAGTCTACAGCCGCTGTTCGTTCCTGCTGTTTTCTGCTGCAGATTTCTGGATCCTACATATGCCTTAGATTTGTACGTTCAGGTTTTTCACTGATATGGATACAGATGAGGATTGGATCTGGATTTACATTGGAACGTAAATTGCATTGAAAAGGGAAGCTACTTTTTGACTAGAACTGCAACATATACAACGACAGCATAGAATATATTTCTACCTACTTGACTTGTACCTCCAGGTATTTACAATGAAATATAGCTGACTAAAGGCATACACCCTTCCTTTAGTGATGAAAACACTCATACACTTATCATGCAAAAAAAAAGAACGTGAGGCAGAGAGCGAGGACGCCTGTTGAATTCCCTCAATTTTGTGTACCTTTCACTGCTTTCACCCAAAAATATCATACAGTTTGTGTTCGCGTTCGCATATATTTCTATCGGCTATTATTTTCGTCAGAAATACACAATCTGGGGATAGTATAAAATAAAAGGTATAGCTTTAGCTGGAGGCTTTAAATATTTTGTCGGATGTCATGGTTTCTCTCAAAACTCAAAGGCTATACAATCTCCATGCAAGGTTGGAAAGTAAATTGACCGGGGTTGTATGTATATAGCAAGGCTTACGCTACGCAATGTATAAATAGCTGAGAAGAAAGAAAGAAAGGTGTCCCGACTCTAATCCGACTGACATGCTATTTACGTCAACTTACATATATTCCAACATGCCGTAGGTATTTAGTTTGAGAGCGCTCGCTGACTTGTAAATCCGGACAAAGAATTGATAGGAAGGGAAAGGGGTCTAATTAAATCTTTGAGCTCAGTCCGTGTCAGTAGTTAGTTTGATGGCACTGCGCTGTACAGGGTATGTATACTGGGCTACATGGACTCGTACTAAAGTAGTGTACAGATATGAAGAGTTGTTTGGCAAAGCGGGTCAAGTCAATTTTTTTCGGTAATGAGATTATTTGCGTTTTGTGTACTATTCATCTAGGTACGTTACTGTGTTGAATGGTAGAGGTCAAAGTTCAGCCAAAGCAATTTTTTTAAATTGGCAAAATTTCGGTTTTTGACAAAAAGGAATAAGTCCATTAAATTATTTTAGCCAAAATAGGATAAATCCACCTAAAACATGCATTTCTTATTTAAATTTGGCTTTCGAGTGTTTTCGTAGTTTGTAGAAGACAATTGCCGTGTGTAAATTTTTTTATGCAAGAAAAAGTTTAAAAGTTAAAAAAAGTTTGGTTTCACTCAAAACAATTAAAATTTCATCTCACGGACTTTTGATTCCATTTTAAGTTACCGATTTTGAGGCAAAACGGGTAAAGTCCACAAATTAAAATTTTTTAAAATTTTTTAAAAACTTAAGTCAGTATAGATTTACGAAACTAATCGTAATAAAGCTTCCGCAACTACAGCACCTGTAGAAACAAATTGAGATAAAAAATGATCCTGCCACCTTTTATTCATTATTGGACGGACTAATCCCGTTTTACCAAACGACGTTTCGTATAGAGAGTACTGCTAGACGACCTGAAAGTAAAGTCCGAGTGTTAATTTGTTTTTCGTGTGATTCTAACCACTGCTGGCTGCTGTGTAGGTAAGCCAGAATGGGAATGAAATTGCAATAAAATAATTAAATCACATCACAATGTTCACCTGTACCGTCTTTAATTCCCGAGTTTTCACGGTTTACTTTAATATGTTATGTAGGGCTGGAATTGGAGAGGAAGGTCATTAGTATGTACCACCAATCTCTGTCCCTAATGTCCCTATAATTGTGTTAAGTGTTACTCATGGCCGTCGTGTACATACCCACATATGTATGCAGGAGTATATACAGAACAATTTAGCTTACAGTTTCACGATAAAATTAGTTTTAATTTTCACTACATGCTATGGGAGAGCAAGGCTAAGGTTTATCAGTTAAATTGAAATATGTATACGACAGGCTGTGAGGAAACCTGAGAATCACACGCTTTATAAATAGGCCACCAACTAATTAACTTGACGGAAAGGGAGTTAATTAAACTGGTTTGTGTCGAAACTGGACCTAATAGTACTCTCACCCTAAATGAATTATTTTGAATAGATTCATTAAAATGAATTAAAACCCAATGAAATGGAAATGGCAAATGAAGTAGAAGTCTAAAAAATATTATTATAAAATTTTACAATTTTAATAACGGTAAACATTATTTTGCGCAACCTGGTCTCAACACTACCAATTCTACTTTCGCCGTCAGCCCGACCCCTTTTAAAATGATCAATTTCGTGCAAAACGTTAGAATGGGCTTTTACCGAGAATCCATAGTACTGAGTGAGATGCAACCTATGCGCTTGGGAACTGGAAGACATTTTCCATATAATGTGCAACTGCCCGCACTACAAACCAACAAGAACTAAATTTCTCCAGGAGCTGATACGCAAAAAACCTAAGAGGGAAAACAGCGCACAATCAACTCTAAAGTTCTACCACGAAGCTGATAGGTTCGGCAACTATTTAACTTCTGGGACGAAGCCCTTCGGATTTTTCACTCTATCCCGTATTTTACCAATTTTATTTTTAATAATGGGCTCTACCTTATACTATACAAAAAGTCCTGAAGCCATAAATGTCTACCTGAGACAGACTTGAGAGAGAAAATAAAAAGTCACGGCCACGTGCATTATTTGTACGCAAGAAAGGGAAAATTGGAAAGTGAAATTCTCTGTAGTTCTAAGCTCGCAGCAGGAGCGTGAGTGAGATTTGAAATATACCACACACCACAATTATTTGAGGTGACTGTTGAAGTAGACAAAATATAATACTGGGTAACTGATTTAACCTACGCATTACTTCATACTTTGGGGTTTCCTTAGATAGGTAGGTACCTTTAATTTATTGTAAACAGTTGAAAGTACTTACAAGTAGAAACTAATTCTCCCTACTTTGTATTTCTATGTAACTCTTTGATCACTTACCAAGCCACAACAAGAACGCAATATTATCTTAAGTCGAAATAATTTAAGTGGAAGGGAAGTAAACAACAAGTTAAGTTTCAATTTCTAGCAATAGCCCCAATGCGTTAGCTTCCGCTCAAACTTTTGTAGTCTTGGTTTTGTTTAATAATTATTATTTTGCCTTTGACATTACATGACATGTTGGGGCTCTAATCTCAAATCCTGTGTAAGTCCAAAGCTCAAGCTTTATGCATGTCAACTATTGCTTTCCCCTGACAATATTATAACTGTATATTGGGATTGACTCGACGGCTCGACTCGACTTGGCGTGTCATGACGTGTGGGTGTTTTCACTCTCGCAAATCATTCTTTCTCCAAAGCCATTAGATTCTCTCTCGTCCATGTTTCATAGGATTCTAATTCTAATAGTAATAATTATTATTACGAATGACCTGCGGGGGAAGTGAGATTAAAAAGCTTGGGAACGTTTTCTTCCTCCTCTTGAGTGAGCGTGTTAATTAAGAGTAATTTATTTTTAGATGTAGGTACTTATTGGTGCTTCCTATACTTGAAATAAATTAAATTTAAGCTACTGTAAGTATATACCTACTTAGGTAGGTAGGTTGGCTTTGGCTTTGGCTTTGGCACGGCACCTCATCGCATTATCATATTACATGCCCGTATTTTCATATTTTATGATTTTTAATAATATTTTAATGGCTATATATAATGCAAGTAGCAAAGGAGAAAGTAAATAATTTCCATCTTGCTGCTCAGTTCACTGATTATCAGCGTATAGTTATATCGTTCCAAGTAATTTAATAAACTGAGTACCTACCTATACCCATGTCATTTTAATTTATGCCTCCAAAATTCACTTTAGCTCACGGCTTTAAGCCTTGGGCTTAGCTTATTGTTATTGCTTCTGAACAGAAACTAGAAAGGGAAAGCTCACCTTTCGATTTCGGGTCTCGAATTTCTTCCAACTTTGTAATTCTGCGCAGTATTATGTAGTAGTACGAACAGGGATTTAAATTGTATCATCCTCCGCAGGCCAACCCTGAAAATTACAGTAGTATAATAGAGACACGATGCTAATTTGAAAAATAATTTAGTGCATTTTCGTTTGTTTATGGCGCTGTTAGAGTAGTAGGTGTACAGCCTATAGAATACAATTCTAATTTTCTTCTTTCATTTGACTAAAAAAAATAAATCATAATCTGCAAGCATTTTTATGGTTATGGTCTTTTGAATTTGGTGATCTTATTACCTTTAGCGGAATTAAATTATAACGTGGAAATTGAAATTGGAGTATTGACATACTGTACTCTATTTGTAATATTAAACATCGAATTTGAGAATTCCCTTGCGTTACTAATTTTTTCATGCTGTGCTGCTACTGTTGGTTTATTCGTCTAAGAGATAGGATTTACAAGGTCCTTTAAAAACATGTGTGGGGTTTTTTGGTTAATCTTAATTTTAAAAATTAAATGTGTTGAATTGGCAGGATGAGTATAGTGCTGTTAAATTGTAATTCCAGCTGTGGACTGTACATGCATTATTTGGCCATTTTCATTTCACTTTCACCCTGCTCGAGCCTGGCCGTTGTCATTGTCGTTTTCAACTCTTGCCTCGCTACAAATCTTCGCAATACTCAAGGCGCCAGTCCCCATAATAGTCCAGACTTCATGTATATTGCATGGAAGGTGAAAGCCAAAGTGAAAACCTTGGATGAAACCCCGTAACCGAACCGAACCGTGTAGGTGCTCAGAGCATAAATATCATTGGATCCACTGCGTGATAAAAATTACTAAACAGTGAACACTGGACAGATGAGTATCGGTTTCGGTATCGAATGAGAAGGGACAACCTACATGGACTTTACACTTTTTATTCTTGCTCCTGACTTCCTGATCCATGCCTGGCCTCTGCAATTCTCCGTAACTTTTGTTCGTTTTTTTTCCTGGACCCTAAATGCTTGACTTTTGTCCCAATTTAGGACCCTGAACAAAGTGCCCACTACCTTCCAACTGCCTGCAAAGTAGAAAAAGACTTGTGCGACTCGCTCTGCTGACACATTGACAGCGACATTACAGATTAAACTTACTTTCACTTCCATTTTCCAAACTACTACATTTTTGCAATTAGTGGGGTCCTCTCTCTCTTTAACTTTTCTTGGGTAGAGAAAGGCTAGTTAATTATCATATAGAGGCATTACAAGTATTAAAAAATGCTAGAAGGGAAAGTGGACGACAGGGTGGAAACAAAAGTTGGAATAAGAATTACTTGGTGTGTACATACATGACTTCTACTCCTTTAGCAATGCTACGGCTCCCCCTATTTTAGATGGCACAGGTATTGCATGTTTATAGATACGTCTAATCGAGAGATATTTATTCGGTGAAAGTGAAATGTAGAACGTAGAAAGTAAAAAGTAGTTAAGCAGGGCGCTGTTGTATTTTTGTCCCCCTCTCTCTTTCTGGTTAACCCGTAAGAATTCCGCGGTACACATCTACTACTTCCCTGGAATTGTAATGGCATGGTGTGCTGGATTATATTTTCCACCATCATATACCATGTATCTACGTACGTAGTGAGAGAGACTGACGGAATGAAATTTGAAAAGACGGAGGAGCTTGAGAATTTAATTAGATTTTATACGTTTTCGTGGTAAATAACTTTGAGTCGAGTCATGTGTGCGCTCTTTTTCCAAATGGCTATTTAAATGAAGGTTTACCATTTACTCCCAAATAAAGATAATCATTCCAGCCAAGCACGGAATATCAATTACTTGGCTGCTACCGGTACCGATACTGGTACACTATGATGCTTGAGCTCTTTTTCTTTCTTTTTTTTCTGTATTTTTATTCAAGCTTGTGCAACACATACACTACATTTTGGGCTCTGGTCTGTTTGGATTTGTCTGGATGGTCGTAGGTCTGGAGCGTTTTTGCGTCTGGTCCCTTATATTACGGTGTTCTGCATATTAGGGAGTAAGCTTGAGGCTTACATACTTAAGCTATAAGCTTGGAAAATAAAATCCATACGATGACATTATAAACATTAGTGTAAAAAAATAGTGACATGAGAGGGAGAGTTGGATGAGCGTTGGGTGATTGTGGACACTATATGGTGATGGTGGTTGTGGTGGTTGTGGTTATGCTCTTCTTGGAGGCTGGGACGTCGTTTCAAATTTTTATTATTTTTTTATTAAGAGCATTCAATTTCCTCGACAAAAGTCTATAATCATGAAAGGATTTTAAGTTTCATTTTTCCATATCCTGCCCATATGTAAGTTGTTGATCATGGAGCAGGTTATAGTAGCTGAGGATATAGTCTGTCTTGCATCCTACAAAATGTATTGTCTACAGCAATAACGTTCACGTTCACCAATTGGAATGCCAGAGCAGTCAACATCACACATTTATTACCGTGCACAGTGAGCAGTGAAGAGTCACTAACACTGTAACGACAATTATGGTGCGGTACATTATCCTCCGGGAAATGACAAAATGGTTCAAAAATTGTTAGATCTAATTACAGCTTCCCATGAAATATCTCTTCTCCGTATATTATATTCTCTGGTCTAAACTAAAAGTGGGAAGTGCGACGTTCGACTACTGGTGAGCGAATTGTACAAAATAATGTATAGCTTTTAGCCAAATAAATATCCGGATCTGGTACTGGATTATTTAGTTACGGGTAGAGTAAAAGCTCTCTTAAAATTTAAAATGTCTCGTATGAGTGTATGTAATTAAAAATAGAATTAAAAGGATATTTAGCAGAATTATTGCAATTTTCAAATGGCGAAACTTAACATAGAACTCTTTGCAATTTACAATTTACAATTTACGGGATGTAGAATGTAGATATCATAATTTTCCGCTTGTCTTTTACCAGAGTTGCTTTACGCTTTCTACTACATCTCCCAATGACGCGGAGCCGGAGCGGTGTTATATTTCCTTGTTGTTTTCAGTGATTAAATAACAGTCAGAGAGTCCTGAAAGTTGACACACTTTCCCTTTTGTCCTTGTCGTAAAGGGATATCTAAGCAACAACTGTTTTTATAGGTGAAAGGATATATGTTGTGAAATACCCATGAAACTTATGTACCTACGCACATTACATAGATATGCGTCATACCACTCAATTTACATAAGTTACAAAAGATACGTAGCAATTGTTAGACGAGGAGAAAGCAGAAACGTATCGAACACCCGCGACGCAGGAATGACGTGACTCCGCCGCGTATCTTTGTTTGTCCTCGTCCTCTGTCTGCGTTATTTGTACAAAATGACTTGTTTCGTCTACTTAAAGATTCTCATCCTTCATTAACTTTCTGATACAAGAAGTAAAGAAGTTCAGGGCTAATTTTAATTAAATCCAATGCTTATTTTGGTAATAAAAACGTGTTATGACTTCTAACAGTACGAGTCAAGGAGGAGGAGGACGAGGATGACAAGGGTTCTTGGTTGTTTTACACGCTCAAATTATTTTACATGGGTCATGTATCTCAAGAGCTAATGAGTTTCTTCACTTCCACGTTGTAGGCACGACAACTCTACTCCTCCATTTCCATTTCCATCATGCCTGGGCCTATGGGCCTGGGCCTGGCAAAAGAGCTCGCTGTGCTGGCTTTTTTTTGCCGTCTACTCTCCTTGTTAAATGAAGTGCAAGGGGGATACAGTTACATGGAAAACTCGAAACCCTTAAATTCTTAAGATGTAACAAAAGCAAATACCTACGTTGTAAATGAAGTTTGTAATTATTGTAATGTAAGAGTGGGACAGCCCACTTTATAGTCGTGAAAATGCCGGAGGACCTTATGTCTCGCCGGAGCGGTTTTCGCCGGAAGACCTATTCGTCGGGTCATCTGTGCCGGCTGCACCATTCGCCGACTGGGTTGAAACATTGTACACTATGTATTGCTCCATTTAACTGGTAAACCATTTCCAATTTCCAAGATGGCCGCTTAACATTTTTAGCCCATATGACAAAATTCTGGAACCGCCACTGAACGTATAGCCAAGGACAGGGAAAAAGCCCCGGAAATAAATCATGGGGCAAAGAGAGCCGTCGTTTTTAAAAGTTGGGCGAATGGAGCAATATACAACTATATTATGTGCCCACCCACGGCGAACCAGCTGGTCACCGTAAATAATTACGACTGGGGAGCCTTTGGGCGTATAACGAGTATAACCACTGTGAAATCTAATATAATTAAAGTGCTGTCTCGGCGTTGGCAGTAGAGAGAGAGAGAGAGAGAGAGAGAGAGAGAGAGAGAGAGTATTTGGGAGTGTTCTATGATATATTATGTGATATGTAGAATTTAGTAGAGTTCATTTGATCCAAGAATCTAATTGGTAGATTAGTTTACACAGTAAATGTGAAAATACCACTTAACACTCCTGATAAATTGTTTTGTGGAGAATAGGATTCCTTTCATGATGACAAAAGTGTCACATCCTCACGATCAATTGGATGATGAAGGATGAAGCCTCCCCTGGTCTCACAATCGAATCCACTCAAATTCTATTATCTGACAGAATGTGAAACAAGGAGTAGAGAGAGAGAGAGACAGTGGGAGAGATTCTGAGAGGTCTCACTCTCCACTATGTATCTGACACACTCCAATCGTTGTCGGTAGTTAGCATTAGGCAAGAGAAGTCCTATGCCTATATCTATAGATTTGGGTACAAATTGAAATGGAAAATTGACACTATTTTAAGGGATTGACTTGGAGAAAGTAATGTCGCAGTACACAGCTACTATTTCCCGGACCATTGCCAAGATCTCTCACGCTCTGGTTTATCCCCACAAATTAATTTGTATTTCCCACCAAAATATTTCTTCTTTAACAATAATTCTCCGTTTTTTTGACCCATGTCATATTTATTGTATTTGATATATTTGACGAGCTAAGCGCGTTATACAAAAATTAGGCCAAAAACATAAAACAGCAGTAGAGGCCCGGGAGTTATTAGAAGCTTTACAGTACTATTTTGTCTGTTAAAATAGTGGCCCAAGAGAGTACAAAATAAATATAGTTGTATCTCACTCGAACTTCAGTTTTAGTTCCAGTTCCCAGTCTTTATATAAGCCACTCAGAAGAGTTGTTGGGGGAGTTTGAACACACATTTCAGGAGATAGATTCTACAGATTCTACAGAATTTTTAGACCAAGCAAGTTTCTCTTCTACTTCAAATTCCAATGCACAATGTTAGGTTAACTCGCTCAAGTTCGAGTTCTAACTCTCTCTCTCTCTCTCTCTCTCTCTCTCTCTCTCTCTCTCTCTCTCCTTCACTCATCTTGTCACACTCCGTACTTCAGGTTTCGTATGTATTTGTTTGTTTCCACTTTCTGTCACTGGAAATTCCCTATGTCTTCCTGCCCTACTACTGATACACTCCCCTGTCGTCCTCCGTCTTCCGTCTCTTGAAAAATTCCGGAGCCGAATTTGATCTATATGTGTAGCACTATATGGCGGTCGCGGGTCGTGGGTCGTCGGCGTCGGTTTTCGGTTCCTTCCAAATTTCTTAAATCCAGTGCTAAAAACCTATTTGTATTCAGCTTTTCCACACACAACAATTCCAAACTCAACCACCGCTACGAACTTGACAAATAAAACTGTAAAACTCGACAATTCGAATTCGAAAGTAAAGATTCTGCATAGGAGTCTTTGGAAGGAACTTTGTCCATTATTTGTTGTACCTGAGCTGACATATTGGGTTGGCTCCGTAGTCAACTTGCAAAATATTCTATGTAGATAACTGCGTACATTTTATGTATTCATCAAAAGTATAAATCTCCGCAATTCTGATAAACCGTTATATACATATAGGTATATTTGAAATTAGTTTGTTTTGGGATCTATGCGAAAATATAGGGACGTTTTGCACTAACTAAAAAGTATGGTAATAGACAAGTATGCACATGTTCGCATGTGGGAGAGCTGCGTTGGTGGGGGTTTGATGGGTGAGTTCATCTTTGTGTAAAGTTGGTCTGGCTCCAAAGAATAATGGTTGACTCAAACGTAAGAGTTTTCATGTGTTGTCGCTCCTCAACCTTTTATGACTCTCAAATCTTTTCTTATCGTTACCGTTACCATGACGCTCCTTTTGCTCATCTATCCATACAAAATTCCAAGGATAAGATGAAGGGAAAGTCAAAGGAAAGTTCGACTCCAATATATATGTACATATTATGTACACTCAACCACTGAACAACGAGAGCGAGAACGAGATGCGGAGCACGGCTCTCAAGTCAAACTCAAAACTGGAGAGGCTATATCGTCATCCGTATATCTATCCAAAACGTCTTGACTTTATATCCAACTTTATTCTCCTCCCAATTCTCTGTACAGTCAGTCACTGTCTCTTCTGACTTTCCCATTAACTCAATGAAGATTGTTTGGAGCTACTTTTTTTGTGTACGCAGCTACCACTACCACCAACCACCACCACTCTCTTCGCAAATTGAGGTACTAACTTTCTTATTGAGGAGACATTACTGTGGCTATATAGCAACAAATTCGCCCTGCATTTTAATTTTAAATAATTGTATTTTCTCAACTTCAAATTCCAATCCAATTGGTTGTCCTCAAGGTTATCGACTTTAACTTTCGAGTCAAGTTCGTTTTAGTAATACTTTTGGTTGGATTTGGATTTGGGTATGTATGCATACATATACCGTGTTTAAAAAAACAGGACATATTTTTTCCAGCGCATTTTAATTTGGTGTTGGAATATTGGCAGACTAATCAAAATGAACGAGAGAAGGCAAGAAGAGATAGAGAGACAGGCATTGGCATGGGGCTTGAGGCGATTAATTTAAATACGTTTTTATTATGTTATTTTAAGAGGGAAGAGACAATACAAATTGTGGATAAGGCAAATATATGGGAAGGAGAAAATATGAGGAAATTGTTAGATTAGATTTTATTCTGTGAGAAGTTGGAAAGTGTTTTTCAGGAAATCTTGAACAAGCAAATAAAGATTTTTTTCTACCTTACTTTCACTTTTAATTCATCTACCCTATAGTTTTCTTATACTGACATAAGGTCTCCAGTGCTTGGTACTTCCACTACTTCTCCTTGAAAGGATGGTGGCCAAGTGCACCTGGTAGGTAGGTCACGTACATTAAATAAGTGGTTGGGTGAATGTACTACATGCTAGATTTAACATTCGAAAAGTCTCTATCCAGAGCAGTTTGGAGGTGTGCACATGAAGAGTTTTTGGGCAAAACGGGTCCATCAAAGAAAATTTTACAGGAACAAGGAATCATGAATAAAAGGTGACAGGATTATTTTTTTGAACTCAATTTTTTCTACACGTACTGCAACTGACGAAGCGTTATTACAAGCAGTTTCAAAAATCTAGACTGACTCTGGAATTTTTTTGAAAATTTTCAAAAATTTTAATTTGTGGACTTTTTTCGTTTTGCCTCAAAGTCAATAACTTAACATGGAGGAAAAAGTCTGTGAGATGATTATTTTAATCGTTTTGAGTGGAACCAAACATTTTTTAACTTTTAAACTTTTTCTTGCATAAAAAAATTACGCACGGTAGTTGTCTTCTACAAACTACGAAAACACTCGAAAACCAAATTTAAATCAGAAATGCATGTTTTAGGTGGACTTATCCTATTTTGCCAGAAATCGTGTAATGGACATTTCCCGTTTTGTCAAAACACAAAATGTTTGCTATTTAAAAAATTGCTTTGGCTGAACTTTGACCTTTACCATTGAACACAGTAACGTATCTAGTTGAATAGTACATGTAACGGAAATAATCTCATTTTTTAAAAAATGGACTTGACCCGTTTTGCCAAACAACCATTCATACATCATACGTACAAAAAATGTAGGTAGTTGGCTAATGTGATGATAAAGCAAAATCGGTAACTGTCTCACACCGTCCTTAATATTAACTGTCTGTGTAGACTCTCCTCATACGCTTTGTAGCTTGAAGGATTAACGTTGTCAGGAGAATATTTTGGAGGATTACAGAAACTTTTTTGAATTGACAAAGTTGACAATATACATTTCTTCAAGAGTCTTTTATGCTCGTGTCATAAATGTTTGTGCATGCGTAAATATATGTAGGTACCTAGGAGTTTACCTTTATGTGGAGGGAGGGTGGGAATAGAAAGAATGTGAGTGAACAAAACTGTCACTTTCAAGAAGTTTGAGGAATTTAAAACGATGAAAAAAAAGTATCTCTATATATGCCTGTATATTTACAGATTTCCCCTTGTTCGTATTTTAACTGTTTTTCGAACTTGGAAACTTTTATTGGCAGTGAGGATGGGGAAAAAGTTAGTGTGTTAGGACACAGCGTTCTTTGAGAGAACTCAATTTTACATCCATATCCATATATTTACAACGCCATATTTACAACGTCAACATTTCAAGAGCGGAGCTGATGATTAGGCAGAATTTCTGGAGTTCAACTTAGCTTGTGTTAGTTGAGCATAGGCGAAGCTGAGACAGTTTTAACTACTGCTCATATCATTCATAATGGCGGGCTTTGAAAATACAAGTTTTTTTTGGTTAAAAATCTTGTATTGTAACATTGAGTGTTGGCCTTTCTTAAGTACTAAATTTCAAAATTCCTATTTTAAGAGACGTCTTTGACTCCCTATTGCTTGATAATAGAGCTAAAAAAGTTTTGTAACAATGCAATGTTAAAAACCCAATTTTAAAAATTGAATGATCTCAAGTTTTTTGAACGCATCTTCTATATTCTTGAGCTTGTTTTTATTTCCCACCAACGTATCTAACTAAAGTAAAAGGTGGGTCCGGTGCCGGTCCGCCAATGGCGTGTGCTGTAGTAATGGCTCAAACTTTTAACTATTGGAACACACACTCAGAAAGGAAAAAAAAGTGTGGAAGTGAATTGAAATAAATGAGGTTCTGGACGAAGGGTGAGATGGGACTATATTGTCGTTTTTACTGTAATTGAGCTCATTCAATGGGGATAGATTGAGTTTCTCTCTCATAGTCAGGTCTTTGCCATATTGCGATCGTGGTTTTGTTGTATTGTGTGAGCCATTTTCACTCTTGTCAGCAGGCCTAGGTGTACCATGGTAAGGTATGGGATAGTCAGTCCAGGGCGGTAACGGTAGTGGCTGGGCCTCGTGATATGAAGGGAAAGGAGCCGAGGTAAAAGCGAACCATCTGGACACTTAAATTACCGACTACCGACTCCGACTCCGACTCCGACTCCCAACTCCTATGGGTTTAGCCAAGAATAAGTAAAAGTTAAGTTGAGTGTAAATCGGTTGGAACTGCGAACCTAATCTTGTCTTCACAATATCTACCCTTTATGGGAGGGAGCCCATATACCCACCACGGGTACAAGCTGTCCAATTTGTATATAGGCATATAATCATATATAGGCAGGGGGGATACATCTCTATATATTTTATAGGAGATTTTCGCTGACTAAACATATATTTAGTACAGAAAGCGCTTTGAATGTGTGTGCGTAGGGACGTTGGTTAGTAGGAGGTAGCGTAGTTGTTAGGCTTGAATTGCGACTGGATCTTCCCCTGACTTTGAATGGTTCTGTATTTGGTTTGTATACCGTGAGAATCTTCGTGGGCTCGTCGTCTCCATTATTTTGTTAAGAGTTGAACGACTCTGGGCTCCCCAAGGTATTGCAGAGCTTACTTATGAAAGAACGTGATTCCGATGGGAAGTAATAAGATAAAATGTATTGATGTGTATAATATGGAGTGCGGACAGGAAAAAACGGAGATGACTTTCCTCAAAGTGGAATCTTGTATATAGGAAAAATAAGAACATTCTCATAATTATGTCCAAATAATCATGTAGTTTTTTCATTGCGTCCTCTTAAATATGAAGAGTTTTTTGGCAAAACGGGATAAGTCTATGAAATGATTTTTTGGACCCGTTTTGCCAAAAAACTCTTCAAGTTTATTAAATTGGTTTCCCTTGGTATCATGGGTTTAAAACTTGGCAGTAGGTAGGTATTTTTAGTGGGGTGAAAGTATATTTAGGGAGGCTAATCACATTTACCACGGTCCTCGGCTTACCTTATACCCACCCTATGCCCGGTGCCGGTGTCCCCTCTATGTATTTACGCTTTGTTTGAACTGGCAGACTGAGTGGGAGAGATATCCGAGGGCCGACTTAATCTTGAATTTACGTACAGTGGTGGACAGAGAGGGAAATGTGGTCGTTCGAATTTTGCTACGTAATACTTATTCATATACGTCTGTGGCCTTGCAATTGCTTTGACATTTTGTTTTTAGTGCATCGGTCTGAATGTAAGATGTGACAGACACTGTGAGTGTGAGCGTGGGTATTGAATTACCGCACTACAGGGGCATTTCCATAACATCAAAACAAGGAATTACTCAGCTATAAAATGTGGTTTATATTTTTACTGTTTTCTTTTCCAGGAAGGAAGCTGTTTATGAGGACGAAGATAGGACGGACGGCTCTAGATATTGTTATTTTCTCTGGCTATTATTAGACAGTCTCCAAGGAGCAACCAGGAAGGAGAAAGTTGTGCAGGGGAAAATAAAGCACTTCCTCCACTGACTACTCACTCCTTTAGTCGACATTTTAAAAGGTGGAGAGGAAAAACGATAAAAACAAAGACGTACTTCAGAACGGCGGAGGTAACAAGAAGAGAAGTAGTGGAGAAAAGTAGTATTCCAAGTTCCAAGTTCAAAATTATTTCTATTTTTATCTATCGACGTCACACGTAGGCAGTGGCAGGGGGGCTGCTGTTGCCTCAATAGAAAAAATACTCACTCAAAATGCTTCGGAATGGAACGAATTCCACACCCAACAATCACGATCATGACTGGCCACGATTCTTCCGACTTATTTTCATCTCTAATGTGGCCACATTTGCATCCATTGGGAACATCTTCACAATTAGTGCCATCATGGTGGATGACCTCCTGCGCAAGAAAGGTATGAGAATTTCTCTTCATTTGAATGTATTCTCTCTTGGTTTTGTTTTGATTAAAGGTAGTTTAAACTTCGTTTTATTTTTCGACTACGAACTAATTTTACAAAAGTTTTTTTAGCAATGCAAAATGCCACAAGTGTGAGTTTTTTAATTTGCAAAATTATTTTGTGATGTTTTCTTAATGGTAATTAATGCTAATTTTTGTATACTTCAGGCTCGTAAAAATCAGAGGTAAAACTACGGTATTAATTGAGTCAGTTGGTTTTTTTCCTTCACTGGAAAAAAACTGGGGAGAAAGCAAAAGAGAAAGTAAAAGTGAAAGCAAAACTTGCTAGAATTTCCAAAGCCAAAGCCAAAACCAACCAGCTTCTATTAAGTTACATTTCCTCCTCAGTTGGCTCAGTTCTCTCTCCCTCTAGACTTTTGCTGTATTCATACTGTCAACCAACATATGCTAACGATAACACGATGGTCTCGGGTCTCGGGGTGGGTCTCAACAGGTTGTCCATATATATATATATTATATATGCAGTCATTGCCATGACCATGACCATTCCCAGCCATGATATAGCTTATGGTTGCGTCCCCATTCGCCCATTCCCCTTATTATCCTATTACAGTTTGAAGCTGTGTATCAGACACTTTATGACTGCACGCTTCCATACATATATTTTGACGTCCCAGCATATAGCTCCTATAATATACTTTCTTTAGTTTCACTCTGAAGCTTTCCCTTTCGTCTACGGCCTCCCTTTGTTATCAGTACATTAATGTTTGTTCAACTTCAGGAGCGGAACAAAAGACAGTTTCTACACAGTATCTCATTTACTCAAAACATCTGTTGAAAACTTGAGACTGGAAAATAGCCAAGAAGAAAGCCACTCCATGCTTTCACTATATTATAATTTAACATGCAAATTCCAACAAGTTTATAACCTTGAGCATCATAACATATTTGCTTGAATTTAAAATAACAATAACTAAAATTTTCTAAATAATTATAAGTTATTTAAAGGGACAATACTGGCACCGGCCATTGGATAATTTTGGAAAAAAAGATTAAGGTCAAAAATTTATATATCTCAAAACTACTAGTGCCGTTTCGGTTCCGGTTTCGTTAAAGGCTACAATTTGGAGGAAATATGAAACTGCCAATCTATTTATAATCTCAAATTGCTCTCTACCTCCCAAAAAAATTCAAACGCTATTAGTTTCATCAATAATGCACACAGATGCTCTTTGGAGGAAATAAAGACGAAAATAGAAAATAAAATATAGGGCATAGGAATTTGTATGAGAATTTGAATTTCTATTATTAATTTTATTTTTTATATCCCTTCGTATCTCCTTCTTCTTCTTTTCCTTAACCCTGACTTCGATTCCAACAACTAATTTTTGAACTAATGTACCATTCCGGATCGGGGAAATTGAAAATTGAGGAATTCCCTCATCTAGAACAAGTCAAAAAGTTCTATAAAGATAAAAAGGCAGGGACTTCAAACATTAGGAGGTACGTAATATGCATATAGTACCGAAACCGAAGAAAAGATAAGAGGTTTAAAAGATGTGCGAGTGGTGGACCATTTAGAACATTAGTATACTTTCTCCTCTCATATTACTCATGTCAACCTACCTACCACATAGCGAGACATAGTACTTGAGAAAAACATTCTATGCGAATCAATTCTGTATAGGTACGTACCTACCTATATCTTGTAACCTCGCAATAAAGAACAAAGTGATAGCTTCTTACCACACAGTCAGGCTTCCAGTCCCGCAGTCCCAGTCCCAGTCCCAGGGTCTCTTAGATATCAATGACAATAAAATATTTAGATTTTCCACATGACGTCATTCGTCCATCTCCATTCCTTTTCATTGTACATATCGTCTGTGAAGAACCAAAATGACCCATATCCAATTTAAATTACAATCAAAGTGAGCTATGTCATAAAAACAAAATGAGAAACATGCGTAAAATGTTAAGGAGTTTTTGAAAAGCGGAAAATGTCCTATTTATATTTTTTTGAAAAGGTGCAAAACGTTCTAATTCCATGTTTTTAAAAAGTGCAAAATGTTCTTTTTAAATGCTCTCAAGACATATCTGAATATTTTTTTAGTGGATATTGTTTTAAGCTAAAAATGGATATGGGTCATTTTGGTTCTTCACAGACGATATAAAGGTATGCAGTAGGTAGGTACGTACCCATTCTTGGGAATATATTGTAAATGTTCTTGTAAATTGTCAGTGCCAATACAAATATCAATTTGCCAGGGAGTACATCTTTACTACGGTACAACGACTATAAGGTCTTAATATCTATTACAAAAGTATATATCCACCGTACATACAATACTTTGCATGGTTTCCATTCCTTCCGTACATACAATTATCGTACCTATGTGCGGTATTTTCTCTCTGGGATTGTTGTTTTGCTCACTTTTTTGCAGTCGCAGAGTTTCGAATTTTCAAATAACAGGGAATGATGTAGTAAATTTGATGCTTTGTTACTAACAATAAGAGGAAACACAAGGCAGTGCCGGTGCCGGTGCCGGTGCCGGTAAAGGCTACAAACAGGGAATTTCCTTACAAAAAATTAGGAGTAAGTCAGGGAAAGCAAGTGAAAGGTAAAGTGGGAAAATGCAAGAGACAAATATGTATTCCCAGGATGGTTGATTATGGCTTTTTTTTACTTACTAACAAGACACTTTGTATTTCCCTCTTGCTTTTTTTTTGCTTTTATTTTTACCTGTCTCTCACTTTCTCTCCTATGACTTTCTTCTTCGATCTGGCTCCGGCTCCTATTTTTGCTCGCACAGAAGTCACACAGCCTGGAAAATATCCGTAAATTTAGCAACATAAAACCATAAAATGAGAATGTACCTAGCAGGACATGTATTGGTGGTATAATTCTATTTTTCTTTCACGAGTATTATGACATGCGTTCTTATGGTTGTTTGTTGTAGGATGTATCTTTATTTTTGTACGCCGATGCTTTGTTCCGTCATTACTGATTGATTGAGAAAGTGCTTGCGTTAAGGGATCACATTTTCATGGAAATAATAAATTTATCAATTGGACTTCTTTGTCACAAAATATGGAAGATGGATCTAGAATGGAAATTTAATTTTTATTGGGATCATTGGCAATGCAAATGCCACTTTTTATACTTTCTTTTATGTACAAAATTTTGATGTGGAGGTAATGGTATTCCGTGCATATTGATTGCTTCCTTGTTTTCTTAGGTACACTAAATAAAATACTTTTTTTATTTTGCTGTGCAGTTTTGAAGCTGGATAAAATATCATCGTAATATTCCAGTGTAGTAATACAGAGCATTCAAATTCAAAGGGGTAGCGAAGTTATAAGTTCTTATACGTGACTGCATATAGTAAGTATAGCTATGCATATAGTTCTTTGAGAGTCTTTTATCTGTGATACAAAAGTCAATTTTTAATAGAGAAGTAGAACGCTCCATTTCTATTTTATATATCTGCATAGAATTATTTAGAATTTTCTTTTTATCTTCGTATTCAAATAATTTCGAATAATACAAAGTCTTATGCATACTTGCTGCCTTTTTTGATTCAAGTGTGAGCGATGGATTCTGGACTTTTGAGAAAGAGGAAATCGCTATACAGAAATAGTAACAATAACTATAATCTGTAATCGCATTACTGGCACTGGTCATTTTAGTCACAAAAAGAAATTTTGAAAAGCAACTAAAACTTTAAGCCAGCCTATTTAATTCCATTATTCCGGAGTCATACTCATCTGCATCAGCTGTTGAAGATGAAATACAAGTCAATTTTTGCATTTTATTATGAGAGTTAAATATTCTCACGATCGTTCTTCTTGAGACACGCAAAATGTCTTCATTAATTAATATTTTTATATTGTGTTTATTTAATTTACAATTTGGCGGGAAATTTAAATTTCCATATTACCAGATACTTGAAAATTTCTTGTTAATAAACCGACAACAGAAAAGGGCTTACAATTAGTATGGAAGTTTAGATGTGGCGGAAAATTGTAACTGTCTAACATTACTGTTAAGGTTCTTATATTTTTACAAATTTCCTAATGATGTGGTTTAACTTTCAAAATATTTTAAATAAGCATTTTTTTGAAAAGCATAAAATAATGTGACAGCATCCTTTAAACTAACGAAATGTTCTAATTATTGTGTGAGTGCTTGACATTGCAAAGAGTTCACATCACTCAAAAACAAAATATCAGTAGGACTCAACGTCCGCAGTTTATGGAAAGAAATTATTCAAATTTTGTCTTTTGTATGTTTATTTGCTTGCTATTTTGTCACACAGACTGTTTCCAACCCTGTGTGAAAATATTGATACCAGCGCTCACCGATCATGTAGCTATTTATAATAAGCTTTTGAGAAGGAACGAATGACAATGTCGTCTCCTCTTATTTGAAGCTCCAACACTGGTCTCACTATTGGTTTTATCTGCATACAACTTTTCCGATGCAACTTACCAATTGCAACCTGGCACATACAACTCATGGCTAATTTTACTCTATTTAGATTTAAACTATTTCGACACAACTTATGCCCGATCCAGCTTATTCCGATTCAACTTATTCTATTATATTATTTTTATTATAAGTTGAAAATGGTTATGTCAAATAGGTCACAAGTTCAATCGGAATAAGTTGAATCGGTCATACGTTGAATCGGAATAAGTTGTTCGGAATAAGTTGAATAAGAATAAGTTGAATCGGTCATAAGTTGAATCGGAATAAGTTAAATTGAAATCATTTAAATCGGTCATGAGTTGATTCGGTCACAAGTTTAATCGGAATAAGTTATTCGGAATAACTTGAATCAGAATAAGTTGAACCGGAACAAGTTGAATCGGTCGTAAGTTGAATCGGAACAAGTTGAATCGGAATAAGTTGAATCGGAAAAAGTTGAATCGGAATAAGTGGAATCAGAATAAGTTGAATCGGAACAAGTTGAATCGGTCGTAAGTTGAATCGGTCATAAGTTGAATCCGAATAAGTTGAATTGGAATCATTTAAATTGGTCATGAGTTGAATCGGTCACAAGTTTAATCGGAATAAGTTGAATCAGAATAAGTTGAATCGGTCGTAAGTTGTATCGATCACAAGCTGAATCGGAGTAAACTAAATTGGAGTAAGTTAAATCGGAATAAGTTGAATTGGAATAAGTTGAATCGGTCGTAAGCTGTATCGGTCACAAGTTGATTCGGAATAGGGTGAATTAACCATAAGTTGTTTGGTCCAGGTCGTAACTAATAATCATTGTATCGGAAAAGTTGAATCAAGGTAGAATCTCTCAAACCAGCATCTATGACTCTATGACAATAGGAATGTTTTCAAAGGAGCTCAAGTTCTTCGATTTACTGTTATTTTCTATTTTCTCCTCCCCTCCAGTCTCCAATGTTGGTGTCGATGTCTGTCCGCGTGAGAGTATTAAGAGTATTAAAAGTATTGGAATTGGAATTGGAATTCTCCCGTGTGTAAAGAGAGAGCCCAGACGAAGACAAAAGTAAATTGATCCAGTGATTCAAGGTTGAAATAAAATAAACTTGTGTGTGTGTCCACCATTGGTTGTCGACTCTGCGGGTCTGGTGATGGTGTCTGAATTGGGTGTATCTGAGAGAGTAACAGGAAGAGGAGCCTTGTCTCCACATTTATATAGTGCAGCTCAGTATGAAAACCTAAAAAAAAACCAAACTCAAAACCAATGCCAGTTACAGTTAAAAAAACAGCCATTTTGGCAATAAAATAAAGCTTTTTTAGCTCGCTATCTACATTTTATCGCCATTTTTTAGATCCATCCGCCGCAGGTGGATATGCCTTGATTGACGATGAGTCTTCACACTAGACAAATCCTTTGATTTTAATATCTTGGCCCTTGTTTCTCAGCTGAAGCTTTTCTCCTTCTCGGTCTCGGTTTCGGTCTTGGTCTCGGCTTCGACTTTTCGGTTCGATGGAGTTTTTCTTTTCATTTCACACTGTGATTTTATCGCTCAAGCCCAGCAAAAATGATAAACGCTTCGTGGTTAGGGTAGTTACTGTTACCGTTTCCATTGAATTGTCACTGACGCCACGTTGAAGGTTGAAAAAATCCTTTTCTTGAGATTAAAACTGGGCTTTTATTCCCTAATGCAGCTCGCACGCCTCTGGTCTACAGCTATATCTATATATCTATGCCGCAACTATAGCGGGTGGTAAATAATCAGGGACGATTTAAAGCTAATAAGCACTAAAAGTTTACTGGCGGATTCCTGACAAGTATTTTAAAAATCTTGACGGAAGCCTCTAACGGTCCGCTAACTTATACATTGTAAGTCAGTTGCCGTTGATACGTTAGGTCCGGCAAGTATTTTTTGGAGAAGATAGATTACTACTACGTACTACCACGTAGCTAAAGGCTAAAATGTGAACGGTTCCTTTTCCTTATATAGGCGAGCATAGGCGTGCCTTTGTTTTCGGCTTAGTTTTTTGGACTCGGAATAAGTACATGCTTCATACTGATATATACCCTGTAATAACTTCCCAAGCCTTTTTAACCAACCGATTATATGAGAATCCCTACAACTTATACAAACTAAATTTCACGTAAAATACTTCTCCATCGCATGGAAATACTCAGGGCCAGATAATGTGGCCAGCGCAGGCAGCCCCCGGCTGCCTGGATTTTCTCAAAACATGTAAATGGAACATTTTGCAGTTTTCAAAAATATGTAAAAAGAATATTTTGACTTTAAAAAAACATGGTAATAAAGTTATGTACACATTTCAAAAACATGGGAATAAAACATTTTCCACTTTTCTCAAAACATGTAAATAGAACATTTTGAACTTTTCTGAATCAAGTAAAACGGACATTTTGTACTTTTCTAAAACACGTGAATACAACATTTTGCTTTGCAAATAAAACCATCAATGAGACCAGAGTGGTTGTTTTTGTATTGAAACAAATTTCTGCCTAAAAGCAAGTCCTTCGCCCGGCCCTGGAAATACTAGAGTCACGTGTGGTATTGTAAAATAAAATAAATAATACGTAGGGTGGTGGTGGTGGTGGTGGTGGTGGTTGGGGTATTGCTGGTGGAAACTTATATAAAAATGATATTGAATAAATAAAATTAAATCCAATTCCTTGTATTACTTCCCTTCCCATTTCTATGAATTCAATTTGGGCTTTGCAAATAAATCTCCTGCAAAGGGCAGATTATAATTTCGGAATTCACGAATAAAAAACAGTTAAAGCAGACAGCCGACCCTACACACAGTTTTGACAAAGGATTTCAACACACACATTGAATCTGTAATTAATCCTTTAGTAAATGAATACTGCATATTTCTATACTTTACTCTGACTCTGACTGAAGGCATCCCATTAAATCACCCCACTGATACACTGTGGACTGTGTTTAATTCTACGGACATTTTAATAAAAGACATGCAATATTGTCCTACAGCACAGCTATATAGTTACAGAAAATCTGGCTTTGCTCAGCAATAACCAAAAGCATGCTAATAACACAGTCATAGTTGCAGGAGATTATTAGAGGACAGGAGAGGAAACAAGTTGCGAATTTTTTGATTTTTTTCAAGTTGGAATTCAAGGAAAACATAGAAAATTTAAAATTCAACTACCTACCTACCTACATGGTACGGATACGGTCACGGTGATGGCTGCGGTCGTAGGTCCTACTTTTATTTTCATTATTGAGATTTGATTGACAAAAGCCAAATTTTATGCATTTCAAACTCGTAATAAAATATACCTGATTGACTTGCTCGAATTCGGATGAATGTGGGACTATTTTACAAAGATAAGGCCGCGTCAAGCCAACTGTATAATAGGGATCATTCATAAATGATGTCATGTTTTATTTACTAATTTACTCAATAATAAAAAGTCACTCAAAGACTCAAAGCCTTTACTATAAATTATTGTGGCGGGTCATTATAGCTCTAAAACTAAAAACCAGGAGCTATACATACAGATGGAGAAGAGCCCTGTTAAATTGACGACGCATCAGTGAGTTGTTCGGAAATAATGTGCTGTGTGATGTGATGAGAGGAAAGGCTCTGGTCCTGGTCCTTGTCATTGACTATGCCACTACACATCCACTGAATTTTACTATAGCACTCGCTCCACTTCACACAATTTATTTCCAAAAGCGAACTCCAATAAATTTACAACGTCGATGAGGACCAGGAACAGGACCAGGACCAGAGGAGATGAGCTCCTCATCATCCTTCCAGTTCGAGTTCAATGTGCTAAAACTAAAATGAAAATGAAGGATCTCACTCCAATCCAGTAGTGGTATGAGTGAGTGAATAGTGGATCGAGTTGGTTTGGTTCTATTTTGTATTTGTATTTCTACGCTCCCCTTCAAGTTTCAACGGCACTGCACTGTAGAACTGTTAGAGCATCATATAGATTGAAATTCTTTGGATTTCAAATTTCAATTCGACACACGAACAGATGAGTGTCGACGTCGAGACCGAGAGCCCTATGTCTACTAAGGCGCGGATCCGGATCCGGGGGGCGGGCAACATGCCAGAATTAATTTTACAACATAGGGAGATGTATGTAACCAAGATGACTGATTTAAACGCATATTGGCCACCTCAGGTTTGTTTTCTAGAACCAGGGCCGGACGAAGGACTTGCTTTTAGGCAACAATTTTTTTCAGTACAAAAACCACCATTTTGATCTGCTTTTGATGGCTTTATTTGCAAAGCAAAATGTTGTATTCACATGTTTTAGAAAAGTGCAAAATGCTCTATTTACTTGATTCAGAAAAGTGCTCAATGTTCTATTTACATGTTTTGAGAAAAGTGGAAAATGTTTTCAATGTTTTTGAAATGTACAAAAACTTTTATTTGCATGTTTTTTGAAAGTCAAAATATTCTTTTTACATATTTTTGAAAACTGCAAAATGTTCCATTTACATGTTTTTTGAAAATTCAGGCAGCGGGGGCTGCCTGCGCTGGCCACATTATCCGGTCCTGTCTAGAACCGCCCCTGTGCCTATACATACTTTCCATAGAGCCCTCCTGAGTTTGAAAACTTGAGCTCATCTCCCAGCTGTACATTAGTATACCTATTATTATCATCTTCTATCTCGTCCCTCACTCCTCTCTGTCCCGTATTTACTTATGTTCTGTCTGCTCGAGCCGCTTATGACTGTGCGGTGTGTGGAGATCATGGAGATCCGAGTCTCTTTGTTTGTGCACTTACCAGATGGTGCGTTAAATCCGGGAGAAGGAGAGGAAAAGTATTGAGGATGAATACGGAATGAGGAAGGAAAGTAGGAAGGAAGGAAGGAGGCTGTCATGGGGAGCGCGCGGGGCTGTGTGATTGTCTTTATGTGACACAGTGCGAACGCTCTCGCATAAATGACATGCCCATGTATGAAGTGATCCGATTGGATTGGATTGGATGTGATAGTGGCAGTGATAGTGATGATGTTATTCCGAGACGTCTCCCACGACCTTCCGTTACAACAACGCTCCTACTCCTACCCACCCGCCAAGAGCGAACCATGAAGTATGAAGTATGAAGGTTGTCGCCTTCGACGTCGAGACGACGACGACGACGGAGAAGGATGGACAGAGAGCCGGAGCCGGGGAAGGAGTGCACATACATGTCACCGGAATAGACAAGTTAAATTCAGAGTGTGTAATAAAATGTTTGAAGGGTCCATAGATTGTCATAGAACACGAGTATGCTCTTAGTGAAACGCTTTTCTGTCCTTCCAACCACAACCTGTGGTCCGGACGACCAGAGTAAACATGACATGACAGACCTGATCGGAGCTCTAAACTCATCTACATTATCCTGTCCCATATTTCCCATCTCTGTCTTCCCGTCACTTCTTACCATTTACCATACCTCCACAATCTACATTCTACATTCTACTCCACACTTGAGTCAATCCACGAACCAAACCAAAGCCAAAACCAAACCAACCAACGAACACAACAACCTTCGGTGACAACCACTATTACCCGCTCTTTTTTTTACATTTACCATTTACCATGGACGACCACAGGACCAACAACTCTCCGTACAGAGTCAGTCACTCCCAGTCAGAGTCACTCCAGTCTCCAGTCACAGTGAGAGTCCCAATTCCCAAAGTTCCAAGATGCAAAAAAAAACAAATAAGGGAAGAGAGAATGGACGTGGAACAACATATGACATGAGAATCACATCAGATAGAAGTCAGACTTTGAGGATACGTAATTCCGATTCAAGAACAGAGGAGAGAAAGTGGGAGAAAGTAAACTTTTACTTTTACTATGCTGACGTTCCAATAACGGAGCGACATGAAAGCAAAACTATGTCATTTAGACACCATTTTAAAATTGGTCAGTACATGAGTTATAACTTTGCATTATGAATTAAATTAGTGCTTCATAAATAAAGGAAATGAAGAGGTTTTTGACAAAACGGGTCAAGTCCATGGAAGTAAATTTTACAGGAACAACAAATAATGAATAAAAGGTGACAGGATGATTTTTTGCAACTCAATTTTTTCTACAGGAACTGTAACTGACGAAGCGTGATTTAAAGCAGTTTCGTAAATCTAGACTGACTCTGGAATTTTTTAGAAAATTCTCAGAAATTTTAATTTGTGGACTTTTTCCGTTTTGCCTCAAAATCAATAACTTAACATGGAGTTAAAAGTCCGTGGGGTGAAATTTCCATCGTTTTGAGCAAAACCAAACTTTTTTTTACTTTTAAACTTTTTCTTGCATAAAACAATTTACGCACGGCAATTGTCTTCTGCAAACTACGAAAACACTCAAGTGCCAAGTTTAAAACGGAAATGCATGTTTTAGACGGACTTATCCCGTTTTGCCAAACATCGTTTACTGGACTTATCCCGTTTTGCCAAAATACTAAATTTTGGCAATTTAAAAAAATTGCTTTGGTTCAACTTTGACCTTTACCATTAAAAACAGTAACGTATCTAGTTGAATAGTACACATAACGCAAATAATCTCATTTAAAAAAAAATTGGCTTGACCCGTTTTGCCAAACAACTCTTCAAATGCTTACAATGTATTTTCAATGTATTTGAAAAAGTGAAAACCCGACAGAAGGAAATTTCCAAATTTTGTACCTTTATCCCTAACTATCAGATTTAAATCAGAAGATATTACATTCGCTACCGAAACATATGATAGAAAAGTCAATTCAAATATGAAAACAAGAAATCGATTTGTGATGTTGATGCACACACAGTTGAATGGATACACTTGACTCTATAAGATACTATATGGAAAGTAAATTGTGCATGGAATATATAATTCTTTTTGCATATACCGATGTACACAGTTCCCATCTTTTTCGTACAGTTCTAACAACTAACAAGTCCAAGTCAAAAGTTTGCATTTGAAATAAATTCAAATTCCGAATCAAAAGCTTATATATATATCTGTCGACAATTTAACTTATTGTTAAATCCGTCTACTATTCGGTTTTAGTTCTTTTGTTTTTTTTCTGTGTGTGTGTGGAGTTTTACTCTTTCTTTATATATCCGTAAGAATTCCTATCCCACTTTAAATCTTTTATTGAATCCTACACACAAAGATTTCACATAGTGTCCAATATGTAATGCCACACAAACTTTCAAAGCTCTACTAAAATGTATATAGGAGGACGAGGATATGGTAAATACATGTAAATGTGCCACGGAGGTCAGCCTACGCCGTGATGTTTCTACAAGGCACTAAATTCCCGATATGTAGGAAAGTACCTATATACCTATACCTACATACATCCAACATAGGGAATTTCTTTTTAAAAAATGTCAAATCTACTTCCTCTACCAATTTCAATCCCATTCATGTGCACCATCAAACAGACCGCGCTGTAATATCTATCAGCCTTTTTTGTTCTTCCTGTTCTATATAGTACGCTGACACAGTATAGTGGAGATGCGGAATCCGAATCCGAACCCGAATCCAAATCCGAAACCGGGATACACTTTCCATAATATGGAATTTAAATCATAGCAATCTTCTCCCGCATGTGGAGATGGCCCTAGATAGAATGATTTGTCCTTGTATGTAACGGCACTTTGAATTTATTGAACTAATCACTGATCCCATCAAAGAGAAGAACCTTGGAAAGTCCCAAGGTTTGAATTTTCATTGACGGTTGATTGTAGTCGCCAATTTATAGTTTCAAATATTGCATAGCACAATATGTAGGCACATATAAAAAACTATAGGGTCTAACCAAGGGCTCGTAATTACTAATCTTGAATAATATCAAATATATATGCAGATAATTATATAGATACCTACTCGACGTACATAATGAAGAAGCAAATGTAATTAGGCAATTTTGCAATTTTCAGAAATACAGTATTAGAAAACACTGTACAAGTCAAAAAGATAAGAACATAATTTTGTGTGCAATTTTCAAAAATATGAAAATCAAGCTTTTCGCGCCTTTTAAAAATATGAAAATAAATTTTTTTGCACTTTTCAAAAATATGAAATTTAAGCTTTTTGCTCCCCTTTCAAAAATATGAAATTTAAGCCTTTTGCTCCCCTTTCAAAAATATGAAGAGAGAACGTAAATATTTATTTACAACTGACGTTACAATAACGTTTGCCATTGAGACACAGTAAGAACAATATAAATTTTTAGGAAAATTCAAAAGCTTTAGAATAATTGTAGAAACTGTTTTTTAGAATTTGTTATTTTTTAAAACTAGCTATTACATAAGTTCATATTATATAAATGATTATGGGCAATTCGACAAGAGCTGCGGATAGTAGCAATCACGATTTCCTTTATCATGGTTGAAGGAAGTCGCATATTTTTTCGAAATAATTCAAAAAATGCAGGAATTGAGCCACGAGCACCTACTAGGAGACCAACAACTTCTAACTTCTTAAGTTGATATTTTTCCAAAAAGTAAGGAATACAGGGATTATAGTGAGCTTGTTTTTCAATGTTAACCTCTTCCGCCTGACCTAAATTTTGCTCCATACGTATAGTAGGATCCAGAATATATCCAGTCTTGGACTCCGTTCGCCAACATATAATGTCCACACGTTTAGAAGCACCGTCTGTTACTTCCTCAAAAACATTCCAGTTAAGAGTCTTAAGATGATTAGCAATTATTGATCGCACCTCATGATGTCTGCCGTTTCTCAGTAAGTTACCCACATGGCATTTCCCTAAAACATGAGCGAGGGTTTCTTTCTCCTTACAGTGTCTGCAAAGGGATGATTCTAGAGAACGGCCTGGAATAGCTTTAACAGGAAAAACGTTTGCACTCATTTTTAATGCATTCACCCACTCTGATGATGTTAATCCGTATCAATAATTAGTTTATTTGCATAAGGACAGTCCTTATACACTTCAACTCCTTGTCCTCGAAGTGGAAAGGAACACCATCTTTCAAACTCTTGGTTCGTTAAAATATCACGAAGTATTTTTCCAGGCTTTGTTTTGGGACTAGATTCTTGTTGAACTAGAACATCATCATGATTTAATTGAAGAGCGTTAATGCAACTTTTTATTTCTTCTTGCAAATCTTTGACAAACGGCAGATATTTATCGTCTGAGCTAAGCAAAACGACACAAATATTATAATGTTGCACAAATGCCTCCCAAGTTGCATTACTTAGAGGCCTCTAAACTTTTTAGACGTATACAGAAGAGCATTAGGTGAGTCATGTGGGATTGCAAGAATCTCTTTGACTGAACTCCTAATTATTTGTCTAAGTCTTCAAGAAATGCTTTTGGGAGCTTATTTAATGGAGCATTCTGAAGTGAATACGTCAAGCAGGGCCATAAATACTGATTTATAAGACAATTTTGGAACTTTTAAAAAGTACTAAACTGAACCTTTTTGCGCCTTTCAAAAACATGAAAATTTGAAAATTTCACTGTTTTAAAATACGCGTAATCGAAGCATTTTAAATATAGACAATAAAGATGCTTTATATATTTGAAATTTTTTTAAAGTAATTAATGCGTGTCCGTCATGCCTTCATAAAGGATATTATGTACACCTGCATATTATGTAGTAATCCTTCTAGTTAAATGCATCATAAAATTTTTCAATTAGAACTACGTTTTCAATGTTGCTTCAATGGGGCTATGGAGAATTCCATATATTCTCAATTTTACTGAGCCATAATATTAACAATATGAAATAAAATATCTTTCTCTTGCAAAATACTGCTAAGCTGAACCACATTAAAATTTGAAGATGAGCATAAAAATTAAATCTCTCAATCAACTCGGACAATAAACACAGATAGTTGTATATCACGCATGGATGACGTCATGCATATTTGATACTAAATTTTACGAAATAATGCCGTCTCCCTTCCCTCGTCGTCGTCATGATAAACCTTTCGAGCGTCGTTTTGTGAATAAAGTTAAGGAAGAGATATTTTCACATTTATATTTAATGCCTACTCACTCGTCTCACTTTCACTTTCGCACACTCCTATTTAGTTTGAAGAGATGCGAGCACATTTTGACTTGGAAGGATGAGACTCGAACATTTTACTTCTGGTCTGAACTGATATTCATGGCCATGATAATTGTTTTAAGCTCCAAAATTCATTCCTTCAGACTTAAGACAGTGGCTCTCTGTCTCCATCAGAGTGATAGGGTCTTACATATGCGTATGTACTTAAATTATGATTATTCTTTGAATTCGTCCATTTGTCCTTCTTATAGTCTTATTGTTCTCGTCCTTGGATACAGATTCCAAATTTTAGATTGTAATGCTTTAAGATAGTTTTACAATTCTGGGAATATAATGGACATGATAATTAAATTCGCCCAGTTGAAAGATACTCCCCTCCTTGCTCTCTTTCATGCATGGAGTATGGAGTATCCAGGCGCGGAATCATGGGAGGGCAATAGGCCAAAATACATTTTTTAATAGAGGCTATCATAGGGGGATTTAAACTAAGACGGTAGGTAGATTTATATTCTGAGGGAAAAGAATCAAAATGATCCATGTCCATTTTTAGATAGAAACTAAATTCACTGTCTACCAAAATATTAAAATATCACATCATCTTAATTGAAAGAGTGTAAATAGCATATTTTGCAATTTTCAAAGACACTTAACTAAAGATCATTTGAACATTTTCAGATACATGTAAATAGAATTGTTTGCATTTTAAAAAAACATTTAAATCAAGCACTTTGCAGTTTAGAACATGGAAACACAACATTTTGCATTTTTCAAAAACTTGTAATTACACCATTTTGCATTTTTTTAAAACTTGTAATTAGAAAAATTTTGTACTTTTCAAAACATGTAATTACACCATTTTGAATTTTTTTGAAACTTGTTAGAAAAATTTTGCACTTTTCAAAAATACGTAATTTCACCATTTTGATTTTTTTGAAACTTTTGTAGTTAAAAAATATTTTGCACTTTTCAAAAACATGTAAAAAGAACGTTTTGCAATTTAAAAAAAGCATGTAAAATAAGTATTTTGCACTTTTTCGAAACTAGTGAATAGAATATTTTGCACATTTTAAAAACTCGAAACCTACAATTGAAGCACCTGTCACATGTACTGTTTTTGTACACTGCTCATTTTATCAGTAATTCTAGCTTACAGTGGATTTGGACCACTTTGATTCTTCACTCACGATATTATGTATAGCCCGCCCCAGAAAATATTTCTAGATCCTCCCCTGGAGAGATGCACATATTCATGTGACATTGTGTGAAACACATTGAGAGATGTAAAATAGTTTGAACTTACATATATTATGACTTTATACTTAATTATATTACAACTTGTACAAAGATGGGACATAAAGATACGCTCCCAAAATTATACCTTCCGTATCTTGGAGATCACCTCCCTAACCAAACCAAACCAGGCCATCCCCACGTACGGCGTACAGTGTCCTCAAGTCTGAACTTCAATATAATAGTATGTACCTATGTAAGATGTTGTAGACCTCGACGAGGAACTAATCGTAAGACGGGTAGGGAGGAAGGGAGGGGGGACGAAAAACTCGAATGCTGACTCAGTGAGTGAGTGAAAGCGTGTGAGAGACAGAGTGTCTCGATCTGGATCTCATCTCGCTCGATGAATACCTAACTCTATTATTCTCAATGAATCATGAATGCTTCTATTTTCTCTTGAATATTGAATTCATTATCATACTTAAAATGAGTCCCGTCCCGATCCCGGGCCTTAAAATTTTATATCACTTCCTCTCTCTCTCTCTCTCATATTCCAAAGCTCACAGATTCACAGATAAATATTCAAACATTCCAAACTCTCTCAAAAAAGTTACAACTCAAAACTTAAAACTCAACGAGGCAAGGAGCTCAGAATTTAGTTTGAGAATTCTTCTGAATTTCCATTGATGTAAAATGACTCAAGTTTATTTCTGTTCAACCCAAACTCACACGCCCCTCCTCTCTGATTTTAGCACGTGCAATAAAAATAACCAAAAAGCACATTTCTCATACTTTAAATGTGAGAGTCTAGCATGTAAAGAAACAAAACTATTTTATATATAATTAATTTGAAGGCGAAATCCTGCTTATTATATGCATGGTGGTTTTACAACACAAGCCAATTTTTTTATTAACAGTTTTGTATTAAGTTTGCTTTCAATTTTAAAGTTAGCAGTGTAGTACATAGTTAGTATTTTATTTGGATTGTATTTCAGGCCACTAATAGGCCTATTGCAGAGCAGGGCCGGATAATGCGGCCAGCGCAGGCAGCCCTCGCTGCTTGAATTTTTAAAAAACATTTTGCACTTTTCTAAAACATGTAAATAGAACATTTTGCACTTTTCAAAAACATGTACATACCAATTTTTGCACATTTCAAAACATGCAAATAAATATTTTTTGCACATTTCAAAACATGCAAATAAATATTTTTTGCACATTTCAAAACATGCAAATAAATATTTTTTGCACATTTCAAAAACATGCAAATAAAAGTTTTTTGTAAATTCCAAAAACATGCAAATAAAACATTTTCCATTTTTCGCAAAACATGTAAATAGAACATTTTGCACTTTTCTGAATCAAGTAAATAGAAAATTGTAAATTCTTAAAACATGTAAATACAACATTTTGCCTTACAAAAGAAAATCATTAATCAAATCAAAATGGTGATTTTGGTATGAAAAAAAATGTCTGCCTAAAAGGAATTCCTTCGTCCGGCCCTGTTGCAGAGTACCCTTATCCGATAACTTATTGCCATTGCCAACATTTCACTATTTACCATCATAATAATATGTAAACTTTGCTTCCCCGTCTCACCACTTGAGTTTCCTCTTCATAATAAGTGATCTGTGTTGCGTCTGATAAGTACGGGACTATCCCAGAATAGTATATGGCAGAGTATTAGTATAGTTGCGTACATGAGTATATTAGTTGTCGGCACATGTAAACCAGCTTTGTTTACAAAGCCAGAGTTTGCGCCAGAGTTTGAGTTTTCCGCCCTCATTTCTCACACGTGCAGCCCCACTACGAAAACGAAAACGAAAACGGAAAAAGCAGCATGCAAAAAGCGGGGACAAGAAATGACGATTTTTTTTAAATACGCTAACTAGGAGTAGAGACACTGCGATGGAATGTCGACATTGATGCCTTTAGAATCAAGGAACTCAAACTGGTTCTGGTGGCAGTGGTGACAGCGGGAGTAGTGTCAGTGAAAGTGAAATGGAAAGAGAGTTCAGTAGTGAGCATATAGGAAGGCGATGAAAGGTGTATTACTCAAACGTTCGTGTGAAATCTTGTATTGATTTTACGGGCTCCAGCATCGATGTCAAATGTTATCTCACCAGAGTCGACGGGTGTTCGCAGAGGCGGATCTAGAAATATTTTCTGCTCCGTGGGCAATACATATATCGTGAGTGAAGTAGCAAAATGAACCATTCCCAATTAAAGCTAGAAATAAAATGAGCTATGTTAACAAATACTGGATGAGGTTAATAGGCAAAATTTTAATTACGAGTTTTTAAAATGTGTAAAATCCTTTATTTACATTTTTTGAAAATTGCAAAATCTTTTATTTCCATATTTTTTAAAAGTGTAAAATCTGTTATTTCCATGTTTTTGAAAAGTGCAAAATCTTTTAATTCCATATTTTTGAAAATTGCAAAATCTTTTATTTCCATTTTTTTGAAAATTGCAAAATCTTGTATTTCCATGTTCTTGAAAATTGCAAAATCTTTTATTTCCATGTTCTTGAAAATTGCAAAATCTTTTATTTCCATGTTCTTGAAAAGTGCAAAATCTTTTAATTCCATATTTTTGAAAAGTGCAAAATCTTTTATTTCCATTTTTTTGAAAATTGCAAAATCTTGTATTTCCATGTTCTTGAAAATTGCAAAATCTTTTATTTCCATGTTCTTGAAAAGTGCAAAATCTTTTATTTCCATGTTTTTGAAAAGTGCAAAATCTTTTAATTCCATATTTTTGAAAAATGCAAAATCTTTTATTTCCATTTTTTTGAAAATTGCAAAATCTTGTATTTCCATGTTCTTGAAAATTGCAAAATCTTTTATTTCCATGTTCTTGAAAATTGCAAAATCTTTTATTTCCATGTTCTTGAAAATTGCAAAATCTTTTATTTCCATGTTCTTGAAAATTGCAAAATCTTTTATTTCCATGTTCTTGAAAATTGCAAAATCTTTTATTTCCATGTTCTTGAAAAGTGCAAAATCTTTTATTTCCATGTTTTTGAAAAGTGCAGAATCTTTTAATTCCATATTTTTGGAAATTGCAAAATCTTTTATTCCCATGTTTTTGAAAAGTGCAAAATCTTTTATTTCCTTGTTCTTGAAAAGTGCAAAATCTTTTATTCCCATGTTCTTGAAAAGTTCAAAATCCTTTATTTCAATATTTTTGAAAAGTTCAAAATCATTTATTCCCATGTTTTTGAAAAGTGCAAAATATCCTATTGACATGCTGCCTATGTTAAAAAATTCATCTGGGATGGGCAACTTGCCCTCCTGCCACCCACCTGGTTCCGAGCCTCCAAGTTCGAAAGCAGTTATGTAAGCAACTACATGTTATATGTACTTCTGAGACTGTGTCAAACGGCTATACCACAACTGTCTTCTTCTATATATATACTCCATGTCAACCTAAAGGATGGTGGTAACTATCAACTGCAGCGGTTTGAGCAATACAGTAACGATGAGGTTGTCGCCTGTCGCCCAAATAACTCATCATTTCCTCATATTTTGCCACTCCTCCTTCCGCATTTAACATCTCATATTTCAAGGGAGGATGAGCAAGTGGTGGAGGGGAAAGGAGGAGGCTGAGGTTTACTGTTTGAATTTGAGCAATAAATTCAAGTGTAATATTTTGTGACTCTTACTTAGCCATTTATTAACATTGATATGTTGACTTCATACCTGTGACAAATTCACCGGCTATATTGTAAAACATTTTAGATTTTTTTTCCCCGTGGGTTGTTTTTAAAGCTCATGGAGGTTGGTTCTGTTGATTGCTAATTGTTGATGCTATTAATTCAGTAAGACTAATATTATTATTATTATGCTTGCAAGAATTCATGAATTTATATTTTCCTCATAAATTAGCATCAAGTATGAAGAGGCAGCCCAAATTCCTACATGAATTTCCGTTAGTTTTGAGTTAGATTTCTTCACATTCAAACTTTGTTGATTTTCCAGTATAGATAGTATTGACAAGAGGTACTTGACAAGAACATAAGGGAAATGTCATTTTTTTAAGGAGCAATAGCAGCTGTATGTATAATTTTGGAAGTAATGAAAACTTTCCCCTTCATATTATTTTTCTCTCAAAATTGTTACTGTGTAAACACCAGCACCAGCAACTTTGCATTTTTAAATGGGGTAAAATATTCTCCTATTTTAGGCGTGTGAGTGGGTCAAAAGTCACATACTCGTGACTTTTTGAGTCCAGTAATTATCCCACACTCAGATCACATTACATTATGACACAAATTAAATTTTTAAAAGGAAACATAATATAGCTACTTTAAATTTAAAGAAAACAGACGCATCAATGTTCATTTTTGCATGTAGGTACTTAGGCTAGGTAGGTATCGTCAGTTTGCCTAACTTTTAAAATTGTCTCATAGCAGAGAGGCAGGTCTTCAACAATTACATGATTTCCGTGCAGTAATTTTCCGAGGCATGACCGACATTATTTCCAGCTGTATATACTGTCTACAATGAGGGGCGGATCTAGACACATTTTCTGGGATGGGCAATATACCTACATATCGTGAGGGAAGAATAAAAATGGCTCGTTTTTAATTTAAGGTAGAATTAAAATGAGCTAAGTAAAAAAACAAAAATATGAAATAGATGGGCAAAATATATTCTATTTACATGTTTTTGAAAAGTGCAAAATATTCTATTTACGTGTTTTTTCAAAGTGCAAAAATTCTATTTACATATTTTTTCAAAGTGCAAAATATTCTATTTACATGTTTTTGAAAAGTAAAAAATATTATTTTTAGGGATTAAAAATATTGGGTGGACAAATGCCCTGTTGCTCACCCCCTGGATCCCCACGTGTCTGCATTTGTCCCATCTCCTTCTGTCTGTGCCTGTGCTACATGCATATTTGGAGTGAGAGATGTGTGTGCGGTACGTGCCAATGACTGAATTGTGTAGACTATTTGGATTGTGATGATGACAATGAGAGACTGTAAGTTAGATTTGGAGCGTGTGCGTGTGGAACTTTTAGTTTTTGGTTCTGTTGTGTGGTTCATTGACTGTACTTGTCTGGTTCTGGTGTCCCGGTCGCTCCTTCATGTTCGTTTATTATATTTTGTTAAAGTTCTCGACTTCCCTGGATCTCCTCTCTGTCTGGGTCTGGGGCTTGCTGGTCTCCTTCTAGGTCTTTGGTGATGTTTGGTGGGAATTGTGATGGAGGATATGGATCTGAATCTCCCCTTAATGTTATGCTACATAAGGTGTTTTTGTCACGTTGGGAAGTTGAAGAAATTGTTCTGGGTCTCACTTTCTCTCTCGTTTCTCAGTTTTGACTGGAATGAATGGGAGAAATGAAAGTGTTTGTCTAGGAATTCCAGTCATGAATTTAACTTGGGAATAATACATCTTCATCCCGACTCCTCTCTCGTCCCACTTCCCACTTCATCACATTTCAAATCTAACGTTTAAGGAGAAATTTCCCACCTCTACAAGATCCTATGTATCTTCTCTCAGCGTCTTTTCACACTGCATAGCTCAAACAACAATTCCACATACCTGGGACCAGTACCAATAAAGACAGGGACAGGCAGAAAGATGGATGACAGACTTATTATATGTACCACCCCTTCCCCGCCATATTTTCATTTTCTATTTAATTTCTTTTATAACAATTTACTATTCTTTTACGAATGTGGTGCTCATATCGCATCTCGCATCTTCTACAGCCAAGTCATACTTCATAATATTTTACTTCTTGCCTCTTAATATGACGTTCATGTCCGTCCGCCGTCGAAAGTAGCAGTATATCCTACCCTCCTCACTTTCACCGTCACTTTCACCCCCGCCCATTCAATTCTATTTCAAATTTCCTTTGTCTGGTTTGAGACTTATTGCTAGGGATCGTCCCTAAATGATGTCATAGACTACATTGCATTTTGTTGATGGACACACCCACACCCACCCTAACAATTTAAAAATTGTCTAAAATGAAAAAAGATGTTTTTTTAGTACCCACACGTCTAGATGATGACATCATTTATGGACGGCCCTTTACTACTATTATTTTTGCACCCATGTGCACGTGCAATTACATATGATTTTCGTAGGGTAATATGGGATAATGTCCCACTTCTTTTCCACTTTCATTTCCACTTGAAAAAGTTGTAATAGAAAATACATAGAATGTCGACTTCCTTCATTTTAATCTACACACTAAAAACAGTAGCTTTATTAGAAGCATAAACTGTTCTCATAATGATAAAACTATGAGAAAAAGAAGAGACACCAAAAAAATAGGGAAAATATTATGGGAAGGATATGGATGGAGAGATGGATGATAACTGTGTGGAAGACAAAAAGAAAAGAAGGCGAGCCAAAGAAGAAAAAGAAAAAAAGACTGAGAAGGAAAAGCGATAAGAATTTTTTTGTCAGCACTGTTACTGTTACTGTTACAGTGAGAAAATATTTTTTTTATAGCTTGCTCCAAAAATTCTTTTTATTTATCCTGGACTCATTATGAGAGGTTTGTGCGAGGTTTCTCAGGCTGAAGACACTCAAGTGGTATGGAACTCGGCACTGAGACTCTTAGACGAGTGTTTGCGTAACATTTTTACAATTTATATCTTATATATGAGAAAAACGTTTTATTTGATTTGAGCCTCCTTTCTCCCATTCTGTAGACTACATACTACGGCTGCCTGTCTGCTATCGTTTCTATTGCTCTGTTCTAATGCTCACAGTGTAGGAACCTAGCACGTTCCTTCGTAGTATCACAATCAGATGTACAAGTTAATAATAAGCGGCCCGTCAGCCCGTCCCACGGCTTATAAGTACAGACGGCATAAAAAGCTACAACTTGTGAAATTCACATTTATTTCATTTTAAAAGAAACAATTGAATCGATAGCATAATTTAATTATTACCTATATATCGTCTGAGAAAAACAAAAATGACCCATATCCATTTGTAGCTAAAAACAATATCAATTATTATATTAAATTAAAATATAAATAATAAATAATTAATAAATAAAATATAAAATTAAAAGTATTGAAACATGTCTTGAAAGTATTGAAATAGAATATTTTACACTTTTCAAAAATATGTAAATAGAACATTTTAAACTTTTCAAAAACATGTAAATAGAACATTTTACACTTTTCAAAAACATGTAAATAGAACATTTTACACTTTTCAAAAACATGTAAATAGAACATTTTACACTTTTCGAAAACATGTAAATAGAACATTTTACACTTTTCGAAAACATGTAAATAGAACATTTTACACTTTTCAAAACCTCGTAATTAACTTTTTAGGCATGTTTCTTATTTTGCTTTTATGACATAGCTCATTTTGATTCCAGCTTAAATTGGATATGGGTCATTTTGGTTCTTCACAGACGATATGGAATGGCTCGTAAGTTGACATTTAAGTTTTGGCGCCAAATTCAAAATTCAAAATGTGGTTTTTAAGGCTGGCTTTAAATACGGCTCTTAGTATATCATTTTATCATTTCATACCTTGCAGAATAGACTTTCACTCTGATTAGATTTTGCTGAGGTCGTACTCGTACAGTCTTGCGTTTGGTACAAATAGAAGGATAGGATATTTTTGTGATTTCAATTTAATACGGTGGTACAGCATAAAGCCTATAGAATAACCCTTGATAGCTGATCCTCCAGATTCTGATGATGAAAACGAGTTCGAATTCGAAACCAAAACCAAACCTTAAAACTAGCTACCCACCACGAAAGAAGCCACATGCTCAAGTTGTTTTCAATTCAGAATAAGAAGACCTTAAAATGTTTTCTCTGTCGCTCCTTTCTAAGTAAGTACGTGACGGCTCAATAGCATGTCAGTCCATTATGAGATTGTGAAATGAAAGGAGTGAGTGAGATAGAGAGAGATTGGAGGAAGCTGTGGAAAGTCACAGGGTCTCAGTTCAAAGTACAAAAAAGCAGGTATAGCAAATGTGATTATATGTCTGTCAGGTTTAACTATATGAATGCTGCTACGGCTAAGGTGACGGTAACTATAAGTAACTCTACTTTCTCAACTTTCTCCAGTCAATGTGTAGATAATTACATAATATTATACCTTACAAAGGCTATCGGATTGCTCGAGTATTTTGTTTATTAGAACATATTACTTTTTTTAATTTTAAAAGCATATACTTCTCTTTCTATTATTATCATGTCCTCATTCACAGGACAATAACATTGTGATGAAGAAAAATGTAACCATTTTGAGTAAATTAGTTTTTTTTTAAACTTTAATAAGAGTTCCAAGTTCCTGCTGGTAGGCCGTATAGATAGGCATGAAAAATACTCGTGACTTTTTTGGATTCCAGTAATAATCAAATAATCACAGACTCAGATAACATTACATTATTACACAAATTACATTTTAAAAAGGAAACACGAAACGCGTAATATTTTAAAATTAAAGCGGAAAACGTAACAATAATTGTTACTTTTGCACGTACTTAAGTACATGTTTACTTTGATTATTGAGATACAAATTTGCGAGTACACAGGCACAGTACACAGGCGCGGAACCAGGGGTTGGGCAACAGGGAAGTTATCCACGTCACATTGAAATTTTTAACATAGGCTATAACATAGGGGCATTTAGGCCAAGGAAAAGATGGCACACTGATATTAGATGTAAAGTCAAAATGATCCATTCACATTTTTAGCTAGAAATAAAATTTACTGTGTTCAAAAGCAAATTAAAATATCATGGTCTTAAGAACATGGAAATAGAACATTTTGCACTTTCCTAAAATGTTGTTAAAACATTTTGCACTCTTTAAAAACTTGCAGTTAGAACATTTTTAACTTTTCCAAAACTTGCAATTAGAACATTTTCCACTTTTCTAAACATGGAAACAGGACATTTTGCACTTTTTTAAACATGGAAATAGGCCTTTTTGCACTTTCCTAAAATTTAGTTAGAACATTTTGCACTCTTAAAAAACTTGCAATTAAAAAATTTTGCACTTTTGAAAAACGTGTAAATAGGATATTTTGAAATTTTCAAAAACTTGCAATTAGAACATTTTACGCTTTTCAAATACATGCAATTAGGACATTTTGCACTTTTCTAAAATCATGTAAATAGATCATTTTGCACTTTTATTAAACGTGTAATTAAAACATTTTGAACTTTTCAAAAACATATAAATAGAAAATTTTTCGCTTTTCAAAAAACTTGTAGTTAACATTTTGCCTATCTTCATTTTAATTCTGGCTTAAATTAAAAACGAGCCATTTAAAATATTTCTAGATCCACCCCTGACGTTCCTGTTCTCTACTGCCCTTGTAGGTTCATACAGTTTAAAAATACAAATTTTCTTGAAGGCTCTCGCTGCCCGAGATACCCTATATATGATGATTCTCAAATATATGCCATAAGTATTTGAATCAAGTTCCACCTCGCCTCGTCTCTGTGGATCGACGTTCGTAGTTTGTGTTTGTATTATGAGCGAGGGAGGTGAGTGGAGTCGTCTGAGATTTTATCATGCGTGCATTTGATTAGTTTCTTTCATTTTCCAAGATTCCAATTGTTTGTTTCATCAAATTCAGTCTAATTTCAACAAGTTTGATAAAGCGGAACATGATCAACTAGATATAACCCCAGCCAACGCCATAGGGACACAACTATTAATAGTACCAGCACCAGCTTAGGTACTTATATTATGTAGGTAGGCGTAATTATGTAAGTGCGTATATGTATCTACCTTGTCAGATGAGGGTTGAGTGGGAGTGAGATCGGCATCCGTGATTCGTATAGTACTAGTGATATAATCCAGTAACCTATATTGCCCCGAGACGAGAGTCACCAGAGAATACGACTAACGTTGCTATATTACATTATAGTGTAACTTATACTGCTAAGTAGGAAATGCACTGAAAGTCTGATTGAGTGAAAAACAGAGAGAGAGAGATTCACAAACACGAGATTCCAGAGTCGGCATGGCGAAGTAGAAAGGAAATTGATGAAAGTGTAGTTTTCTCAGTTTATGTAATTTGTTCTAAATCCTCTTTCGATTATAAGTCCAGTGACTTTCCCAGCTGCTGATATCTCTATTTACTGTAAGGGATCGTACATAAAAGATGTCATCGGTAGGGTCAGTGGGTGTAGTCGGGATGTTATGCCATGCTAAAGATAGACATTTTTGCAATGGTTAAGCTTATGACAGGTAGGGATCATAGAGTTCAAAAATGAGATTTTTTTGATGACATCATTTATGGACAACCCCTTATACTGTAAAAATGCGCACAGTGTAGCTCTGTATTTATTATGTGGTATTCTTTCTGTATGTGCATCATTTAGATGTGTAGCTGTATCTGTTGTCTGTAGAAGTAAGACTGAAAGCAATGTATATTATATAAATTATATACCGTATATCTTGTAATAGTACTATTCAAATTTGGACCTGTCAGACGCGCGTAGTATTACTGGATATACGGTCTCTCTATGGGCTTCTGATAAAATAGTTTTTTGTAAATTGTAAAATTTATGCTTTTGAAAAGGGCAAAATGCCCTAGATACGTGTCTTTCAAAATTGCAAAATATTCTATTTACATGTTTTTGAAGGATTGCAAAATATTCTATTTATGTGTCTTTTTTAAATTACAAAATATTCTATTTAGGTACATGTTTTTAAACATTGCAAAATATTCTAGTTACGTGTCTTTGGAAATTACAAAATATTCTAGTTACGTGTCTTCGAAAATTGCAAAATATTCTATTTACGTGTCTTTTTAAAATTGCAAAATATTCTATTTACATGTTTTTAAAAATTGCAAAATATAATATTTACATGTTTTTAAAGATTGAAAAATATTCTATTTACGTGTCTTTTTAAAATTGCAAAATATTCTATTTACATGTTTTTAAACATTGCAAAATATTCTATTTACGTGTCTTTGAAGTAAGTGAGAATCACCATTGATTTGTTTTGGGACTTCAACGACTACGCCTATAGTTGAACGAAAGTTTAAAGTTGCTACCTATATTTATACTTGTTGACTACTTGGATTCATTGAGCCTATATGCATACACGTATGCGTTCATTTATTGGGGCATATAGGTGCACAATGTACATTGGACTTGAGACTGAAAGGATTCAAGTTGTTATCCAGTTGTGGTCTGATAAGCTGTGCGACTGAGAAATTGAGAATGAAGATGAAACGGAGACAGTTGTGAACAATTCCGGAACTCTTTCTCCACGTCAGTCATCATTAAGTGAGGTCAGAGTTGGAGTTGACGGAGAAATGAATCTCCTAGAGTGAATGAAAATAGCTGACTATGAGATAGATGCTGTAAAAAAGGATCCCATGTAATTACCACATAGGCCTTCAGGGGCGGATCAAGGGGATGGGAAACACAGGGCAGTTGCTTCACCCCAAAATAAATTATTTAACGCAGATTAACATAGGGCATTTAAACCAAGATCCTGAGTGAAGAATCAAAACGATCTATATCCAATTTTAGCTAGAAACAAAATTCACTATCTACAAAAAAAAATAAAAATATCATGATCCTAAAAGCATGCAAATAGAACATTTTGTATTTTTTTTAAACATGCTATTAGAAAATTTTGCACTTTTTAGAAACATGTATTAGAACATTTTGCACTTTTCAAAAACATGTAATTAGAACATTTTGCACTTTTCAAAAACATGTAATTAGAACATTTTGCACGCTTTAAAAACATGTACTTATAACATTTTGCAATTTTCAAAAACATGTAATTAGAACATTTTGCACGCTTTAAAAATATGTAATTAGAACATTTTACACTTTTCAAAAACATGTAATTAGAACATTTTGCACTTTTTAAAAACATGGAATTGAAACATTTTGCAATTTTTAAAAACATGTAATTAGAACATTTTGCACGCTTGAAAAATATGTAATTAAAACATTTTACACTTTTCAAAAACATGTAATTAGAACATTTTGGACGCTTTAAAAACATCTAAATAGAAAATTCTGGACTTTTTCAAAGCTCGTAAATAGAACATGTTGCCACTTGTAATTCACAATCAACATGTTGCATCTCTCTCATTTAGTTTTTTGGTAAATATAGCTCGTTTTAATTTTAGCAAAAATCGGATATAAATCATTTGGATTAATCACTCACAATATGTAAGGCCCACCCAAAAGAACTATGCCTAGATTCGCCCCTATAACCTTTCATCTACAAAGTTGCATAGTTGCATTGTATGCAGGATGAAGTTGTCAAATTAGCAAGAGAAGGAAAGGGAAGAGAATAAAAGTAAAAGTTTTTTTTACCTCAAAGTCATTAAGCCATTGATGGGAGTGAGAATGAATGAAAGGCTCATTTTTAGCTTAGCTTTCCGTTTGTTGCCTGTAACCCACACTGCTTGTCCCATATGCGTATAGCTTCATCCCCAATCTGGAATATTGAACCTTGGTTTTGACTCCAGCTAAAATGTTGTTGAGTTTCCAGAGAAAGTAGGAAATTTTTGGTATATTATGTGATCAATCTTTGGCAATAATTGAAGCTAAACTGATATTCCTATATTCTACATATTGCAGTCATAAAGTTGGGTAGTAAAAGTGACACATAAATATGTACAAAATCTTGAATAGCGCATGCAATACCATAACTATATTCAATCTTTCGTCGATGCGGAAACAAATATCTGATAATGTGGAGTTGATACAAAAATTAATTAAGCTTTGCCATCCTCTATAGGACACCTTCTCAGTTGTTTAAAAGTGACAAATATTCTAATTACCGTAAATATTCGAATAAGCCCCGGGTCTCAAATAAGCGTTGGGCTCCAAAGAATATAAGAAGCGCCGCCGCAGGGAGCTTATTCGAGCATTTACGGTACTTCAATCGGTCCAACACTAAAAAAAACCTTAAAGCTTTATGTGTGCTCAATGTTGCAGACATTGAACAGATATTGAAACATTTCTGGGATAGATGGATCTTGGAAGCAAGGGACAAAAGTGTTAGTACATCTTTAAAGTTTTATAGCTATACGCAGAATATACATACTAGGTTAGTTATTAGGAGTCGTCCATAAATGATCTCATAGAAAAGCCGTCATTTTTAGGACCCTGGGACCCCCAAGTCATCAACGTTACCATTGCATTGGTGGCTATCTTTAGCATGACATGTCATCAATATCCGAGTACACGCACTGAAACTATCGATGACATTATTTATGGACGATCCCTTACAAAATAGGCACAATGAGCCGGAGCAGCTGTTATTACGAGCGACACAGATGCCATTCCCATTTTTATGCGCCTTTGTTTTCCGAAGCTTATTTTCAAATCTCACACTCGCACAGCTTTTATACCTACCCACCCACCTACTAATTTGAATTGAAATCTAACGATAACGATAAGCAAAGCAGGAAACAGACAATTTGACAGGCATAGTGTGTAACTGCCGTATTGCATAACACATGGATACATACTTACCTCCGTGTACAGGGCCGGACGAAGGAATTGCTTTGAGGCAGCAATTTGTTTTCATACAAAAACCACAATTTTGATTTTGTTAATGATTTTCGTTAGTAAAGCAAAATGTTGTATCTACATGTTTTTAGAAAAGCTCAAAATGTTGTTTTCACTTGATTCAGAAAAGTGGAAAATGTTCTATTTGCATGTTTTGAGAAAAGTGGAAAATGTTTTATTTCCATGTTATTGAAATGTACAAAAAAATTTATTTTGCATGCTTATGAAAAGTCAAAAAATTCTTTTTAAATATTTTTTTAAAGATGCAAAATTTTCCATTTGCATGTCTTTTGAAAATTCAAGCAGTGATGGCTGCCTGCGGTGGCCGAATTATCTGACCCTGTCCGTGTACATAAACCCACACGTCTATATTGCATTATTTCCTATAACTTGTTATGACAACTTGACGTCAATCATGTATTTTTGGACGCGTCCAGCACTCTTGAAAATAGTAGTAACTGGATGTGCGTAGGGGAAGTGGAGATATTTGTCGATTAAAATTGAAATGGAATTGTAGATCAAGCAAATTGACTACAGTGAGTTCAAGTTCGACAGTTTACGGTTACGGTTTCGGTTTTAGTTTTAGTGAGTTTTAGAGTAGTTCGGGGGCCGTGGGCGTTTTGGGTTTAAGTGGCGAGACTGGGAACGTGGGAGACGCTGGATGATGGGACACACGGGAGAGGCAGGTGTTTAAATTAATATTTTGCGATGAGATGTGATGTGACGCTAATGGTTTGTGGATTTTAATTGGATAAATGCTAACGTTGCGGAAGATTGAGTTTTTGGACACAAATGAGAGCAATTTTAGTCAAAATCGGGCGAATGTGATATTATATGGTCGGACGTGATGTGTTCACTTGTCACTCCTCGTACTGCCAAGCGCCAGGCCTTTCTCTCCTGTTCGTTTGTGGAAGTTTGGTTTGGCAGTTGGCATACCGTCGCGTCAGTAATGGGAATTGCGGAGGTTGTAAGTGCAATGGAAGTCCACATCCAAATTGGTATGTATTTGTGGGTGGCGGTAAATGTAAATAGAATAATGTTTATTGCGTGTCTTCCAAAATTACAAATAGAATCTACTTACTACTTAGAAAGTAGAGAGAATACTTTCCCTACAATATTATGTACTACGGGTACACTATACCTAAAAAATCCTTAAAAACTGCTAAATTCTATGCAAATTGAGCGTAAGTAAAACGGAAAAGTAAATAGTGTGGGTGCAGATAGACTTGACAGGAACTGGAATTGATAGAAGTGAAAGGCTCACGTTTTTAAATGCAGGGATGATGCGATAGTGTACCAAGGTGTAGGTGTAAAAATGTAATGCAGGGGCGGATGTAGAAATATATAATGGGGTGGGCAATGCATATCGTGAGTGAAGAATCAAAATGGTCCAAATCCAATTTTAACTAGGGTTAAAATGAGCTATGTCATAAAAAATAATACTAAATAAGATAGATGCGTAAAATGTTAATTACGGGCTTTGAAAAGGTGCAAAATGTTTTATTTACATATTTTTGAAGTGTGCAAATTTTTTATTTACATGATTTTGAAGTGTGCAAAATGTTTTATTTACATATTTTTGAAGTGTGCAAATTTTTTATTTACATGATTTTGAAGTGTGCAAAATGTTTTATTTACATGATTTTGAAATTTGCAAAATATTCTGTTTGCATGTTTTTCAAAAGTGCAAAATGTTCTAGTTACGTGTTTTTTAAAAGTGCAAAATACTTCATTTACATATTTTTGAAAAGTGCAAAATGTTCTACATATTTACATGTTTCTGAAGTGCACATTGCTCGACATGCGGTCAAGATGGTGATATTTTAACAATTAAGTAGATGGTGATTTTATTTCTAGCTAAAAATTGATATGGATCGTTTTGATTCCTCACTAACTAAATAAGTCGGCCATCTAGGTTTACATTTTTACATGCCCCTATGTTTTAGCCTAGGTTAAAAAGTTATTTTTTTTCACCCCCTAAATCTACAGCTGAGCAATGTATAATAAACTATGATACTTTGTTGGATTATTGCAGGGAATTCCTTCCTGGTGAGCACGACCCTCGCAGACATGCTGATCACGACCCTGGTTCTCCCAGCCTCGTCCGGAGCCATCCTCGCCCAGATGGAGAACTCTGAGAATCTTTGTCATTTTCAGTATGGCGTGGGCTCGATTTCCTGCCTCACAGCCGCCATGTTCACGGCAGCCACCGGGATTGAGAATTTCTTACGACTGAGAGCCCTCCGCATCATGGAGTACAATCGACAGAGACAAGCCAGCATTGGGGGTAGTCCTCATCACACACAGCAACAACACGCGGGAGCAGGACAACATCCCTTACCCGCCCATATGCTCCCACCTCCTCGAAAACACTCAATTTGTACAGTGTTCCAAGTGACTATCCTCAATCTCATCGTCTGGCTCGTCTCGGGCATCATCGTCCTCATCCATTTCATCTTCATGCCTCATCTAATGTACGCCATTTGTGGTCCACCGGGCGGACGGGGAGGGAGGGTGAACGAGCAGCTGCTCCTCCAGTCCGTCACCGTCTTCGGCGTCTGTCTCCTCTCCTTTGTCTTTCTGGGTGGACTCGGCTTCCTCAAATGTGTCTGCATCATGAGGTCCTGGGACAAGCCCAAACCGTACTTGACCTCCCGGGAGTTTGCCGTCGTGACCGCCAATTTCTGGAATTGGTTCCTCCGCTTCCTCATCTGGTGTCCCTCCCTCGTCTGGGCCATTGTCTCCCAGTCCCAGCGCTCGAGCGAGTTCCAACAGCAGTTCCACTCCTCACAAGGGGCTGGAATCTTCAATGGGTATGTGGGGGGTGGGGGGAGCAGTTTCTACAATTCCATGATGGACATGAGCATGTACCAACAGCAGCAGTACTCATCACACTACTCGTCCGGCTCCTCCTCGTACCTCCGCGGGGGAGGAGGGGGAGGGGGAGGAGGCGGAGGCAACGGGGGGTTTGGCGGGGGCGGGAGTGGAAGTTCAGTGATCAACACAGCGGACTTGAACGTTGTATTCCAAAGGATGATCATCTGGCCCGCCATCCTCCCACCCTGCCTGAGCAGTCTCATCAATGCCATTGCCAACAAGGACTTTCGTCGATGCTACGTCCAACTCTTTCACTACTGCTGCTGTAAAACCTCCGTCGCTCTCGCCCGTCGTCCCCGGGATAATCTGAGGGGAGGGAGTGACGTGAGAGTTCACATTATTCCAGGCTACAACATGTACTCCTCCAATGCGGGTCATTTCAGTGAAATCTCTGCACCCCCAACGTTCAGAGGATTCAAGTGCCGTCCATTAATGAATTGCAAACGTGATGTTTACGAGCTCTGACTTTTCTTTTCTTCTTCTCTTCCGGCCAATTTTCCATATCTGTAACTTTCTCCAGGCTTTCACCACTTTACACACACACACATTTAGCACATCCCATTCATAGTGAAATTTCTTTTCTTTCTTTTTCCCTAATGCATGAGCCACATCTAAATGTAAAGATAATGTATGTAACGTACATACTATCATATACCTCATGGTCCTTGCTAAACTACAGGGAAAATTGCGCTACTCATAGACCGTTAGTTCGCCTCATTACTTCCCCTCAGCGCTTCCCCGCAGCCTCCCGAAACCGAAACACACGATATATTTTGACCTAGGCTCTAGACACTAGACTAACAATAAGAGAAGAAATAATGTAGAAGGGAAGCGCTATCTGTTAAATCGTATGTGGTCAGTTGGTCAATTTAGTGCAGTCTCAGAATGGACGGAACGGCGATAATGATAACTTACAAGGTTTATACGATTACGATTATTACTAAAAAAATATATACTTGTGTTATATAATGTATCTACTTATCATTAGATGTACCTACCAATATCAATACCGATGCCGATGCCAAGAAAAACTTGGAAAAAAATTAATAACTTTTAGAAGCTTCACATTTATGACTCAATAGTCTTTACATGTGTCACCGTCATCGTCATGTGCGAAACGTTATACAAAGTTGAGATTTTTTTCCCCGCCATCTTTTTATTGTCACTCTCATATTATTATCTTGGTCAATTATCGTATGGGAATCGGTTATATCAAATTATTACTAGGAGTATTATCATGGCGACGACAGTAAGAATTACAAGGTACGGAGGGGGTGTCTGTGCTACATATGTATTTCATGAACCAACTTGGTCAGGTATGTACTCGTATTATAGGTGCCTGTGTTCAGTTTCAGTTTCAGTTCAAATCCAAGAGGCCAATGTAACCCCAGTTAGCCAAGGGAGAGAAAGGGAGAAAGTAAGGAAAACATAGCCTTTCCAATAATGTACATGCAGTTGCAGTGTATATTACAGACCTATTACCTTCACTTTTCTTCTTCACCTCATTTTATTTTATGACTCGTCTTCAGCCGCTGTACATTTCCATCCCAAAATCCTAGACTCCCTATAAATTGCCCTACTCTAAAAATAAAAAAATAACCTCTGTTTTTTTTTCTTTCCTTTTTTTCTGTCGGAATTACATTCCAACTTCCGACCCCGACCAGACCAGACCAGACAACAGCGAAGGTCACATTCCAACTCATTTTTCGCGACTTTCATTTGGCCGCTGGTCCTGGTAATGGTCCTGGTCCTGATCTCCTTCGTGATGTGGTGGTGCCAGACCCGGGGATGTTGTATTGGGAAGATGAAAATAGAAAGGCTGATTTTGATTTTTTTTGTGAAGGGTACGTTATAACAATCTGGGCCATTTCGGAAAAATAACTTGTATTACAGTGTAGAATATCAGTATAGCTTATACTGGATTTTTGTGTAAGTATTTTGGTATTTTTATAACATTAAATGTATCTCTGCCGCCGAGATTCTTTGTGGGTAGGTGGGTATAGGTAGGTATAGGAAGTAGGTAGTACTGTAGTACTGTAGTATGTATAAGCGCTCGGGCCACAGATTTCCTTCATTGACTTTTTTTTTCTGCTACCCGCATTAAATCTTTCGTCGAAAATATTTCATTTTCTCATATATGACCCTCTGGACAAAAACTATCAAGAATTATTGTAGAATATCAGTATAGTTTTCCTCCAAGGGAATGCTCACCCTCGCTCCTGGTTCTTCGTCCCGTCTAACAATAGAGATAAATAAGGAAGACAACTTGAAGAAGTGTATCTATAAGTAAGGCTCGGGCTGGTCCATTGCACTGGCACTGGCACTGGCCGTGTCCTCCTTACAATCCCCCTCCTCCTACTTTCTTTAGTTTAGTTTCCATTTATTTTTCTACTTGGGCTACAGTATGAAGAGTTTCTTAGCAAAGCGGGATAAGTCCACCTGAAAGATGCATTTCTGATTTAAATTTGGTTTCCGAGTATTTTCGTAGTTTGTAGAAGACAATTGCCGTGCGTAAATTTTGTTATGCAAGAAAAAGTTTAAAAGTTAAAAAAGTTTGGTTTCACTCAAAACGATTAAAATTTCATCTCACGGACTTTTTCCTCCATGTTAAGTTACTGATTTTAAGGCAAAACGGGAAAAGTCCACAAATTAAAATTTTTGAAAATCTAAAAAATCCCAGAGTCAGTCTAGATTTATGAAACTACTTGTAATACCGTTTCGTCAGTTACAGTACCTGTAGAAAAAAAACGAGCTCAAAAAAATAATCCAATCGCCTTTTAATCGTTATTCATTGTTCCTGTACAATTTTGCTTGGATGGACTTGACCCGTTTTGTCAAAAAACTCTTCATAAACTGTATTTACATTATGGAATGTATCCGTCAGCTTGACTTGACTTTTGGTTTGGCTCCCTTGAACGTTCCCAAACTCAAAAAGTTTACTGGTCAGGGAACAATAAGATTGTATTTTTCTCATATTTATTTTCTATTAAATTGGCACTTTTATCTGTGATTTCTGTTTTTACTGTTTCTATTTCACATCCAACCTTCCCCTCGCCCCTTTAGTTCTCTCTCGCAGGATCTCTCTCTCTCTCTCTCTCTCTGTATTTATTTAGTTTCTTTAGTTTGTTTCCGTCAATTGTGCAGTAATTCAGTCTCAGCCCGTGTGATAACAACGAACCCGTTGGGCGGACAAGGGAAACTTTGATGTTGTTGACTTGGACTTGAGCGCCCACCGTCGCTCGTCCAGCGTCCAGTCCACCGTCAACGTGGTACAGTTCTCCCATTCGATTTTGAGTTAGACTTGTAGAGTTGGAATTCGAATTGGATTTCGATTCCGAGTCCGAGTCCAACTCTGAATTGGAAATTGGAATTGGAATTCCCATGGTGATCAGAGGAGGGAGCAGACAATGAGCGGTGATGATGGGAAATAACCTAATCTAAACAAAAACAAGAATCGCAGTGCTCGTATATAGGTATATGTAATACATGTACACCTATAGATCTACCTTGCTTCATTGGGAGGAGACTCTTGAAGAAAATTGGTAGAGCTAAATATTGCACAAATATGTGTGTGTGTATTTAAGAGCCACTGCAATTGTGTGGCTTGTCTGCGGCGGTGTTTTCAATTTTGATGCAATACTGAGATTTCAGCGAATGATTTATTATTCCTGTATAAATTGCGTTCCTACTTTTTTTATTTATTTTATTGCTACTCTTTGAAATATTGACATTTAATTTTAATTACCATTAATACAAGAATCATTGGAGCGATGAGTTTCCTTGCGATCGCTCGTAGCAAAGTCCGGCTCCGGAGGAGAACAGAATACTCGAATAAAACAAAATAAAAATCTGAATTTAATTTCCTATCCCTTGATTTTCCAAGAGTCGAGCACAACGACCTCGCAGACAGTAGCGTTAATACCCACTAACCATTTCTACACTATAGATGTAGTTCAAATATTTGCGAATTTCCTGTGTCGTAAAATTTCTTGACTTCCACATGGCAACAACAACATCCGGACTGCTACTGTAGCTTAGTACTGGTGCCCAGGGCAGGATAATGTGGCCAGTGCAGGCAGCCCCCGCTGCCTGAATTTTCAAAAAAAGTGTAAGTGGAACATTTCGCAGTTTTCAAAAACATGCAAATACATTTTTTTACACATTCCAAAAACATGCAAATAAATTTTTTTACAAATTTCAAAAACATGCAAATAAAACGTTTTGTACTTTTCAAAAACATGCAAATAGAATATTTTGACGTTTCAAAAACATGAAAAATAAAAGTTTTTGTACATTTCAACAACATGCAAATAAAACATTGAACACTTTTTTCGAAACATGTAAATAGAACATGTTGCACTTTTCAGAATCAACAGCAAAAGAACATTTAAAATTTTTCTAAAACATGTAAATACAACATTTTGCTGTACCAAAGAAAACCATGGATTCAATCAAAATGGTGGTTTTTGCATGGAAACAAATTGCTGCCTAAAAGTAATTCCTTCGTCTGGCCCTGTTGGTGCCCGTAATCAGAATCCCGACTTCCTATCTCAAATTCTGCATCTGAATCCTACAGAGTCCACGCTTCCTATCTCATCTGCTCTGTCTGTACCTTGTCAATATTTGACTGGGTGTGTATGATTGAAGATTAAAGTTCGCACAGGAGACGAGAGCGAGGACGGGGGACGGAGACGAGATCCGAATCTAAATCCAAATCCAAATCTCTTTTTCTCTCTGCCAAGGCTTACGTCCTGGAAATGTGTAATGCACCCGTAGGATGTATGTTTTCCAAGCAGTTACTTATACGCAACCAAATTCAAAAACAAACTTTCAATAATTCTAAATCCTTTTCCCAGTTCCCAATTTCTTAAAATTCCATCCCTGCAGGTAGTAATATTGCGGAGTATCTCTCCTTGAAACTGACGCAGGTAAATATGAAAACTAATATTAGGTGCGGAGAGAGTTATAGTTAGGGGTCGTCCATAAATTATGTCATTGGAAATCTCTAATTTTAGAACCCCCCATCATCATCTTAACCATTGCACAAATGGCTATCTTTAATATGGAATATCATCAATACCCATCTACACCCACTGACCCAACCTACCGATGACATCATTTATGCACGACCCCTTCAAAATAGTTATAAAAAACTTATTATCGCAAAAACTGAATTTATTTTAGTAAGTACTTTTGTAAGTGTGATTGTGAAAGGTACGACGAGGCTGACATTGAAACCTGGAGAGATGATTACTTGAATTTGAAAATTTGAATATGCAGGTAGGTAGGTACAAATTATAGTATAGAGTTGTCGTAAGGACACGTTTGAGCATTTGTTTTTCGTAGAATATGGTTATCAATGCATAGCGTTCTGTTTTCCTCTCTGCGTGGATCCACTTGATTGAGTTCCCTGTGGAAATAAATCGAAATCGAATCTGAAATTATGGCAGGAGTACAGAGTAGTAGATCGTGTCATGCTATTCTCGGAATTTAAATTTGAATTTTATGACATGAGCGAAATGCAAATAATGTACTGCTGAGACAACCTCGCATTGGAATGGTCAAAAGGCAGAGTTTACGTGTAAAGTGAACGGGAACACATCCTCAGGAGCGAATCCATGGAGTGGGAAACAGGGTAGGTGACCGTCCCAAATACATTATTTTTACATCGGCTCCATATCCATTTTTTGATAGAAATAAAATTCACTTTTTCAAAAAAGTCAAAATATCTTACAATCCTAAAAGCATGTAGATAGAATATTTTGAACTTTCGAAAACAAGCAAAAAAATATTTGGGGCTTTTCAAAAACATGTAATAAAACATTTTGAACTTTTCAAAAAAAAAGCAAAAAGAATATTTTGCAATTTTCAGAAGCATGCAAAAAGAACATGTTTAACTTTTCAAAAACATGTAAGTAGAACAATTTGCACTTTTCAAAAACATGCAGAAACAATATTTTGCACTTTTCAAAAACATGTAAATAAAACATTTTGAAATTTTAAAACAAATGTAAAAAGATCGTTTTGCAATTTCCAAAAACATGTACAAAGAACATTTTGCAATTTCTAAAAACATGTAAATAGAACATTTTGCACTTTCAAAAAAATTGCTACTAGCATTTTACGTCTCTGTCTCATGTAGCAATTCCTTCACATAGCTCATTTTAATTCTAGCTTAAATTGGAAATGAGCCTTTTTGAATTGCCCACCCCAGAAAATATTTCTAGCTCCGCCCTTGTACGTCCTTGTTTCGGTTGTCTCAGCATTATATGCCCAGTATAAAACTTTGACTGTCTCTACTACATACTATGGCTACTTCACAATTATATTATATTCACATTATTTCTCAAGTTTGCTGTATTTTTTGGTAGATCCGTAGAACTCTCATATATCTGTATTATTCTTTGAAATCTTCAGAGATGAAAGTCAAGTGTCAGAGAAAGCGAGACAGAGAGGGAGAGAGGCTACAGATGAAATGCCTTAACGCTAAAGTTGAAGTGAATTTGAATTCGAAAGTATGAAAAGTTACTCAAAATCCTATCCTGCCTGTCTGTCTGTACTACAGATTGTAAATAATGCGATGGGATGTTACAGGTTACAAGTTAGACTGAGGTTGGGAAGGGAAAGCGGGGAGAGCAGTGAAAGTACCTTCCTAAGATCTGGCCTATGCAAACACATTTGCACACAGTATACAGTATACCCACAAACACACTCAAGCAGAGCAGGAGCCAATAAAGAATGAAGCCTATATTAAACCCATACTACAATATACGAGTAGACTATATGCAGATGCTCAGATCCTAAGATATACTGTCATAAATGGCCATACGTGAAAAAAAACCAACAAACATAAACAAATAAAATAACTTTAAAAGAAGAACATCATCTCCTTTATCTGACATTCTTTTTGTGAGTTATACGCGGTCTAATAACTCCTTACCTCTCATCCTTAGCCTGCCTATGCAAGACAGACCTTTTTTTTACGGGCTGTAACTTGTGAATTTTGATTTTGTTTGGACTTTTGAGGATGGGATCATGTAGTTAGATAAGAAAAAAAAATGAGCGTTTAGTTTACTTTTAAATCCAACCCGGTACCAAATAGCCCAGTGTGCGCTAGTATAGTAGTAAGTTCTATTTTAGGAGGTAAGTACCGTACAGTTTCTAATCGAGCCCCAGAGGCCCATTTAAAAAATTTATTTTTATTCCCGTTTTAATGGAGGTTGTACGGTACGGTACTATTGGTTGGGAAACTATATAATTTAGCAAGCTAAATAAATATATGCGATTTTTATGGTTACAAAATTGTAACTGGGATTTTTTTCCCTTGATTTGCTTAGTCATAAAGGGGCGGAGAGAGAGCGAGAGAGAGAAATTGAAAGTCAGAGTGAAAGTAAAAAACAAAAACAAAATTCCCGATCAACAAAAAAGTAAATAAAATATCATGATCCTTAAAGCATGTAAATAGAATGTTTTGCTCGTTTCAAAAGCAGCTGCAGTAAAGCTTCTAATAACTCCCCGGTCGTTCCGAGTATTGAGAAAAAGAAAAACACCAATTAGAATAACCTACCTACCTACCGTAGCTTCTATAATAATACCCAAACCCGGGTCTTTTCAATAACACAGTACTCAATGAGCCCTACTAATTGATTCGTGGTATTTTTCAGTTTCTTAGAGGGGGAGAGAAGGGAATTGAGAGGTACATTTAGAAGCAGTTTCTGAGCGTACCTATATTAGTGCCGAAAATACGCAAATTTTAAATAGAAAAGAAAAAAAGGACTTTTAAAATCGACATTTTCTCTCATTAATTTTATACATGATGGAATAGCATTGTCTTTTTAATCCTTTGTATTATGGAATTTTCATTTTCGAATTCTCTTTTTTTTTCTACGTAAAATATTTTTGCTTCGTAATTATTCTAAATTCTACAGGTTGGTGTGGCAGGCTTGCGTGGGGACGGGGACTTCATTTAGTAGAAGGTTGACTTTTAGATTTTTTTAATTAGGTAGTGCTTCCATTTTCACGTCGGGTTCAATAAGTCTTCAATTTAAGTCATCAATCTAAATCGACGGAGGAAAGTCATGATTAGTTCTATACTTTCCCTTCGATTACCTCCTTCAACATACGAAAACGGAGGGGCGGACAGTGGACAGATGACGCGGAGAAAATGTCTTACTGTACAGTAGACAAATGAAAGATGTGAATGTATGGGGGCAGTATATTATACAGAGGGAAGTAAAAAATATGCATGGTTAGAGACAGGCACGGAACTAGGGGGTGGGCGCAACAGGGCAGTTTGCTTCGCCCCAAATGAATTTTTTAACATAGGCTAACATAGGGACATTTAAACAAGACTTATATCATCAGTGAAGAATCAAAATGATCCATATCTTTTTTAGCCAGAAACGAAATTCACTATCTACAAAAATAATTAAAAATAAGACACCATGATCCTTAAATAGAATATTTTGCACTTTTCAAGAACATGAAAAAAGATTATTTTGCATTTTTTGAAAACGTGTAAAAAGAATATTTTGCATTTTTAAAAATCGCGTAAATAAAAATTTTTGCACTTTTCAAAAACATGTAAATAAAATATTTTGCACTTTTCAAAAACATGTAAATAAAACATTTTGGACTCTTCAAAAAGCTCGTAGCTAACATTTTGCGCATCCATCTTAAATAGCTGATTTTTCACATAGCTCATTTTAATTCTAGCCTAAACTGGAAATGGGCCATTCTGATTCTTTACTCACTATATGAATTCCCCACCCTAGAAAAGGCAGAAAATATTTCTAGATCTGCCCCTGGTTAGTGACTGCCAGGGTATAAACCGTATAGAAACCAGTCGTAAAATATAAATATAAAAAAAAATACTCTATCTTCCGCCTTATTTTCCAATGAATTCCATAGTACAAAGTACTACAAAACACAAAGTAGCATGGAAACATCAAATGATGCGTAAGCATTTCTCTCGTCATCCTTTCACTCGTAGTCGTAGTAGTAGCGAAAAGGGCAATACAAATGTTCGGCTAAAAGACCTTCAAACTCCAAAAAACTCCAAACTATGAATACGCTTTTCATCAAAAGGAGTATAGAGAAGCTAACAGAACCAAATCTGCACAATACACACCGACTACGAACATCCATCAAAATCACATGATGGAATTGATAGAAATAGAATTTATAGAATCCAAAAATCTGTTAGTTGTAAATAAAAACCGACTCACTCTCAGATTACAAAATTACAACAAGTAATCAAATTTAGCTCGTCAGCCTTTCCATCCATCCGCATCCCTTTTATCCAATCGGCAATCCTCTCTCCCTTCCTATATCAGTATTTAAGCCATTTACAGTTTACAATTAAGACCGTTTCCATCTACGTAAGTTCTTCTACGGGAGAAGAAGAAGAGGAGATGACAAGATAAGAGATTAGAGTCTCTATTTTGCACACTTTTCTACGTACGAATTGTGGGAATTGAAATTAGATTGAGAATCTTGTCGCTATCTGTAGAGTTCAGTGATACGGAGACCGAGGCAGACGCCGAGGCCGAGGGTGAGGATTGGGAATAGATTCAATTTATGTACAGGTCACATATGGGACCATCAACCTAACAAAGTCAAACCAGGGACGTGGCCAGGACCAGAAACAGACCCTTATTGACATACAAATACATACTGTAATTACAAGCTTAAGATTAGCTCCATGTAATTATTTTATCTTGTCCGTCTTGGGACACTTCATCCATGCTGCTTAAGTGCTCTTCAAGTCTTGACCCATAGCGCAGAAGATAAAGCCTCAGTTGTATAAAACACCGACAAATACAAAAAAACGGGCTTTTTATTTGAATTGTCTATTAAATTTCATTTTTCAGCTTTATATATAGCTATATTCGTGAAATATACATAAGCCTGTGGCCTGTGCTGTGGTGTGAAGAGTTGTGCTTACAACTTGCATTTAAATTGTAGAAGGGATAGAGAAATAACATAACTGTAATTTAGCCTAATTACTGTTTAATGTACTACTGGTAAAAGTGTAAAAGCTACACAGTCCTCGAGCAATCTGTATTATAACAGTGTGAAATTGCATGGTACTCCGGTTTGAAGTGCGTACGGACCTAATTATATTACGTAGGTACATGAGACTGAATGAAGTTCGCTCAGTTTAATTCCCGCCTTCCCGCAAACGAACAGAGATGCACTCGAGAGACACATTTGAGAGAGTCCCTTGATTTAGTTCCTTCCTCAGATGAACCATTTTCTAGGGAAATCTTCCATGAAATTAAAAACTATGAGAATGAACATAAAAGGAAGGGGGTGTGGGGGGTCATGGTAGATCGTTTTCATCTCTCAATACGCAGTATATCAGTAGGTACTATCCTCTCAACTCTCACACACTTTTCCCCTTTTGCCCCCCGTCCTCATTTTGTCCACAGTTCCACACAGACTCTCTCAACATTATCATTATCACCATTATCCAAGTCACTAACCTTTATAAATCCTTTCAAGTCTTGCAGTTTTGAAGGAAACTTCACTTTCCCCCAGTATCTGAAGAGTTGTTTGGCAAAACGGGATAAGTCTATTAAATGATTTTTGGAAAAATGGATAGGTTCTCGTCCTAATAAAACATGGATTTCTGACTTAACTTTGGTTTTCCAGTGTTTTCATAGTTTGCAGAAGAAATTTTGGTTTGGTATGCAAGAAAACATTTTAAATTTAAAAAAAGTTTGGTTTCACTCAAAACGATTAAAATTTCACCCCACGGACTTTTAACTCCATGTTAAGTTATTGATTTTGAGGCAAAACGGAAAAAGTCCACAAATTAAAATTTTTGAGAATTTTCTAAAAAATTCCAGAGTCAGTCTAGATTTATGAAACTACTTGTAATACCGCTTCGTCAGTTACAGTACCTGTAGAAAACATTGAGTTCAAAAAAATAATCCTGTCACCTTTTATTCATTATTCGTTTTTCCTGTACAATTTGCTTTGATGGACCTGACCCGTTTTGCCGAAAAACTCTTCATCTGTATAGGTATGCTAACTGAAAATGCCCGCACATTTATTTACTGACTGTACTTATTTATTTTTGGAGTTTTAATTGTAGATTTCTATACTTGAGACAGATAAATAGATTAGCTGCAATTATTTTCACAAAACTTTCACGGTCATCGCTAAATTCGTTATAGGCTGGATACTTTCTAAGTTTCTACTGATGCTTCTTGGGCCTTGGGTTTGTAACGTCCACGTCTAGCTTATAGCACCGAGTCATTCCAGCTTAGATTTCGGACTTGGATTTCTATAGGCATTCCTATGGTGCTAAGAATTCTGACGCAAGTGTGCTTTTGGTTTTCTTCCCACTCTCTCAGTGTATATACAGATGTTCTTCTACCATAAAATTTTTCCAAGAGTTACTAACTGCTCAAACTATTGCATAATTACATATTAATTACAGCTTATGGATCCAGTGATAAATTTTGTAATTACATTCATCCACACGCAGGCAGGGCCCAAAACAAGTAATGGGGAAATGGGATTTATATGCCCGTAGGAAGTGGTTTATAATCTTGGTAGTCTTGTAATATGGACAAGACTCTAGAAATTTGAAAGGCACATTTTATTTTGGAGATTTAAGAGTGTTACTGCTTGTACTTATTTTACATATTAATTTAGTACACATCTCAGAAAAATAAATTTGCTTATTGCTAATGGGCACCGGTTTGTCTCTCTCCCTCTCTCTTTATACCTCTATTTAAATTTATAGCGAGATTAAAAGCATTATAAATGGGACTTAAGTGACGTTAAATTGAGATTAAAACTATACAACAAGCATATTAAAATTACCAATTAAAAGTTATGATGATATTATACAAAAATTTATTGCTTGCAATTTACAATAGTTACGACTTAGCTTCACTATTTCACCAGTGTAAGTTTAATTAGCTTCGTCTGATGTCTAAATTAAATCACACTTGCAATGTAGCTAGAGGTAGGTAGATGGGTAGGTTAAAGATGTATATATTAGTAGGTAGGAACTTAAATTAATTAACTCAGAAAAATAATGGGAAAAATAGATAAATTCTTCGTAAGCGTCTAACTAAATGTCAATTTACATGTAATAATTATGTACTGTCTACACGGTAACTCCGTAACTCTGGGTCTTTGTCTGTGATGCTAAAAAAATGTTGTCAAGTGCCTCTTGTGGCTTGTCTCCATTATTAGTTTACTAGTCTTCAAATTGACACTTAAAAAAAGAAACATATACTGTACTCCTTAGTACTAGCATATAGCATATAGCACTCTCACTGTAGCATATAGTATGTATAATATATAGTATGGTGTTAAAAATGGTATTAGCAATTACACTTTAGTATGGTGAGACTGATTACAAGAAAAATGGGCTTCGTAAAAGTTTCTAATTTCCCAGGTGCGGTGCAAGTCAGTAAAATATTTTTAAAAAAGTTATGAAAATTGAACTTGTTAGTTAGTTCCAAGACTCTGGTGGATTTAGCAGGTGGACGTGGATACAGGTGAACAGTTGAAGTTAAATCCCAAAGTGGGAGGAAATAAAGCTCGCGAAGCAAAACCTAGTAATTAATAACGCAGAGCCAGTCTACTCCAATGCTTTCTCTGTCTCTAAGGAAAGTTACATAGAGTAGCTACACTGAATTGGGATCCCGGTGCCGGTGCCGGTACCGGTACCGGTACCGGTAGCCGTACCGGTGACACTGAATATTGTACTACTCTGATTCTGTGTTAATGAGGAGAGGAGGAAGCATCCACACAAACTAATTAGCCAAATCCAAAGCCCAAGAAAATCTCACATGTCCTCTGGGGCTAAATCTGGAATCTGACTACAGGGCTGCGTAGGCTGTGTGTGGATGGTACAAGATGTAGTGTAGCGTCTGACTATACCCACACTCCACACACTGTTTCCACCGCTACCGTAACCGTAACCGTAGCAGTAGCCGTAGCCGTAGAAGTATCTGAGTGGAGAGTGACAATGAAGGGAATTCAATGGGGAAAGGTAAGGGAACATGATCTGGGAAGAAGAGAGGAGGCAGAATAGTTCATTGCAAGTTGATCCTCTTCTCATTATTAGTCAAACATAAAGACAATGTCCCAATTGGTTAGTAATATTAGTGCGTATTAGTATCCCCGTTTTACTATGGTAGCATTATTAGCATTAGATTTTAGTAGCCACCGTTACCGTTACCGTTACCGTTACCGTTACCGTTATGAGCTACACACTGAAGGTGATGGGATGAGTCCCATAGTGCGTGCCTGTCTAGAACATGTGGAGGGAGAAAGTTTGAACACACTTTGAACGGGAAAACTCTGTAAACAAAACAAGCTCAATTTAATGATGAGATTATGTCTATGTAAGAGATTCTAGTAAATTATATTATCTCTCACTACCACTACCACCACCACCACCACCTTCACACCGAGAGACGTACGACGCGGATCATTCGATTTCCCCTTTGAGCCCCACTCATGCATATGACATACATGAGTCCCGCACGACGGCACACAAATGGCATGAACATGAAAATAAACATGAACACGACAATATCTCCTTCATACATACATACATATATGCTAATTTTATTCATCCACATATAGGTATATCAGTAGCCCATATGCAGATATATAGACTTTCTATCCCTGGCAAAAAAGTGGCAAGCCCTCTCATCCTTTATATTCTGAAACTAAAATTTCTGTATATATAGATATAGACATGATATTTCAAATGCCAATTACTATATCAGTGGTACGGCACCCAACCCTGACCAAGACCAGGACCAGACCAGGTCCCACAGACTTTTCACATCTGTTTCAAGTTCCCATACTCGACTCCATTTCCATAGCAGACTCATCGTAAAACATGAATTTTAATTTGATGAACAGTCTGTGTGTGAAGGCAAATTTGAAGCCTCTTACATCCATGTGTAGTTTTGTAATGATTGCAAAGTAGTAATAGTAATAGGTGTAGGTGACTGTAATGATGACTGCAGTAATAATTATTTTTGTGGGTTAAAAATTCCAACTAATTAAAACCAGAACCAGACCAGAAGATTCAAAGCCTAATTCTCGTCATAACCAACAACCAAAATGTTTTGATTACAAATATTATGAGTAGACACAGGAAAAATTGATTAAACTTACTCAAGTAAGTGGGTACATGATATATGTGTGTGTGTTGTATGTTTGTAAAATGTAATCAACTTTGTAATGATGGTAATACAAGATTTTTGAAAGGAATTGTACATTATTTCAAATTAACTACTTAAACGTTACATTTTAAAAGAGATGACGATGAAATTAATAAAATTATTACAGTAAAAATTATTAAAAAACATACACAATGGCGAACGGGGAAAAAATGGTTTAAAATGTCAAATGGGATTATGCTACACAATAAGGTATAATATTAGAGTAAAATTGTATAGTAAAAATTGATTATCATATTATACTCGTAAGACTGTTGGAAACAATTCATACAAAAACAAATTATGAAAATAAAGCTAAAAGGAAGCCAAATGTTGAAATTGAAAATATTGTATATTATTATTGTAAAAATTTATTTTGTAAAATATTTAAAAAATTAATATAAAAATAAATATATGGATATTTATAATAATTATGGTGGCGGTATAGATTTTAGTGCATTGCTGGTGGCCGGGAGGAAAAAGTGGAAGGGAAATGGATCAGTGTAAATATGTAGAAAAACTTTAATTTTAGTTAAGTCTATAGATGTACTTTACGCGGTACGAAACGTTTACCGATGCCGATTTAATTACAAATACGACGATGAGTAACTCATATTTATGTAAAACTAAAAAAAAAATCATTGTAACTTTGTATTTATGTAATGTAAAAAAATAATGTACGAGCTTTTATTCAATGAAAATCCATTTTTGGAAACTATACACTGTGTATGTATACATATGTACAGGTAAATTATTTCTGGAGGTAATTAACTACATGTCTATGATATGCTATTGTGCTCACATCTATACTACTCACATTCTCACGATAAATATAATTAATGCAAAATGCCAAAAAAGAGGAGATATGATATGAACTTAAGTCATGCATATAGTATAATAAAAAATAATTGTTGTGATCTGTGAATAAATTTTAAAAAAAGAAGCGGAAAAATATGTTTATAAAATAAAAATATGTACATAATATATTATATATATAAAGCTTTGAACACATTGCAAATATTTGTATACATATTTATTATAATGAAAATATAATTATTAGGCGAGTATTTAAAAAAAGTTTGAATCACTTTTGGACAAATTAAAAAACCTTGAGTCATTTTGTTTTAATCTGTTGCAATTTACGTGAGAAAATGTTGTTACTTGTACAATTTTATTTGGAGTAGCTTTATAATTTATTAATGTGGTGTATGTACTTAGCTAGTAAAGCTTGAGCATAATTATTGTATGCAATGTATAAAATATGTGTGATATGTATTTTACATACCGTAGCCGTAGTGTAGTGTAGACCAATATGTATATATATATTATAGAGTAAGAGACGATGGCCGAAGTGAATCATTGTAAGCCAAATGTAATGCAATTGCTGTGACAATCTCTGTACAACTGTAAATACAAACACACACACTGTGTAATAGTGTAATGCATTCTATATATTGTAGTTTAGTTAATATAAAATACAAATGTTATTTATATGTAAGTCTATACAATCTTTGTAAAGCTATTTAAAGGAAATTAAAAATGAAAATGAATTTTTACAATAGATATAAAACTGTATATATAATTGCGTCTATGTAATATACATATATGTATAACCTACCAATGTATTCCCATAATAATATCTATATTACTATATATGCCGGTCGATGTCAATTATGTACTACATATATGAGTTTATGTTATGAATAAAAATTGATTTATTCCAAAAATCCTGTGCAGTTCCCTCTTGAGACCAATCTCTTTTTTGTGTGTGTAATAAGTCGTGTAGCATCGCATCCTGATGTATTTCGTGGTTGTATTTTTGGCGAGAGGTTGAAAGGAAAAGTTAAGGATAATCGTTCAGTTAGCAACGTACCTATGTATTGTAGCAAAACAAAAGGAAGCTCCTCGTCTATCTTTTACTGATAAGCGTAAGCGAGATCATTTGTGTTCAGCCTGCGTGTGAAAAAGACAACTTTTGTGATAAAGTTCAAGTCCTGCGGAGTACTCCCAATGTACTTACATTTTTAACATTGCAATTCCGTAGACAGTCACCCGGGAGTCATAAAAGAAATAAGACTAAATGTCCCAGGAGCTTTCTCCACGCCGCTTAAGATTAGATCTTTCCGCCTTCATCTACTGTTAAAGTTATGATCAAGCCCTTACAAAGTTTTAAAAATTCGAGCTTTGTCCGAATTATATTTGATAGAAGAAACATCAAGGTTTTTACTTGGTAGTATTTATGTTTCTTTGTTGGTAAAAATTAAAATCAGGTTTTAAAAAATTTTTATGAATGTTTTTCAATTTGTTTTTCGGAGCTAAATTATACATAAATTATGTCGTTTTAAGTCTCCTGGATAATGGGGTTAAAGTTAGTGGGGTACTCCAACAGAAAATCGGACACCGTTATTAATAATGCGTAACTGTTTTGCTTTATATTAAGATCTTGTTACTACGTTTCGGTTAGAATATCCGTTTAATCTAGACTTTAGGCCACTTGCCAGCAAGTGAATTTGTGTTGTCATAGACATACCCTAAATTCAAAATAAACAACCGGACATGACCACGAACACGATCCTTAAAATCGTACTTGGATCTTGTTACTACGTTTCGGTTAGAATATCCGTTCGATCTAATGCGGTAAAGTTATGACGGTAAACTGGGAATAATGAACTAATAAAATCCGAAATAAATATGAATTTTATAATCGCAGCAATTTTACTTCCAGGGAGTTACATCTTAATGTAAATACGTATTTATGAAAATTAATGCTATAAAACTTGGTTCTACAATTCATTCATGGAGGAAAGTGCCATCTTAGTATAAACCGAAAAAATGTCCAGACCCAGCCAGACGCGAGTCAATGTGAGTGACGTGCTTGGGCTTGTAGTGTTTCTATTTTATTTATTAGTACCTGCTTAAGTCATCAGGGATGGTCCATAAGTCATGTCATTCAAATTGCAAGTCTTTTAAAACCCACCCACCCCAATGTCACCACTTTAACATTGGGGGAACTGCTACCTTTAATAACATTGGATGTTATCAATATCCGACTATACCCACTCACCCTACTGATAATGACAACATTTATGAACAATCCCTACAGCCATCTCCGTTCTGTTTGTATTTGTATGCACATGTATTATTAGGCTAGGGCATAGAAATCTATAGAACATGTACGAAGCTCAGAAAAGTGCCTACGAGCGGAGAACTGCGCCATCTAAATGAGTGCGCAACTTGCATGTTGTGAAATGCTAAGGAGATGTTGCAAGCAGTTCCGCCCTACAGCTGGAGAGGCGCTGGTGTGCACAGTCCCTATGCAAATGTAATGCTGAGGAGCTGTTGCTTCCCCACACGTATAGACAGCGCGAGTGTACGCCAAGATTTTTCCTATGTATCAGGCCAAACTGGAAAAACGTCCTTGCATGGGAGTTTCATTACAATGCTGAGTGCCTATCGCGGGTGTTCTCTAGATTTCTATGGGCTAGGGCCAGGGAGAGAGAAAATTCAAGGTTGAAGCATTCACGCGCGCGGTCTCTGTTCTCTGTCTGCAGCCGGCACTTTTGCGGGAATTTCTCAAAATTACTTCTCATATCAATCGAAATCGAAATCATTTTTCATTCTATCTTTGTTATAAATATTACATAATACGAAAGAAAATTTTATTTAAACTAGAATTAAGTTTCAGAAGTAAAACGCTGATATATTTCTTTAATAGGGAATACTAGTCGCAATTATCGTGCTCTTTGTTTGAATTTGTTTTTAGTAGTTTTTACTGCAGTTGGCAGTGTACAGTTTTGAAAGAAAATACATATTCTGTGCAATAAGTGTGAAGTGTAGATTAGATTTTTTCTTGTCTCAGTGACTGACTCGTTTAGCGTGCATTTCACATTTTCTCTGCTTATATATCATTGTCAAGTAATTCGGTCAATCAGTGACCGTTAAGTTAATCGTTTGGATTATATAATTAAATTTGCAACATTTGAATTTGCATGAAATGACCTCTGCAACCCCATCTCCGAAATCACCCGACATCTCCGAAAAGAGCAAAAAATACGATCGCCAACTCAGGTAAAGCAAAGATACTGAATAATTTCCGGGCTCCGGGAATCCTTTTGTTTGTTTGTTCAGCGGTGTCAAATATTTTTTTAGACAGAATTGCTGTCAACTTTTATTATTTTATCATAATGATGATGGTCTGTTGAATGTTGAATATATATGAGGGTACAGTGTACACATGACACATACAAAATACAATGTAGGTATTGTATTCTAATCATATCGCCAGTTGAAAATCAGCAATGTTGAATGTTTACTAGTTTCTGTGCTTGTGTCTTGTTTCGTTTACTGTTTGCTTTTGGTTTACATTTATGAATGGTGGATGATGAATGTTATCTTAGCTCACTTGTGACTTTTGTTTTTGATTTTTCCTTTAATTAGATTGTGGGGCGATCATGGGCAGTACAGACTCGAGTCAAGCCATGTTTGTCTAATAAACGCAAACTCTACGGGAACGGAGATTTTAAAATCTTTGGTCCTACCTGGCTGTGGGAGGTTTACTATAATTGATAACAAAGAAGTCACCGAGGAAGACGTAGGAAATAAGTAAGCAAGTGTGTAGAACTGTAGAATTAAACATTAACGTGGTTGAAAGTTAAGTGTGTAGTGGAGAAATATTTGTACTCATTTGAATGCGTTTCTGGTTTGTAGCTTCTTTTTGGAGTCGTCACAAATTGGTCAAAACCGAGGAGAGTGTGCAAAATCTCTTTTGAATGAAATGAACCTGGATGTCAGTGGAGAAGCACTGAATGAGGACATTGAGCAATATCTGTGTATTTATAAAAATGCCAAGTTCTTTGATCGATTTTCAGTTGTAATAGCTTCCGAATTGAGCGAAAAGTAAGTTAAAGAGTGTTGAATTAAATTAATGTAGGTATAAAAATTATGTATTCGTAATTTGTAGTCTTGTAGTTTGTACAGCACTCCACGGCGAGTTCGATATGAAAAAATAAGAATCCTATTTGCAACATGTAAGTTTCGATATACTTTTTGAAAATTCCCTATTCTTAGAACACTGAAGTTGCTATCTCGAATTCTGTGGGAAAAAACAGGAAAGAGCATTCCTTTTATTTACTGCCATTGTATTGGTTTCGTGGGCTGGATTCGCATTCAGCTGCGAGAACACACTGTCATCGAGTCTCATCCAGATAGTGTCATTGATGATTTGCGCCTGGATTGCCCATTCCAAGAAATGCTAGATCATTTTAATAGCATCACATTAACATCAAGAGACGAAGTAGTAAAAACACCCTGGTTAGTTATATTCTACAAGATGCTCCATCAGTATGTGAAATCTACCACGTCTAAGGACGCTAACTCGAATAACGCAACTCGGAAAAATCCATATCATATGAATGGTTCACAGAAGAGAGAATTTAAAGATTATCTAGAGAAACGTAAACTTTCCGATTTTCCACGTTCCTTATTTTGATTTTACATGAGTATCGATTTCTTTAATTTCATGACATGCCTAATTTTTACCACAATCTGTCTTTACTTATTCTTAAAAATTACTTGCAGAATTGAGAAACTTTGGCCTTCACGACGCGGATGATGTGTTTGCTGAGTCCATGAAAGCAGTTAATACAGCTTTAAATCCAACGTGTACATCCTCGTCTATTCAGGAAATTTTGGAAGATGAAAAAGTTTCCGATCCGCAGGTATTTATATATTTGTGAGCATATCAAAATTTGAAGTGATTTTGTTGTGTGTATGAAAATATATATTCCCGAATTTGTATACTTAGGCACCGGGGTAGGGTGTCCAAACAATGTTTCATGTCCCCACCACCAAGTACAAAGGGGGATGTTTGGACACCCTGCCACGGTGTCTGAGAAAAAAATTCCTGAAATTCTACAATACCTGTAGTTAAATTTCAGTTTTCGTACGTTCATGTGATTTAATGCCTTATATAGAACTCTCAGTTCTGGATAATGTGTGCTGCCCTCAAAGCGTTCATTAAAGACAACAACGGAAATCTTCCCGTGCGCGGAGTCTTACCTGATATGACAGCAGAGTCAGCCAAGTACATTAGTCTTCAAAATGTGTACGTCTTGTTTTAAACGCCACATTCTTACAGTACTCTCATTGCTATTAATTTTTTCATTAGTTAATATTACGTACTCATTCTCTGTACTGTTATATTGGGCAGCTATCGAGACAAGGCAAAACGCGATGCGGAAGACATTTACAATCGGTGTCAAGCAATCATGGAAGAGTCAGGGTATAGTCCTGTAACACTTAAATCTGATGAAGTTCAGCTGTTTTGTAAAGAAGCTCGGAATCTACATCTCTTAAGAGGACAACCAATTTACGAGGAACTAGAGTCTTGCCCTGTGGCTGTTGTCGAAGAAATCGGTAGTTATTTATTACCTGTAAAATAAAGTTTTTACAACTGTATTTTGTGTTGACAATGAACTAATATGTGGTATTTATTAGCTCAAAACCAGGAAAGTCCTAACCCTGATTGTATATTCTATGTGATGATGCGTGGAGCTTTGCGCTACTATTCAGAATACAATTTCTATCCCGGAGCCGCAGACCCGGAGCAAGATGTGACTGAATTTAAGGTACTAGCAGTAATTAGGAGTGGGATATCCACTTATAAAAATCATGGGAAGTTTTTAAGTTTCTTGGGTAATTTTGATTGCAGGCCTGTGTAACTCGATTATTAAATGAATGGAACTGCAATGTGAACGGAAATGCAGATTTCATTCAGGAAATGTGCCGGTATGGAGGAGCCGAAATTCCCTCTGTGGCAGCCTACATAGGTATTTGAAGCTGAGAAGCAATAATGAAAGCATTCGTTTTCCATACAGGATCGATTACTGAGATTACTCTAATATGTGCCGTATTTCATCGTATTGGTAAACGCTCTAACTAGTAAGTTATATTGATTAACGATTTTTACATGTTCAATTATTTTTACAGGGGGATGTGTAGCCCAAGAAGTAATCAAAATTATTACGTCCCAGTACATACCTTTGAATAACACCTTAATCTACAATGCTGTCGACTGCTCGTCCACTACGTTTGTTCTACCTAAAAATGGATAAAGTTAATTAAGATATTATTATTATATCTGTACAACTTACGAAATATAACTATTTCATAAATCACGATTTTTTTTTATTTCGATAAATTTGCTATTTAACTCAATAAATTAAGTAATAAATCTGATAATAATATACTCGTAAGTACTCAGATACAGATGATTTTGAAAGTATTTCTTGTAAAATTCTTCTATTTTAAATTGCCTATTGGTTAAAGGTCTCAGCACAACTGAATAAACTGAAACTACACATTATTTTTTTGAAATATAAGATTCAAATTTTTTGCATAGTTTGTAATACTTAGGAAATGCATTGTATGATAAATATGATCAAGTAAAAATGAAATACACCAATGCCACGTTGCTCAGCAACTGCGAAAACGTAATATAATTTTTGGGTTTTTAATCATGCACTATCATTGCATCGTGTAACGTTTTGAATGAATTCAAAGGAATTTTCAATTAATAATTTACCTCTGAGAGTAATACATTGAATGCACTTATGCATATTATATATTATTTGTATTCTCTATATTTTTGTATATATTCATTTAACTTACATACAATTTACATAATATGGAGTAATTTAACTTATAATGATGAATAATATAACACTGCGTCTCGCCCTTCACATTCTTCAGCAGATCAGACCAGAGCAGGACAATCTTTAGCCTTTTAGCATATAAGGAAGTGCAAGATACTTACAACAATATAATAATATAATACAGAATATCTATATACCCTAATTCTAATCATAGTAATAATTATAATAATTGTTCATTAATAATAACAATCATACAATCAATTATAATTGAACGCAAAAACGTTGTATATAAATTTCATACTACTGTTGAATGATTGCGGACAACTGGGAGAGTAGGAACACTGAAGCCCTGCGTGAGGAGGGGTACCGGCTTTATCTTATTGTTAATTTACTTAAACTGTCCCTTGTCTTGGCTTGTCTCGTCTTTACTACTCTACATTCTCAGTAACTCAGAGCCCCCAGTCATTCAACGATAGCAATACAAATATCATTATTACGATCCTCAGCAACTAGTTTCAAAGAAATCATCTACTTATCATATATTGTTCTAGTAATGTATACAGTAACAGCACTACCACTAAGTACAGAATAATAATATAATTTATGCTGTTCAAAATTAATTCAAATTCAGCAACTAGGAATCTGTGGTTCATAATATTCACAACTCTTTTGTTAAATTAAATTATTAGTTTCCTCCTACAACACACTACCACATTAAATATTATTATTGAATGTCTTTACATTTAAACTGATTAAACTCTACTACAGGAAATTAAAATAATTATTCATCCCATCAACACGTATTACGTATAAGCAATCATATTATATTAGTAAGAGCTAATAAAAATAAAGCAGGCTTGGTTACTTTTTAATTAAACTAGGACGTGAGTTCAGTGATTTAGTAACAATTATCTAAATACTGCAATAATAATTTTCCTACACTAATTGTCAAGTACGGCAGTTAACATAAGTGAACTGAATCTTAAAATTAACAATCAAAACACAATTATATTGCAGAATGCAGATAGTGCAGTAACAGCATTAGATTTTCCATGTTAATTCAGATTTTTCGATTTAGATTTTGGCGTGTGTACGTAGCACTAGCACTAACTTTTTTGACTTTTAATCTTTTAGTTACAACACAGTTACGTTTTTTAAATGTATATATTTTAATTTACGCATCGAATAACACCACCGTAGTTGGGGAGAAGTTAGGTTTCCTGGTCTCGAATTCAAACACGTTAGCAATTATTTAACCTCTAAAGCCCTATTACTTTCATGTTTACTGTTTCAATTATATATTCATATTCATCAATCCTTGAACAATTCAAGTTCAAAGTTTCTTTAGCTCCTGTTAACTGCAATGATATTCATGTTCCTTTTTATGTGCTAATATATTACATATTTATATAGATATATATTATGGTAGTAATAAGATTTTATAATTACATTAGTATGTTGTTATTACTGACTAATCGGTATATATAGATAAGTTTCAAATTTAACTGATGCAAGATCTTTCGATTCTTTTTTTTCTTCTTACAATTAGTAGCATTTTGATATTTATATGTATGTATATCCTTTAGCATGACAAACAATAATTAATGAATTATTATTATTAGTATTACTCTGAAAATTACACATTCCATAGGACATTGTATGTTCACAGTTACAGTATTCATAATTTTATATAATTATATTCCCAATGGGAGAGAAAATCAAATCAAATCATGATTTTTACTTAAAACATGTCTCATTATTACTTAACGGGAATTTAAACAAAATTGAATTTCGTAATATATTTGTATGGCTATCTTGGCTGTGTAGAGCAATAAATTACTTTTCACTTTCAACCGATTAATTAATATTTTAAAGTAATGTTTTTTTCCAAAAGAATGATTATTTATGGTTATATTCTAGATTAAGATTAGTTTTTAGTTAAATTTAGGGTGTGAGTTAACTAATATGAACTTAGAGAACGAATTTTCCCAAAACAAGACCGACCAGAATCGCTGCGATGGCAAGCACTATGTACAGCATAGGGAACGTTGGAGGACTTGCACTTACTCCTGAACCCATCATATTCCCGCTTGCATCTCGGGATGATTTTAACTGGCGAATTAGTTTCTCTATTTCTTCCTATAATGTTACCAAAACAACAAATGAGGAAAACACATTTCAAGGCAGGCAAAAAGTCGAACACATTTGAAATATAGACACAACTAGTTACCCTTAGTTGAGAATTTTCTTGTTTTAGCTGAAGGACATCGCCGCCGGATCTTGCTGTGTTTTCATCTCGTCCACTTACTCGCCCCTCGTCCACAAATCCCTGAAAGAATATAAAAATGCCATGGATTAGTTTTTTTCTCCTGAAAACAGTTGACAACGTAAAAGTCTGTATTAAACAGATGAACTGAAGTAGACACCACTACCTTAGGTTTATGAATATCTTCATGCTTAGCGCGTGTGACTTTTTCCTCTTGGACGGCATTGAGGTCATTTTGACTGGCAGCGTCCACAGGTAATTCGAAAGCACATCTAAGCTTTGTGTCCATGAGCTTTGTTGAATCAACGTCTTTCCACTGTAATAAAAACCAAGATACACATAAAAAATAGACGGATGTTTAAATAGATCACGAAGAGACGCGAATCAATGCTTTCAGTTCCTGCACGACATACCAATAATAATAAAAAATTTATTCCGGTCACAAGAAATTATTCATTTCTAATCACACAAAAACAAAATACAGCAGCAACTCTTTAATTCTAATGGATTACCAATTGATCCATGTTGACTTCTCCCTCCGGTGCGAAAATCGCTTGGACCATAAATTTATGCTTGTTAGCAGTAGGTTCTAGCTCACATGGTTGAAATACGACTACAAATTCACAACATATACATTAGATTAAATTTAATTACCCACACTTACAAGTAACAAATTTTGCTTAAACAAAAAAAATAATGCCATGTATAAAAATATACTACAACGTAATTATTATTATTCCTCCGAATGGGATGTCCTCATAGAATTATAATCAGACTTCCTTCAGGTAAGTCGTCTAATTAATTAATTATTGCGTAGGGAAGTCAGAAATAACAATTTTAAAATATCAATTTCGCTTATTTGATTTAATTTCTGCATTGGTTTTGTGATTTGCAAAAACTCTCGAAAAATTATAACTTACGCTAATTTAAATAACGATTTTGATTATTGCATTTTTAATTTTTTGCTATGTCCAGCAAGATCGATTTCGATTAGTACCCCCAAAGTGAGGATGCTATGCTTGTTACACATTACTTAATCTTATTAGTAGTTACAAAAAATACACGATACACGTGTTCTCGCTGAAAAGGCAAAAGTCAAACCATTAAGTATACTAGTGGTCTAGTATACACGCAATTCTCACTACAAACAAAACAATTGGTTGTTTAAAATTAAAGGAAGCCATACTATTCCTCAAGATAACTTTTAGATTATGGCTTCATTTGCTATTATGTGCAAAATAATAAGACACGTATTGCTTGAAATAGCAATAACAGAAGTAAATACGAGTTAGACACATATTTGTTTTCAATTCAACTCCAGTTTTGACACAAAGAACTAAGGATTATTCATTATTCACATACCTAATGTGGAGAATTTATTTATTAAAAAAACAAATGCTTAAGAATAAGTACAGAAAAATGTTACCGGCAATGCTCAAATTCGCTCCAGGTTCAAGAAGACCTGAATTAGGTCTTACACAGTATCGCTTAGGGGCTGTAGTTTTTATTTTAAAACAAATTCTCTTCTCCGATGGGTTAGTCAACTTCAACAATGATGTTGTAGGGGTGGTGAAAGGACCTGTACACACAAAATAGCATTCAATTACCCAAATTAAATTATATGATCAAGATCAGCATCTACTTCTTAGAGCTGAAGTCACCGCTCATTTTATTGCATTAATGAAGACGCTTTCAGTTTTTTTAAATTCACAACCCACACACACCAAAACGTCAATATGTTCCGCCTCATGAAAGAAACATAAAGATATCCCTTAGATAAATATTACCACATGTTATAAGGTAGTCAAAAATAAAAACAAAACTAGATCATTAAAATATTATTGATGAGGATGTAGGCAGGTCATGCTTAACTTTTAACTTCCACAGACTTCTCAATTGCAGACCGAACGACTTAAGTAGGTGAATTCAACACAAAAGTTTGCACAGCATGGTTGCTGATCTTATGAAGGTGATAACACTGTCACCACCACTACTGTTGACTATCATCGATGCCACTGTCACTAGCACACAAACGTAGGTACGTAAGTACGTCTATTTGTCCTTAGATATGTGTAGCAAGTCTGTACTTTAAATTTTTTAAATTTCTTTCAGCTAAAATTCAATAAGTAATATGCCTCTCCACAGGAGCTATTATTGAGTATATTGAGATTAGATAGAAACGAACAGCTGACAATCGGTGTACAAAGTTTTAACTTAAAGTTCGCTCGATTTGCATGTTACTTCCTGCATTCACCTGTATTTGTAAATTGGTATTTCCGTCTCTAAATATCAACATTAACCCTATGGCCAGGCTAATATTTATGCCCGCACAAATTTCAGCAATCATTGGCAAGAGATGACAGAGATTCCTTCCCTGGCTTCTTACTGCCTGCATAAATGCATCTTCAACTGAGTTGAATCGTTGAATGTCATACCTGAGTAAGAGGTTCCGTAACTGAACCTGGTAATGAAGTAAAGCTACTAAAGCTAATTGCGTGAACTGTAAACTGTATACAACCGATCCTATTTTTGCAAACCATATTTAACACCAACGTGATATTACAGGAACACCAGACACAAATAAATCATAAGGGTCTCATTATAGTTTCGAAAAAAAAACTAAAGAAACATAATACATCTTTATTACAAATTGTCTTACCTTTAAATTTGAGCTCATGCTCAGGTTCTATCCGTAAAATTTGTTCGGGCATTTTTTCTCGTCCCCTGTTATTTCCACTTATTGATGAATTCCCCCGATATTGAACTATTCAATAATTGTTTATATTATTTGCTTGGCGAAGAATTGAACGAACTTTAAACTGAACACTTGATTTCTTCACTCTAATTTGATATCGCTCACAGCGCGAGGGAGACTTTTCAAGCAGCAACAATAATTATTATGCTGACTCACAAATTTTCTGATTCTTCGTTCACAAATTATTAAACTGACAACTCAGGAAGAGGCAGGTTGGTAGTGTTGATGCTGATGAACCAGACGATAGTCAGGAGATCTCGAAATACTACACTCCAACACCTGCGAACACCAGAAATCTAATTGGAAATTACAAAAATAATGAAACTCGCTCTCTCTCCATTTAATAAATGTACGACAATACATATGACAATGAGTGATGAGAATATTCTCAAATCAAAATCAACTCCAAAAGAATACGTGTACTTGATCTACTGCACTCAACTGACGTTTACTACATACCTATATTTATTTCTATGAACTGGATATGCGTGTGTATTTAGTTGGTAGTATTTAGTATTAGATATACATATAATGATGATATATACGCTTTTTAAACTCTCATGACTATGCTATTGAATATAAGCTTTAGAAGTGCTACTTTAATAAAGTAACTCGACTGTTCCACTGTTCCCACCATCAACTATATGCTGTTCTTCACCGTCAACTAACAATGATTATTCTCACTTCGTCATTCGTACGCGTACATCTATCAAGACCGTAACTAAACTAACTCTAACCATACGAGAAACGAATGAATAGCAAAAAAATAAAAAGAACGAGTTGTAAAAAGAGCCAGTACTTAAGTATTATGAGTCGAGTTTTGAGTATGACTACGGTCTGTGACTACGACATCGTGTAGTAAGTTCAGTCAGTCAGCCCAGTCAAGTCTTCTCTCACTACAGTCAAAACCAAACAGTAGCAAGCTCTCAAAAAACTATGATTCAACAACTTAATACCTAAATACCTATCAAGTATTATATTTACTTTAACATTTCCCATTTAATCATTTACCATTAGCAAGGCTAAACACTTCCTCCCGTTCACGCTCAACTTCAACATCAGTCAGTTTTATAACATAAATTATTAACTCCTACCATTCAACATACAGTATATTATACACATCGAATAAATTATACATAATTAATGTGAGCTATAAAATTATATAAAAAAAGGAATACCAAAAAATTTAATTAATATTAATTACTCACACCTACCTCCCTTCTCCTACTCCTATGTCCTACCAACTGCTATTAATATCAAAAGAATAGACAACAGAGCCAATAATAATGAACCATTTTACTTTGTGACACTAAAACTATCTCTTTTTCAAATCCAAAAATACTATACTGACTATTCATTTGCTATCACAATTTTACAAAATTGAAAGTATTGCCGAAATGTTTGATTATTATGGTAGCTTTTGCCTGTTTGATTTTTATTGTCAGGTTATGCAGTCAATAGGTCAATATTATTACATTCTCAAAAGTGATGGTGACTACTTCTCGCACTTTAGAGTTTCAAGTTTGAAGTTGTTGGTTATACTATTTCCATTCTTGTCTCCTTCCCCTGAAACCGATTGCTGAAACGGTTTTATTAATTGTATATCCCCAATTCTGACATACCTTTTCCAAGATATTTTCCCTACAAAAAACCTGGATGTGACTGTTGACTGTCGATGTCGATCTTGACACGAATAAATACGATACGATACGACAAACATACAATCAGTGAGTGTGAGTAGTAGAATAGGTAGGTAGATTAGTAGATAGGAGTCTTGTGTACATATATATAATTAGGATACGGAGTCCTTTACGAAAAATGTATGTATATGAAATGGGGTTTGATTTTTGCACTGACTGTAAGTCATTTAATTTAAAAGTCTCGTCTGTCTGCTAAAAGGTGTCCACGTCGAGTTTCACCAGGACATACACACTTTCAGAACCAGCAGAACTTGAGCAGAGACCAAGGAGCAGCGGTAGGTCTAGGACCTAGGAGTATATTTATAATATTCTTCAATGAAGATCGAGATAGTTGAACATTTAAGATTCAACCAAAACCAACAACAACACAGAGAAGAACAGCAGAACACGAAAACCAACAACAACACGAAAAGTCTTGAAGACTAAAAAATTCACTAAATCTCCAATCCAATTCCAAAAGTCCAAAATCCAACCAAAAGCAAAGACTCAAGTTGCTCTCGTTACTGTACTGTGTGACTGTTGTGTTCTTTCTACAAACTATTTAGTTATTATTACATACATATAAAGATATATGATCCAAAAAATGATCCAATACGTTTTTCAACAGAGTTGTAGTTGGTAGTAGGTTTAGTGGTAGAGGAAATAGAATTTTAGAATTACCGAGTATTTTTTTTCTCTTTTTCTTTTAAGTTGTTTAGAGTGTGGAAAGCTGTAAGGTAAGGACTGTAAACTGTAGGGGAGCTAGTCAAGTCAAGTAGAAGAAGACTAGAACGGTGGTGAACGGTGGGTCCTCCGTCGGTGTCGGTTTCGGTCTTGGCTGGTTCGGTATCGGTAGTAGTAAAAGTCGGTTATCGGTAGTAATAAGAAAGCCTATAGAAGATTTTGCTTATAAAGCTGTAATAGTTCTCCTACGTACATACTCACTCTGTACCCTAAACGAGAATACAAGTCAAGTTTAGGTTTTAGACAACTTCTATCTAGAGAGAGGCACACAGATCTTTATAACTTATTATACCATTCTTGACTTCACTGATACTGATGCAAATTCGACTGATTCTCTCTAGTTTCGAGTATGTTACGTTATGTTGTTTCTTTCGTGGTGGTGGTAGTACAGCCATGTACAATGTAAAGTCATAGTCGACAGTAGTGTCAGTGAAGGGAAGGAGAAAGAGATCGTCCATCCAGTCACCACAATGCAAAATAGTGGCAGTTTGCCAACCATCCACTCGCAGCAGCACCCGTCCTTTCCATTTTCCTTTCACACGTTAGAAACCTCCCGTAAATGACGTCACTCAAAGAATTACTCTTTTCAGACCCACCCATCGTTCCACCATACCCTGTCATCAGTTCAACATTCCCCACACAACTCTGTCATCAATACCCGATGACTAGCCCCTCCCACCCAACCCATGACATCATTTATGGGCAACCCCTCAACATTCACCCACCACGAGACAGACAGACCCAGGCAGATTTTTTAACCGTACACCGTACCTCGACGTGAACTACAACAAAAATATTCTCCACACAGATCGTGAGCCCCCCACACACACATCGAAAGCATAGCATACTTTAGTATTGAGAAAATATTTAGCTAAACAAAAATCCTTCCTCTAGCCTCTAGCCAGCCGCCTTTTAGCTAGCTGAACGAGGGAGCCTTGTGCGGCGCAGCTTTTTAAGGAGGCTATGTAACTCGTGGCGCGGACAACAACCCGCAGAGCCCCAAAACCTAGATAGAAACAACTTTTGACTTTCTAATAAATGTTACTTAAGAAACCTTAGAAAATTATCTGTTTCGCAACACAACTACTGTCTATCCTTTATTATTTTTACCCATCCTCCTTGTCGGTTGTCCTTTAGTCATTCCCCAATAAATAAAATTTTTATTTTTCTCTAAGTACACCGTTTCTTTCTGCCCTGGTCGCAATGTTATTAGATGCGGCTACGTACACGTAAACGTAATATGGGGATCCCCAGTCTAATCTTACCACACTACTACACACTGACGTGAGAGAGCATCTTGTAGAATCTTCTCCATGCTATATTGCTATACACCGTCCAGTCCAAATCATTCACATTCACATCAACGTTTTTTTATTACTTTGAAACGACGTGGATTGGGCTTGGGCATTGGGCTCACAGTGAGAAGTGAGTAGTAGTAGTAGTAGTAGTGTGGTATCTTTATTTTTTTGCCGCTGCTATAATTTTATTATGGGATCTATACGTCTCGTGTGTGTGTGGGATTGGGATTGGGATATGCATACATTCCACATTAGTGTTAGTTTAGTTTGGTTTTATTTAGTAGGTAAAAGTTAGGTTCGATTCGAGTTTGACTCTGCCACAGAGTTTCTAATGCTCAGGACCTCAGCTATGAGCTGATAGATGATATGATGGCCAGGCCAGACCAGAACCAGAACTAGAAGAGCCAGAGAAACATTACATATATCCGAGCCGAGTGGAGTCAGAGAGCTGAGGCAGACGTTATTTTTCTATTCCCATGCAACGTCATTTGTTCACTCTCGGTCGACAGTGCCTATTATTCTAGTTAGTTTTGAGAGGAAAAACGGGAGGAGAAGCCAGAAGCAGAAGTAGCGGAACTCATATAGAGAGATCTTGATCTAGAACATTCAGTGAGAGGAAGTCGGAGTTAGTTTTAGTATGTACGGGACTGTAGGCTGGTCAATACGAGAACGGGGAAATGTTGAGAATGTCGTAGGTTTTTTTTCTTTCTCCCTTTTCCCTCAAATAAAGCATTGCCAATGCAATAGTAAAATAGCCTCAAGAGTGAGAACTACGACTACTACTAACTACCATGTGTGCCCAACATAATATATCATGGACATGGATAGGACCAGGACGAGCTCTACAGAGCTAACAGCATTTCTCGGCGTTTGGTAGTGCTGTATCAAGTTGTCGGTTTTATTTGAGATCCAAATCAGATTAGTTCCATGGAATTAAACGATTAGTCAGCCTACTGTTTTGGTTCGTGGCACAAATCAATAACCAATGAGTTCCAGTCAGTTGTTATATTACTATGTGTATGTATCCATGCTGCATTTGACACTTACTGCATTAAACTCAGAACTAGTTATTTTTTTTAAATTTGCGCCAGTTTTGAAACAAAAATGCGCTTTTTAAAAATTATAATGACACCACTTAGGGAAAATCATAAGTCAAATTGCGCAAACAACATTTACATTGAAGCAAAATTATATTATACGCATGCACAAAACAGTGCAGTCGCGTTGTAACGTACTTAAAAGATACAGTGAAAATTTTCATGAATCGGACGATTTTAGATATCCACTAGCTATATGCTATATACCTCCATGCTACAGACTAAATATACGATGAAGTACGTTATACAGCGATTCCACAATATCGTCTGTGAAGAACCAAAATGACCCATATCCATTTGTAGCTAAAAACAATATCCACTACCTACAAAAATATTCCAATATGACTTGAGAGAATTTAAATGGAACATTTTGCACTTTTCAAAAATATGAATATAGAACATTTTACAATTTTCAAAAACATACAATTAGAACATTTTACACTTTTCAAAAATATGTAAATTGAACATTTTACAATTTTCAAAAACATGTAAATAGAACATTTTACACTTTTCAAAACCTCGTAATTAACTTTTTAGGCATGTTTCTCATTTTGTTTTTATGACATAGCTCATTTTGAATGTAGCTTAAATTGGATATGGGTCATTTTGGTTCTTCACATGCGATATGCTGATTACGTAGCGATTACACGCAAAAAAATTAAAAATTACACCTACGATACAAAAGTTGTTTTTTGGAACTTATATAACGCTTTAGTGCAGGAACAAGTTTTGGCTTCTGTACTTTTTAATTTTTGTTTGATCAGTTGCAATTATTCTCACGTTGCTCCTATTGCATAAGATCCCCTATACGGTTACGGTAAGAACTGTACAACACTAGTTACACACTAGTTCATGAATCTGTATACGGGCTAAATAAGGGAAGCTTGTTTTTGTATCATATGGACTTTGTGAGTGAGTGAAGCTGTATTATTTTCGTTGGAGTTGGATCTGGAGCTGGTCTTTTTTATGCGGTCTTATGCAGAATCCATGAGGCGAAACTCCAACTCTTTATTGCTCACATCACAGGAACTGCAGGATGCAGGCAGAAGTGAAAGGATGACGATGGCGAAAGAAGCCCTTCTGCCTCCTACTATCAGTTTATATGTCATTTATTCCTCGACTAGTTAAGTACACTGTACACACAGAATTAGACTCTGTAAGTGTCCTTCTGTTCTACAAATATACAGCCAGCCTAACAACTCTGATCCGAATCCGAACCAAAACGGGTAAGTTTAACATTACAAGCTTGAGGAGAAAGCCCGAGAGCCGAGACGTAGACGCAGCAGCTGCAGAGGGAGAAGTTGAGGAATGGTCGATTCCGGTCCGGTAACGGTTTTTTTTACATCCATATACCATAGAGAGTGCTAATATAGACGGGTTAATTGGGCGGTTTGGCTCACGGTTTTAACCACGACGGCGGAGAGAGGCAAAAGAAAAACGGCTAAAAAAAAGTGAAAAAGGCAGAATCGAAATTTCGAAATGAAATGGAGTATGGAGTGAGTGCTGAGCGCGCCCTCATATTAATCCTGTAGTAACGTGACTTTAACAAAAAAATTCCCCGCTAACTTTTGAACACTACTGTTTCTCATATGGAGTTTCTGTTTCAAAGTGAAAGACTGCTGAACGCGAACGCCACAACAAATGTGAATACACCACAGTAAAAGTAGTCCTGCCGAAGGTGAACTACTTTTAATATTATTTACAAAGTGGAAAAATAATTCTTAATTTTTATTCATATTTAACGAAATTGTACATTACAATGGGTGGAGACCACGGCCATGGGCATGGAATTCCTAAATTACCCGACTGGAAAGTTTACAAGGTCGAAAATGTTCCGGAGTTGGTGAAGAATAAGAAGATTTTGGCCGACATGGGACTGAAGGATCCATGGGCAAGGTACAGTTGAATGTTTAATTATCGTAAGTAAAATAATTTTTACTGCATTGTTAAGGAATTGGTGAAGTAATAAATTTAGTGCTGAGCAAATTTCCGTCGTGGTTGAAACTGGAAAGTTTTTTTTCCGGGGAAAGTAATTTATATTTATTATTTCAAAACTAATTGCTGACACCAACACGAGCAGACAACCAGTATTGGCTGGCCCAAGCAACACTGGAGGAGCTCATCTTCCTAACCTAAAAACTAAATTAATCTCCACAATGGAGTCAAAATAAATTGAAAGCATTATGAGTAGTTAAGAACTACTTTAAGAATAAAAGGTGAAAGTTGAAAGTATTACTTTTTTCAATTAAACAAAGCACCCTTCCATTTAGTACGTAAATTGTGGAGTAATTACAAAACGTAACTTGGGCTTGGGGTGTTGGTAGGTCATGGAAGGTAGAAAGGAATTCAATTCGCGGGACGGTTTGGGTAGATCAGCCAGGGGGGACGGGGGTAGATCTCGGGTGTAGTGTGTTTTAAATTGTGGATGAGTATGATGCCAAATCACACCAGCTTTAATTGTATTTAAACATTAAGCTTCACTTTTTTAAACCAAAATAGTCGTCTATCTAGATATCCAAGGTTACTTCACACCTGTCGGGGTCTCGTCTAAGAAACGTAATTCAGTTACACATTAAAAATCTTGACTTGGTTCCTTATAATGACGTTAAGTTAGTTTTCTGTTTTAATTTAATTTATGAGGACTACCGTTAAAGGAATTTTCATGGCCATTGTACAAGGTTTCTTTAGAATTGACTGTAAATACTATACTGTAATATCCTAATTTTAAAGTTTATTTTGTACCGCACCGATGTACCTAATTTTTAAGAAAACATTGTTTTGTATACTGACAACTGATTAAGCTGTCAGGCTACTGGGATTGTGAGGTTGTAGACATTTTCCTCCCGGACGTTTTCCCCAATGGAGATTTTCCTCCCGAATCCGAATCGTACAGAGAATGTTTTCTTCCCAGCATCAAAATCACATAGCAAAAATTAGCGAGTGTTCCTTAACAGAAAATTTGTATTCGTAGTTATTTTCAGATATATGCTACAGTCCTGAACCGAAGTACCTACTAAAATTCTCCCTTTCCCCATATTTTTGTGAAGCAATGATTACGTAAGTATTTATTGATCCAAGAAAAAGAAACGAATATAATATCAATATTATTGCATAAGTAAATGGTATGCTTATAGAATTTAAACAATTATTTTAAGCATTTTTATATCTGATATTCCAATTTTGTTATTAAACACTTCATAAGAATTCAGCTTCTATAGTTGTAGATTTTTAGTCAAATATGAGTAATATTACAGTATATCAATTTTTGCTTGTGAAAGATAACTATACAACATGACAGTATTATTAATGTTCCTTTGAGTCATTTTACTTCATTATATTGCACAGCACAAGTTTTGCTAAGCAATGCTTTTTGAAAACCAATTTCTGCTATTAATTATTGTAGATTCCAGATTGATGTTTAATCAAGCATTTTTTGCGTTGAGGTCATACTATGTAAATGATTTTTTGCAATAATATTGGCATTAAATTCTTTGCTTTTGATTAATAAATATTTACGTTGTCCTGTAGCATATTTCTGAAAATATCTAGGAACACTAATTTTCTCTAAAGAAACACTCGCTCATTTTGGTTATATGATTTTGATGCTGGGAGGAAAATATCCTCTGTACGATTTTTTGGGAAAATGTCCCAGGGGGGAAATGTACTGCGCGGAAAATGACCGTATTACCGAATTGTACAACTGTGACTTAATAAAGTTTTTTCTCGAAAAGAAATCTATCAAATCCATGTTTTTTCATTATTTCTTTTTTGTCTTATAATTACAGGAACGAAGTTTGGAAATACAAATACTACAATCAATATTCGAAGTGGCAAATACTTAATAAAGTAGGTGGACGAGGAATGAAATGGGGGTTCCTTGCAGCTCTTATCACTACAGCAATTGGTTACGCCCTTCCAGATGAACATGGACATGGAGACGGTCATGGCCATGGACATTAATGCTCCAAGTCATCATTTTAAAAGTTAATCAATTTATATCGCAGTAAGTCAAAAAAGCCACGAATATTATATATATAATAAATTACAGTGGTGATCAGGTTACTGTTTAGTTGGTGTTTAGACCATATGAAAAATATATATGAAATCATCCAGCAAGGGAAGTGTAACGGCACGGTTACGTTAGTTCCAAATAAATAACACTTATACAAAACGTTTGAATTTTTAACCTTTCATTATTTCTCATTGTAACATTTCCGCACCGTATTGTATGCCTCAGTTTTGTTATATTTAGCTTAAAAGCATTTACCTAATAACGATTACAAGGATTTCAAAATGGTAGCCAAAGGTCAACACCTGAATGACGCTACGTAGTTTTTACTTACCATACCATGGCATATCCATTTAAGAAGCAAACTCGCTTATCGTAGATCTGGTTTCCAGTATGCTCTCACGTATGCTAAAAGAGCGAACGCAATTTTTGAAGATTAAAAAAAATAATGCAGAGTTCGCTAAAAATTTAGCAACATGAAAATGTAATAAACTACTTACATAGTAGTTATATAGTAATAATTTATTAATAACACATAATCATCATCATATCGTTACACAGTAAATAATGCAACACAACAGTATTATTAATTAATATTATAGCCTAAAAAAATGTATAGTATGGGAATAAAATATTGGGATTTTTATTGGGTTGAACAGAAAAAAAATCTAAAAATTTTGAAATGAACTACAAATGTGACACGGTGCTACTAACTTCAGCCACCATCTCCTCAGCAATAGTTTTCTTCCTTTGTTTTCTTGGAACACGTGAATGATAGAAATCTACAGGATTATCCATAATCCTACCAACTTGGAAATATTTAGGTCTGGTGGTGGGTAAATTATTACGTTTGTAGAATCGTTTCGTGTCTAGGGCTGATCGAAGATGTAGTGCATCCAGATCGTTCTTCCTCTCCTCATTCATTTCTGTTTTGGGTAAATTAAACCACTGAGGTCCTTTTGTTTTCTCTCTTTCATCCTTTCTCATTTTCTTTATTTTTCTTTTACCCAAATTTTCTGAGGGCTCAAGCGCACCTGGATTATCTAATAAGGATAATTTCGATGACTCTAGATTCACACTACTGAGACCACTCGATGTAGTACTGGATGTTGGGAAATTTAATGAAGCCGCTGGGAATGGAGCAATCGGGTTTTTGCTCCTACGTGAAAAACTATTATTTGTAGATGAAAAATTTTGGCCCCATCGTTTATCATTGCTACAGTCAAAATTGAATTTCTTAAGTTGTTGAGCCTCGGGTGAACCTAAAAATTTTGGAGTAAAACAAATAAAAAAAAACGAGACTATTAACATCACACATAATGATCACGTATGTAATAATAATTTGCTCTACCTTAATGCAATGGCAGGCAATGAATTCGAGTATGTACCTCTATTACTGATATTATCTAATGCCCACTACATGCTTTGACTTTATAATAATAATCACTTACTTTCAAGTAGTTCGGTGAGTGTGATTGGCTTGTCGCCGAAATATCGCCACATTTCCTCACTCTTCTGGCCCCCTTCTACTTTCGATGAATCGACCATTTCGATAATAAGCTGTCGTCGTCACGTTCACTCCTCTTCTAGTCTAATTTCTTGTAACTTCTGAAAATAAAATGAATGTAAACAATATTAGCATGAACTTGTAATATTCCTAGTTTTATTTTTATAAAGCCAATCATCAAGAAAATTATTACACTCCTTCCCAAATTCTATAGTTGTACAAATACAAAATGCACAGTAATCTCAGTAAAAGCAGTACCTTATTGCTAGTGGTAAACTAACCACATAATTAAGGGGTGGTTAAAAAATACCTTTGCAACTCTCTATTCAAAATTTTTGGGCATGTATACATGTATTAATTATAGAACCCAAAATATGTCAGTTGCATAGTGAGTCGTTGCACAAAAGTAACTTAAGACCCTTATCAGAACTATATAGTTCAGTTCCAATTAAACGTTTCTTGCACTTCGGGTTTGGGTGACCAAGATTAACAGAACAGTAATACCACATCTGATATTTTGTAATATTCAATCCTCTGCTCTACATTCATATTTCTAAAGCATAAAGGCAAAGTGTGCCTTCAGTTGAATCCTATAGCAATTCTAACGCGTCGTTTTTTAAGACGGAGACTCCGTACCACATGCAAGTGTTCATTTCTCCAAAAACATTTGCCAAACAACCCACACGCCACATAAATAAAAATATCTATCATCATTTTCCACTACTTATACTAATAATTGATAAGACAGATATACATAATTTGTTGCTAAGCTTCCGTAAGTCGTAATAAAGAACTCGTTCAAATTATTATTAATATACTCCGTATTTACATTTCCTAAATTACTTGACTAAATAATATGCATAATTTCAATTTGTTATATATACAATAATTATATAACCGAAGCTTAGCTTGTATTTTCCCACGCTTATTTCCGTGATAGTCCTCAAAACTAAATGTACATATCCATACATAAATAAATACATATATGTGTTAGGTATATACTACTTATATCTCGACTCCACTTTCCACTTTAAACTATCATTTGCCATTTATTGTGGTTTTATTAACAGATACAGATGGGATATATCTGGCATCCTAGACTAGCCTGGCTGAGTATAGTAGTAAGCAAGGAAAGGAAGCCACATCCACAGGACTTTAACCGCAAATAAAACCCAGTTAGTCAAAACAGCAATATATAGCAACACAAAAAAAATTGTTGAAATTAAATCTACAGGGATGTAAATGATGGACTACAAAAACTACAACTAACTAGGACTAGGACTCACACTCCCTGCAATAAGGAACCACCCTAAACTAAACTTTAGAACTGCACAACGCATGGGTTACTAATTATTACTGGCTATGTTCAACAAAACATGGACCTACCCGTATATCCAAAAATGTGTGAACTGTGTACAAGTGTCAGATTGTATAGGAAAGTTAATATTGAATTTAATTCAAGCAGAATTAGATAGAACAAAAAACTCATTTAAATTTAATCTTTTTGTACACAGGACTATATGACTGCCAAATTATCATTTTAATGTATAATGCATCATCTCATGCTTAAATTTTATGCATCTTTTAATTATTCCAATAAATTCTACTATATTCTGGTTTCAAGTTATATTTCCATTATTTTGATTAAAGAAAAAAAACTCCTTTATTCCTTCAGTTTCTGATGAAGATGATGCCAAAATTAACATTTTTTGTCTGACAATATTTAATAAATATTGTAAAAGTTTACGGTATACTGCAGTCTGCCCAATACGATGCCATATAACCAAAGGCTAAATACATAATACTACATACCTACTTTACCTATAGGTGCACAGACCAAATGTCAACTTCAAATAACATTAACAGTTTCCTTCATAGTAACCCCTATACCTCCTACAGACAACAATGTCCTACCCATGGCATGCAATACGAATACGAGCCAGGCCAGTCCCATCAACAAAATATAACAACAATACAAAACAATATTTTAAGGGGGAAAAAATGGAATATAAACGACATACAAGGAAAAATGATGAAGGAGAAACAACACATTGCGGTTAAAATATATATATATATATATACTTGGACAGCATAGAAATTGGCAACTTAAAAAGACAACAACAGCAGGAGCAGTTCACTCCGAGAGTCTCTGCTGCGAGAGAGTAAGTACAGTTAGGATGATGATGACAAGAGGGAAATTAGATAGAGACACGGAATAATTATGATGGAGTTTGGGCATGACCGAAACCCAGGACAAAATTAAACTGTCAACTTCATTATATTCTTTTCAACTTTTCTCCACAACAACCCACCAACAACGCAACGGAGGCAACAAGGGAAGGGAAGTCAATAATACAAACAATAATACGTACACGTCTACATACTACAAACTTAATATTATGTAGCTATGCATTTATTATCTAGTGCTCAAATTACTTAAAAATACTTATGCAGCTGTTCTTGTTTTCTCTGAGAGTCTCTGTCTCTACTACATTCCCACGTCCTCACTTCCAAATCCCATCACATATAACTATACATATATACACAAATTACAAACTACAACAACCGATTTGCATTATTATTTTCTCGTCCTTTCTGCTCTATGTAGGGCTTCCAGTAAAAACGCTGCTAAAAGAGCATGTGCCTACCTATGTAAGTATGTACCTACCTGAGCACGAGCACCTCCCACCCAATACTTTTTCCACAAGTGGAAGTTTTGCATTCTAATTTCTTACAGACCAAGATCAACAACATAACATAATAATCTGACGGAAAATATTATTACTATTACATATAGCCAAACAACAAAAAAGGTCCAAAACCTTAACGTTTTGAGAGTGTTTAGTACTGGTTCCTATCGTCACATCACTAAAACTCAATTATTATTAGAGTTTCTTGCGACTTGGTTGGAGTTTTTAAGCCGAGACGTTTTCACGAAACTAAAGCTCAGGATGAATTTTTGATTTGAGCCCGAAGCAAGCTATGCTATGAGAGTGACTCCACTTTGACTTTAGCTCGATACCGAGTGAACGGTACAGAGCGAGAGAGAGAGTTGAGTTAAATGACTCAAATAAGGAATTTTTTATGAGAAGAGGAATGGACTGAAAATTTCTGGGCTCTTCACATTTTATTCGTGACAATGCATGTGTAAAAAGCGAGCTCAAAGCCGTTGCCTTTGAGGGCAATTTCTTTCATCGAGTCATTCGCACACACAACCCCACTACTCGCACTCACGATCAGAGCACAGTCTAAATAACAGTACTCAGGAACTCAGGAGAACAGTAGCCCTGCTCAAGAAAGCCATATGAAGGAGAAGAAGACCAAGACAGGAAATAAGACCAGGGGAAAATATCATCAACGCGACGAGCCGACGACAACAGCCGAAGAGCAGACCAGAGCAGAGCTCACAAAGAGGCAGGCATGACGGCAGATGTGAAACGGATAGAAAAATTTAGTTTTAAAAACAAACGGTGGCAGAAGGGAAAGACGGCACAACAATAACTGGACGCCAATAAATAATGCAAAATGTCAAGTCCGCGAGTCCGAGTCCGAACCAATACCAATACAAAAACAATACAACTATACCTGTACCTATATAGGTACCCACAATGCACATTTTTTTTTCGAGCAAAAGGAAACTGAAAAAAATACAATTCACACATGTTTTATGCTCGTAAGGCTATAGGGCTCAGGTATATGCTGCTACTGGTAACTAGTAAAGTAAGGAGAGCGTACTAATACAAATAGAGTTTTAGATTGTGAATTTTACCTACAACGGCTACAACTACATAAAACATGGGACTGTATTTTGTATTGAATTGAGTGTGAGATTACGTGAGAGAGAGAGAGAGGCAGATGAGAGGAAGGAAAAGGAAGAACGGACGGTCTCCGACTGAGTGCAATGACTGAATGATGATAATATGATAGTCTCTCCCATAACTACGGATGTGTTCCGCATTCGCACATATTATACAGATAGGTACCTACTTAGGTACTTAGATCAGACACACACACACACATCAGACTGATATTAGGATACTGATATACACACCAGCACCGGCATTCCCCATTACACACATGAGACACATAATATATTTATGCTCCTACGCAAAAATTACCAACGGAAACTAAATACATAGGCAGATCCTTAATCTCCTCTCTTGTTACATTACACACAGCAGCCAAGAATCAACAAGAGAACAAAACTCGGGATCAGAAATCAGTTGCTCTTATTACTAATGTTATTTATATAGGTAGGTACCTGCCAATATACCATCAGCTCATTATTAAGTATGTATAGACAACTTCCACATCACAAATGAATTTCGATTTCTCACTTCACAGGACTCAATAATTGTGCATATCTCTCTAATAAATAAAGTTTTAACAATATGAAGCCCTTCCCTTCCTCATGACTCTGATACTAATTGGGTTTGCGAAATTCAACTGCAGAAAATTGGAAAAACTACAAAATACCTTCTGGTATATGAAATTAAGTACGTAGGGATAGGTATAGGTACACTTACAAACAACAAAAATAACGATTCGCGAGATAAATAATCCATGCAAAATCCATCGTCATACAAAACATTCATTTCCTCAACGGTTAAATTAGATGTGTACTAACTAGGTGCAACCTTTTGGAAATGTTGAGCAACAATAAATACTTGATCAAAAACAAAATTCGAATTCGAAACCTTATGTTTTGTACACCTTATACTAAATTCGGGCATCACTATATATTATGCAAGACGATTTTTACATCGTAGTTCTTTCAGATCCTGATCCTAATATATACAGCTATTTAATTTCAGAAACACATACGTTAGTACATACTATGTACATAATTATTCAGATTTAGCGGATGAAACAAAATAAGACTAAAGACCCCTAAAAAACATACGAGAACATTATATATACCAAATTATGTTATGTAGCACAATAAACAAAGAGCCTCTCAAATTTAATTTACGACCTCAATTTCAAAGTATGTATATACCAGTACACATAATATTAAACATACCCCTATATAATTTCCACTACATGTAATATGTAACACACACGCTTATTAAATAGTAGGCTGGGATATCGCCCGCCTATAGCTGCACACTTGATGCTCATTTCCTCATTAAATACATCAGAAAAAGAAATTAGGAATCAGGATCACGAATAGATGAGAAGATCGAGATCGACAATAAAGACTGCGACTGCCTGTACTATCTGTAGTCTGTAGTCTGTAGAACGTTCGTAGTACTGCACTGTACTGTGCTGGGAGTTGGGTTTATTTGGAGCGCATTGGAAACTACTTATGCACAGCAACTAATTATGTAATCCCAAACCAAATTCCAGTCATTCTTTCTTTTCCTATATTGACTTTCATTCTACAGACCTAGGTTAGGTACGTCCATACATAAATAAATTACATACGTAATTAATTAGGTTTATACGCAGCTACACTCCGTAATTAAAAGGGAAGGAGTCCACACAATAAAACATTGTAATACTACAGACACAATTATACTTAAAATTAAACCACTGTATAGGTAGAATTAAAATAAATAAATTAGATGAATATCCTCCGAACAGCCAAGGACCAGGGATAACAATTATACTGATAGGAATTACGAATAGACTCGCACACTCAACTCGCAATCAGTGACAGACAACATTGTACATACAGTCAATATAGCCCAAATGTAAATATAAAAATATCTAAGTACACAGTCTTTTATTGGCTCGTTCCGCAGTTCTTTTAGATCATGATGGAATTTGCAAAAATATATGTCCACTATAGGAGACGTGATAAAGATTAAGTGTGTATGTGTATTTATAGATCCTGATTTTGGTATGTAGATAGATTCAGCTATAGATAATTACTTAATTTTTAATTGTATGTACCTACTTACATACCAACGTAACCAGTCTTTCTCAAGATCTCAAGGTTTCTCAAATGGAAACATTTTCTATATAGGAATTCAATATAGATTTATATAAGAAGCACACACTGCATGTAATCGAACAAACCAAGAACTATTTTTAAGAAAAACAATACGCTAAATAAAAGTCTATGTACTGAGACCACCAGCTAGCTACCATCTAATGGAAATAAAATGGTTTAAATCGTGTGGACAACTGCATTAAAAAAAATAAAAATAGCTTATTTACAGGATTTAGAGTTAGAAAGAAAACTGGCCCGGGCCCGGCCTTGTCAATTGTCAGCCAGAACGAATACGAAACGACAGCGAAAACGAAAACAAGGAACGTAATAAGTGAGTACGTCACATCAAGTACTTACAAGCATTAAAGATTAGAACCAAAACTCCAAGCCCACGCTATAAAATGTTTTTCTTTACGACATATAATTACTTATTGTGTATTTTTAAAATAATTAAATTTAATGACAAAATTCCAAATTCCAAAAATTCTTAACCTCGCCAACAAAAGTTTTCTTGATGAAGCTAATCATATTATATATAAAAAATCACTTCATGCTACATAGTATACTAATGTGTCCCTTGCCAAGAATATGAAGTAGCCAACAAATTAAGGTGAATCAAATAATGGGAATTACTTGTGTATATATTACTGGTAAAATATATTTTAAATATCCCTGAAATATATAAACAACTAGGGCATGCATATCGTTTAAACGAAAACGAAAAAAAACGAAAAAAACGAACAATTTACTTATTTCGTTTTTTTCGTTTTTTCGCCACAAAATGTCGTTTTTTAAACGAAAAAACGAAAATTTTAGCTTAGCAATAAAACACAAAAAGAACTCAAAAACTCGCAGACATATTGTATTATGGCCACGAGCATGCTTTCTCGTGTCGAAATTCGTTTTGATAGCAGTTAGTTTGAGCTCGTACGTCGCACTTATTTACCGATATACGTTTATCGGATTAATTACATAATATTAATCAAACTATCTTATAGACTATTAAGAGTTAAATACTTGCGTTTTAGTTTAATTGTACAACCATGCAATCAAAACGATCATATACTAATACTAAGTCTAGACCATATACAGCAGTTAAAAAGCCGTTTAGCGAAGCCGATTACACTAATTTTAAACGAAAAAGCCAAACTGAAACCAGCGTTTCGAAAGAGCCGAAAGAGCCTACTTTAAAGCACTAAATTCTTCCAACTCTTTTTAGCTTTTAAATAATTTTAACACCATTGCAACTAAAAGCGAAGTTAAATAAATAAATCAATGGGATCTAAATACTTAGTTTTTGTAGTGCAGTGTTTTTATTAGGCTTGGTTAAAATTTTCGTTTTTATTTCGTTTTTTCGTTTTTTTTTCGTTTTTGGGACTTTCGTTATCGTTTTTTTCGTTTTCTCAAAACTGTTCGTTTTTGCATGCCCTATAAACAACACTACAAGAAGCTTGAAAAGGAATTCAATGCATTACCTTTGATTGTATTTACGCCTATACGTACGTATCCCTTGGTTGTCCTATAAATATATTGTAATTCTCAGTCTGGATTTGACACAAGCCGACGACCCACACCGCCACAAACAAGCAAGTCAAATTAAAAGAAGCACACAACCAAAATAAGACTCATCATCTCCCTCGTTCAAGTATATTTTATGAAGAATGTAGAAGAAGAAAGGCTTATTAGTAGCATCAAAAATATAACAAAAAATTAAAGTCTTGTGGTCTAAAAAAATACTCAAAATGCTTGTGTGACAGTCCTCGTACTAACAACGTGGGGGGATGACAACACTTTTGACGTGAACAAGAAGGACACACAATAACACTAACGGCACGGTGACGGTAACTGGGCTGATATATTATAGGGAATTCTCAAACTTTAAAACAATTTTGTAAAATAGTCAACACAGTAGCAGGAGTAGTAGTTGGTAGTAGGAGTAGTGGGATGACAAGAACTTATATAATAATACTTGGTGAAAATTTGATGTAGTAGTAAAATTACTTCCGGAATAATAGACTCGTCTCTCTACCTCGCCTCATCTCACTCCGACTGTCTCCCTGTCCCTACTGACACTGTTGACGACGCTGCTGTGTGTGTGTGGCAATGCAAATGGGAACGCAAGGAGACGCAAACTAATGTTATAACGTTAGAGGATTTGGCCCTGTTGTCAGTTGTGGTTGTATTTGAGAGAGAGAGTGGAGGGGAGTGTGTTGCTCTAACGAAAGTAGCGGTGACGGTCAGTGACATCACCTTGTCTTCATTCAGAGCACCAAGTACAGTGTTGGAGATCAGATCAGAGAGGATGATCATCAGAAGAGAGGCTCCTGATCCTGGCCTCACTTTGGCTCCTACTCTCCACTGCACTTTCGTCCATTTGAATTCACTCACATCAGAATTCCAATTCCTCCAAAACGAATTCAAAATTCAAACTCACGATTTACTCACTCACACACAGTACACACAACTGAATCTTTTCCCATTCTTAAATTCAAATTCCCAGAGTCGCCTCTCGATTCTCGATCTCTCTGTCGTCTTAAATCTTCCCCATCCCCACCACAACACAACAGTCTCATCTCCGACAACGACAACAAACTCGAGAAGAGAACAAGAGGGAAACAAGAGTCAGTCACACACACACACCGAGACAGACAGAAGTTACATGGAAACTTATGCTCCCCTTTAAATACCTATCTACTTACATATATTTAATGCTCTGACTGAAGTGAGTGTAAAAGTACAAAATCTCTCCATCGGATCAGTTTTATTTCGGCATCGGCATCGCGGATCGTGGCATAAGACATTATTATCTAATAATCTAATCTGACTGACTCAAGGTATAAAGTCATAGCCCAGAGCCCAAAAAGTCAACGCCAACAAGAGCGTAACTTTGGAACGTAACTACCTATACCTGTACTCTGGTATTAATAATAAGACTTGGCCAATTTCTTTTTCTTATTGCGGAAGATGCAATTGAGTCGGAGAGATTCTCAAAATCCCAATTCGACTTCTTCTTCAAGTTTCGAGCATTCACATCCCTATGTGTGTCTGTCCATGCTTCCCGAGCCGAGGCCGAGGAACAGCATAACGTACAATCAACTGTGAGTTTTAAGGACGTTCATACCTGGCCAGGCTCTGGTTTGGTTCTGGTTCTGGGTAGGGCATATCGCAGTATAGTAACCCTACGATAATAAGCCTATTGACTCCTCTGCACTGTGCTCACAATCAATCTCCCAAGATTCAAAAATTCTGAAGGCAAACTGCGAGAGTCTCCTTAAGTTTTGACTACTGCAATTGTGGAGTCATAACATGATGATTATTGCTATAGCTATTTTACTATTGATTCACATACCTCTATTATTAACCCTGTCTTGAATTTAGATGATGGGGGCGGCCTTCAGCTTTGATCTTTTACCTTTCAGTTGGTCTTTGAATTATCTCCAATATAAAGTAAAAGATATTTTTGTCAACAGTCATAATGAGCCTGAATTCATTTGGTTTTCATTTGGAACCTGTACCTACATATCGCCAATGAAGATGCAAAATTTCCTATCTCCAATTCACGCTAAAAATCAAAATTGCCTATCTCCATTTTTCGACTTAAATATGGTGTACAATTTGGTTCTTCACCACAATGCATTTTGCCGACAAAAAATATACATTCAATCAAATACATTGAAAAAAAATGGAGATCGGCAATTTTCGTTCTTTAGTATAGCGATATGTAGCAGATGCACATAGTACTTCGTATCAATCAAAATCAAAATGCCTTTGGCCGTTGATGATATGAGCAACTATATGTATAAGTTTTTCAATTTTGTTTTTATCAGGAGAAAGGTGCCAGTTTGACTCCATAGATATCTAGCTCCATTCTATATATTTTCCCACAGATTAAATGTACAACTCACTAACTGTTGTTAATGCTAATTACAAAATAATTATTCACCCATGCATTTTCCTGATGATATTGTATGTAATTGTGATTACAGAGTAGAGATAGAGTATAATGCGTTATACACAGGTCGGTGTTGGTATACTTCCCCCCCCCCAAAACAACGACATGTCCACGTCCACACACGTGAAAATTTTGATTCTTTTGTCAATCTGCTACAAAGCCATCACAAAGCGAGTGTGAATATGTTAGAATATAATAAGTAATAAATATAGATTTAAACCTTGAAACTTCAGACCACAGTATACTAGATGCTTAAATAGAAAAAAGAAAATGAGAAGAAATAAAACGTATCAGTATTATTAGTTATGTTTCTTCTATGGAACAGAAACAGAGATAAGAATTTCTTCATTCCGATGGGCATGATTGAGCTCATGTATATTATAATGTAACATGATACAGAATAACCAAGTCATTTCGTTACAGGTATAGGTGTAGTAGTAGGCACTTTGTAATCGTGAAGGAATTGAAGTCAAGTGTTTGAGTATTTAAGTATAAGCACTGTGTAAGTAGTAGTGCCAGTGTGCCGTGGTAAAGAATAATGAGTCGACTGAGTAACAGTAAGTGGTAAAATGAGAATCAGAAGTACTTTGTCCTTTATTATGCATGGGAGGTGAAGATTTGAAGATGGAAAGGAAGGTATATAGAGGCATGTCAAGTAAGTCAAAGATCCTTTCGTCCTTTCCTCAACTTTCCTCAGCTCATTTTCTTCATTCTACCAATTCTACGTCCATCTAAGAGCAAGGGAAGCCTCAAGGGTTTTTTTTCTTTCCTTCGCCAACCAACTACCAACTCCCAACATGAATTCTTTATTACGTAAATGAACAAATTGCAATCTCCATCAGTCTCATCGTCAGTATGCCTACTTACATAATGCACATAATATGTAGCTCCTGAGTGGAAGTACCGTATAGTGCAGTGCAAGGAACGAGCGCATCATGCCACTGACACTATCCACAAGAGAGAGAGAGAGAGGAGCAGAGAGAACATGGAATGACAATGATACCCGAGAACATCCTCTCTTCGATACTATATTATATATAATAATATATAATATATTAACCTTTCCTCCCTCAGCACCACAGCACAGCAGCCTCCTCAAACTTGTACTGTTGTACATTCAACTGTGAAAGTTGAAAGTACTTTTTATTCCACATTCAGCAAATTCAGTCTTTTATTGTATCATCATTTTTATCCATTCCTAATTCTTATATAATGTAGTATATTGTATCACCTCAAACTTGCAAACTTCCAAGCTACGCTGAATTATTATTGCAGAATGCAGATTTGATGCGGAAGCTCCGTCTACGGCTACTATCACCCTCTTTCTACTACTACTTACTATTACTAATAGTACGCCAAAACTACTGGTAATAACAACAGTAATCTAATCTAAAATTGACTTTCAATGAAAACGTCAAACATCTCAGAAATCAGAAAATGTTGTGGTTTAATAAATGTATTCATCTCAAACAGGGCCGGACAAAGGAATTAATTTTAGGCAGCATTTTGTTTCCATACCATTTTGATTTTATTGATGGTTGTTTTCTTTGGTAAACAAAAAAGTTCCATTTACATATTTCAGAAAAGTGCAAAATATTGTATTTGCTTGATTCTAAAATGTGCAAAATGCTCCATTTACATGTTTTTTTGAAAGGTGTTAAATGTTTTATTTGCGTGTTTTTGAAATGTGCAAAACGTTTTATTTGAATGGTTTTGAAAAGTCAAAATGTTCTATTTACATATTTTTGAAGTTTCAAATGGTCCAATTACATAATATATTTTTTGAAAATTTAGGCAGCGGGGGCTGCCTACGCTGGCCAAATTATCCGGCCCTGATCTCAAAAGTCAGTGAGACAAAACTGTGTGCATGGAACACATACTATTGCATGAAGCTTATCATGATAAATGCATTAATCCTAATTAACAAACATAATCAGTCGTTGTCGTTAGTGAAACGATTACTCTTAAAAAATGCAATTTTTAATTGTATGTAAGTATCTAGATGTAGTCTATCCGAATATATGATGGTTCTCCTGCTATATATAGCTAATAGACTTGGGCTAATTTTCAATTATTATTCTACAAAGCTCCTAACAGTAATTACTGCTTACTAACAATTATTACTAAATTACTAACCCTGCTGGATCTCTCGGAAAGAAATCTCTCGCCCTTGCTAGAAGCCAGAGAGAAATACATACATCCTTAATAACGTTAATAAACGCATAAAGTAATATACCTCACATTCCATCAACCATCCAATACCAGCTTTAGTAATAATACGTAATACCACCAATTATAATAGTTTAAAGAAATTTCAATACACCTGTCATACGAACATAATTATACTGGAGAAAATTCCTATTACTGCATAACTTATTACGTAAAATAGCATCAGATTTTCCAACTATGTACCGTATTTCCTGCAATAGTGGACGACGTCTACTATTCAAATTCCGACCTCCAAGACCACTCCATTATTATAGGCCCGTCTATTATTACAGGTCCGTCCACTAAAATTTAATTTCAAATTGGTCTGTTTTAAAAGTAGGTACCTTTGCATGTAGGTAATATACTATGTGCATACGCAAACAAATTTAAACTTACAAATTATCGGAAATGCAAATATTTTAACACTATAAATCAATGTTTCTTCGTACAATAATCTCTTTTTTGTTAGCCCAGAACTCAATACTCAACAGAAAAACGAACTTTATATTTTACCTAGAACGTAATTATTCAACTAACGTTCTTGCACAAGTTATTTGAAGATATATAGACACAAATAATTTGAATTGCTATATAGACTGGTCCTGAAGGTTCAACGTATTGTAAATTGGGCATTTAACATAACAGAAATATTTAACATATGAATTTACAACGACCGCTTTAGGTTGAATTTTATTTTACTTACCTCTTAAATATTATAATTTTTAGAGAATTTAATTTACGAGTAATTTAATTACCCGTGTAAATCACAACCCCAAAAGCCATTGCAGACCCGTCTACTATTCAAATTTTAACCTCCCAGTCCCGTCCACTATTAAAGACACGTCTACTATTCAAATTTTGATCTCCCAGACGGCCCAGACAAGTCCACTATTTCAGGCCCATCTATTATTACAAGAAATACGGTTAAGTCGTTAAGTAGGTATTATGGTTACTATTACTATTTTATTTGTGTCTCAGGACGACAACTGGAACTGGACTAGCTACAAAAATTATGTTAGAATTGCGTGCTGTACACAGGTAGAATAACAGAAAAACTCGATTAAGTCAAGGTAGAGATATACGACACTAATTATCTTTAATCATGACCAACAGACGTCAAATTCAGTAGTTGAAGTGGCTCGCATTGAGCCGCAAAATTGGAAAGCTTGCTATTCCTACACTAAATAAAATTTTTAGAGCTAGTAAAAATAAATGTGCCAACACAGTATGTAATTAGATTGAGATATATTTTTATGATATATTTTTTAAACAATATTTTAAATATCACATTATACGCCGTATGTTCCTGGACCTTAACTTCTAAAGTCGACAATTTATATGCGTTACGTTTACGTGTTTATGCTATTTATATAATTTACGCACACAATTCGATATTTTGTTTGAGTTATGGTAATGTAAAACCTTTCCAATAATATTTTCGAATTTGTCAACTTTATTTTTTTTAAATGTTGTTTTAGCTGTAAGGCTACTACCGTTGTCACTGCTAAATTGAAAATTTTACACGCTGATCCTTCACTAATCTCTGTTAAATTCCAAGTTAGTGCAGCATAAAACAATTCCAACCCCAGACGGGAACAACTAACATGACGCTAGAGATCAACTGAGCCAAAAGATTTTAACGTGGAATTCCAAATACGCGTTCTTAACGTTGTTTGCCCCGATAATTCGAAATCTTTGAAAACAACAGAGACAAAAAATTGTATCGTGCTTTGTAATATGCAATAAAGCCAAATATGAAATAACTATAAAAAACATTTTCAAGAGATACGAGATTTTTGCTACAGCCTTTTCATTCGTTTTGCTGCGTTCGAATTCGAATTAGAAACTGAACATTAATTAAAGAATCATGTGCTTAGCATCTGAATATTACACATACTTAAGCAAAAATCAAAAATACATTTTTAATAATATACTGTTACTTCTACTACTTAATTACGAATTAACACCTCGGAAAAAGCAACTGCAAATGCCGGTTTACACCTTACTCAGTCAGTGGACAACATTTAGATTTAAATGCTTTGGTATATCAACTACGATTTATAAGTTACATCTACATCGGAACGATGACGACTTTATGACTCGATTTTCATAAAAAGTTAACTTGGCCCATCAGTTCCCTGATTGGCCCGCTGGTTTGAAAGATACAGCATTTAAAAGTAAATGCCGGAGATTTAAAACTAATTCCTTGGCAATTAAAATAATAAATTAGGGCATTTAAATCTAATTGCCGGGCAATTAAAATTAGTGAATGTCCACAGACTGTTACTTACGTTGTACGTTCACGAATAACTCTATTATTTATCGGTTTATCGAATATTCTTTTAGTCCATCTGCTACATTATTAGATGTTAGATGAATAAATTTGAACCACGCGACTTAATAATTTCCAACCAAGTAAAGGACAACGGACAAAGGATGTGCTGACTCACAGTAAATATAATCTTACCCAGGCAGGTTCAAACTATATAGACAAACTTCGATCACCGAGTATTTAATTATATATCTAACTTTCGTAATTTACTTTACGCGTCAACCTAAGCGTTGCGTTAACGTGTTGATGACACTTATAACTTATAAAAAGTAGAAAATACCAAAAACAAAATAAAGAATATGACACTGAAAAATGTAAAAGAAAAAATATTTTTGAAAAAAATACACTCACTGCAATCACAGAGAAGATACACGAGGGTGGAGGGTAGCCAAGAACAAGAAGCAGCCAGAACACAAAGTAGCCCTTCTTATACTAATTTGATTAAAGCCTTCTGAATGAATTCAACAATTTAACTTGGTTGGTGATCTTACAGCAAAGGGAGAAAACCCTGATGCCCTGATCCTGATCCTGATAGTCTGATAGAAATAAAATGATGATGACAATAACGAATGTCAGAGTTCACGTGGTGTGTGATTTGGACTCTTGAGAAAATTCAAACCACCCTACCTACACTGTGTGTATTTCATTCCACATGCTCCTCATGCTTTCTTTTGCAGTGCACAAAGAGTTGTCCATAAATGTTGTCTAGTCCTGGTAGGGTGGATGGGTCCAAACGGGTATGGATGAAAGTCCATGTTGACGGGGTTGACGGTAGCCGTTTACGTAATGTTAAAATGATGACGTGGGGTGCGTAGGTTCTAAAATATAGATAGTTTGGGAAACATCATATACAGACAACCCCCGAATGTATCTGCTGGCTCATTCGAAAAAATACCGGCGGCCTTGAACATGAAAACATTACAGTGGCGCTCGCACTTATTATTTTACTCATCCTCATCCTCCATGGAATATCGTCGTTGAAAACTCTCCACAAAGATGGAAGATAAGTGGAATTAAATGATTTAGAAGTAACACGAAGGACATTCCTGAAACTGAGCATGGTCTCCACACTTTTATATATTAACAGTTTAATACCGAGACGGACAGTTTAACTAATTAAATAATAATAATTGTAGTAGCATCTTGGCTTAACTTATTCTTTTAAAATTGCAGCCATTCTGAAGGAACATGACACCTTAACTCAATGATACCTTAACTCAACTACCAAATGACAACCTATCGTTAGGTATGCAAATTATTTATGCTATTTTCGGATAAGGTGCGTAAGTACGTAAATTTTAAATGTTTGGACGACCAATAATGAATAAAAAAACGAATAATAATAATGTGTAGGTAACTTTGAGCAGCTTTCCATTTCTAAGAGATTGATTGCACTAGTACCTACCGATATTACCGATTAATGTTAATATGCTACCCTTCACAACAAGACCTACTTACCGCCTTAATGTACAATTGGCACAAAACGATGATAATTATTGTGAAATAAATGTCAATTTTTAAGTCTAGCAAAATAAAAAACAACTCTCCTTATTTTATACAACCAACGCAACGATTCAAAGGCAACTTTTATTAAACGATTCCACTTGCAATTAAAAATGCTCGAAGGAGGAGAAATAGCGCGAGAGAGCAGGAAAGCAGAAGACAATATACTAGTTATAGTTGCTTAAAAAACGAAATTAACTAAGTCAGCCTAAATTTTTAACACGGTGTTAATAAGATAACTGTTTCAGAGTTATAATTATTATTACTACAGTCTATAGATAGAATGAAATATGAAGTTGAAATATTTCATTATAATTAATATTATGTAAGTAATTCTCAGTGCCCGTATAATACGTAAAATCACACAATCTGTGAAGCCAGCGTCAAAGATGCTGCACTTCCACCCAGCAACCAGAAGGAATGAGACATGAGTTTTCTAAATATATTATTTACATTAAAATAATTATGAAACGCGGAACTAATCTTTGTCAAAATAGTCGCAGTATATATTCTATACATCTACTTAAAGTTACAATGCAATATTAGTATGTATACATATTAAAGTTATAATTATATGTAGCACTCGGATTGTGTCTGACTGTACTTTACAATTTTAATTTTTAGCGTGTAAGACCAAAAAGGGATTTTTGAATTTCATGAGAAACATCTTCAGGATTTGGCAAGTCTTCCAGAACCCAGGTGTCATCCGTATTTTCTAATTTGTCACGACATATTGGGCAAGTCTTATGATCCACGTTCCTGCAAGCAGAAATTTTCAATGAATAATTTTGAGAAAAATTTTAAAATAATATATTATGCAAACAATAAATGAAATGATTTTTTTATGAACTTGCGACAAGAAGAAGCTATAAAGGCTGAGGCGGTGTAATAAAAGGACATTTATAAACAAAACTTTTAAAACGAAACTGAATGATCTATATATGTATCTACCATTGCTCAATGCAGGCAAGACAATAGCTATGAGTGCATGGTAAACTGACTTCCGGTTTTGTTTCCATACAAATGCAACATTCTTCAAGAGAGTCTGGGGATGAGTCCCCCTCATTTGCTTTGGTGACTTTATTCAACAGAATCGACGCATCCATTGGAAAATTGACCTGAGTGGGAAATGTGGAATTGTCGTTATCGCTTTTTTGTTGCATCCTTACCGAGTCTTTATTTCTAGTTTCATTGCTAGTTTCTGCCTCCGTCTGCTCTGTCTGTGATAGAGGAACTCGTTTACTGGAATGACTAGCCGTTATATGAAGCTGCATAGTGTTGTACACCTTTAACATTCAAATTAAACAATTATATACAAGAATCACAAATTACAATCATCCTTTTATCAGACAAGTTGTTTGTTCATCTGACCACCCTCCATTTGTCATAGACACTTAGACACCGCATATTTACGGTAGAAAGAAACGACCTGACGATGATGGGCTGTGTGAGCGTACAGCGAGTCAGGCTCAATGGTCACACCATCATCATCATCATCATCATCACCAAAGACAAAATATTTAACAATATTTTACTTTGATGTAAAGCTATATAGAACCAGAAGACCAGAACCAATTCTTGTAGAAAAAATGTATGTAGGCACCTGTAAAAATTGCTTCAGATACAATTCACGAGATTTCTCCACTTTTTGAGTTACCGGATCCAATTTTATGCATTTGATTCGAACCGTCCCCTTCCAGAGTACATGTGAGTCAGTTCCAGCTTTCACTTCAAAAAGTAACTGCTTCCCATTACAGTCCATGTATTTACTAGACCTACGAGTATTAGCATGAATTCAGTCATTTCAGCTAGTCAATATAAAATGAATTTTTAATATTATATGGAGGATATTATTTGTACAACCAAATTCGATTTACTTAATAAAATATCTCGCTGGGAACTTACAACGCATTCAGTTCAGCAATTTTGTTGTGAAGATCATCGTATGTGAGCAGTGTTAACTGTCGTAATGTTTTGGAGTGCTTCCGTATCTGTTCATGCAAGAAATCGTACTCATCGGACAAAGTTTCACGGTCACCCCCACGGTGTCCATGTGCTTCCAAACTAGCCGACTGTCCCATCTTTATTTTTTTATAATTAATAAAACCAGCTGAGATGTATATGTCCTTTACAAGTTGTTTCACCTGCGGAATTAAAATTTTAGTATTCAAAAAAAACAATGCCAAGATACTGGGAGACACTTTAAACATATTGAATTTATACTGATTTTGATTTTAAGGTTACTTAGAGTTGTTTGGTTTTGGTATTCCGCAAACATTTGACATTTCTGCAAATATTTTTACTGGAACTTCCAGCGCTTACTTTATACTATACAGTTGGTACACTTGATACTTAGGATTAGTACACTATAGAAATTAGGTGTACACATAGGTACACTGGAGAAAAAGGTACATCAGCGTACCAGGATGGCCAGGATTTTCCAAAATACTGCAAGCGTGGACATTGTCTTATCTACACTGACAACACTGAACTGAATGTTGCACTTTCACGCTGAACAAATTAAAAGTTGTAACGCTATTAATCAGTCAAATATTTTGGTTGCGTCTAATGTGAAAGGTTTGATGTCCGTTCTGTTATTACGTACAACGTTCTTGTATGTAGTTGTAGTTGAACTAGTTAAGTATGTAAGTAAGTAGGTGTTGTTACGTCACGTAAACCGACTCCACTGCACGATGGAAAACCAGACCGCAAGAAAAAGAATTCGGTAGAACTACTGCTCCTGGTGACAGTGAAGACAAGAAAAAATCACTAAAACATTCTGCATAGAAAGACGGTATTGATTTATCCGAATTATTATTGCAAGTGAAATTGGAATTAGTATGACAGTGACAATGACGACTGCTCAATACTTTATCCCACCTACGCATGGTAACTCTTCCACGACAGGGAAAACACAACTAATTAAAAGTTCTACACAATCAGTCAGTCAATGAGTAAGTAGTCTTGTAAAAATTTAATTCAAAATTTACAGCGAACATGAACTGTAAATATGAAATAGTGTTTGCGAGGTCGAGTGTTGAAATTGATCTTTGTTTTGAGTATAATATGCGTGTACGAATACTTCCAAAACTAGTATGTACTTATATTTTCTTCCTGCAAGTATCCAAGTAAACTGTCAACTGGCAGTAGTAATTATCAAATTATCACACCAGTTTGCCAGTACCAGTAACAGTCTCAGTGAACATTGGTCAGAAGAATTCGAACACTGACAGATAAAATACAGGAAAGCTATTTTTGAGTCTATATGACTGAAAATTGAGAATTAATCATGACTAGCACGTCCAGCCACCACCAGAATGACCAAAATAATATAATTATTATTATTATAGGATGGTTAAGCTCTCGACTTTTATCTCGTATATATAATTATTGTTGTCGTTGGTATCTGCCTATGATTCTAAGTTGACACAGTAAGCAATGTCCATTTAGTTAAGTACATACTCAAGTTAAATGCTGCAGGACAAAGAAAATAAAAGATGGAATGTCCAGCTGGATTGTAGCTATATACTTATACTATGTAAACTACAATGTTTTGGTTTGGTTGGTGTTATCTGTCTTACTGTCTGTAGTGTCTGATTGGAGGAAAGTTAGAGATTGAACTTCTCATGTTGGATCTCATCTCTGATACTCCTGATCTGTCCTGTCCAGTACATTCTCTTTTTCGTTGCACCCGATGCATCTCTGTTTATCTCTGTGTGCGATTACGTCACATTTCACATCGCACCACACGACTGCACACAATGCACTGGACTGATTGCACTGCACATATCGTCTGTGAAGAATCAAAATTACCCATATCCATTTTTAGCTAAAAACAATACCAACTATCTACATATACAAAAATATTCAAATATGTCTTGAGAGCTTTTAAATTGAAAATTTTGCACTTTTCAAAAATATGTAAATACAAAATTTTGCACCTTTTCAAAAACATGGAATTAGTACATTTTACAACTTTTCGAAAAAATAGAATTAGAACATTTTGAATCTTTTCAAAAACATGTAAATTTACATGAAACTTCTGAAAAATTTCCTGAAATTTTAGATTGTTGAAAAACATGGAAATATAACATTTTACGCTTTTCAAAAGCGAAAAGCTCCTAATTATGTAACATTCTTCGCATGTTTCTCATTATGGGTCATTCTGGTTCTTCACAGACGATATAAATATGGACTGCACACAAACTCCGTGTTATTGTCAGGAAGGAGTGTATGTACAAGTACATGTGCACGCAGTTTATATGTAGTTTTATTAAATCATAAGTGTTTTCAAGGACGGTCGGGCTGGGTTCCGATTCTGATTAAATAGCTCGAAAAATGAAGAACTTGTAAAGACCAACGAGTGAAAACAAGAATATTGAAAATAACGATTAGGCTGAATTACTACGCTCAGAATATTTCATTATGATACTTTATGTACATGGAGATTGCCTATAACACGACTGTCATTGTAAAAAAGCTTGTATTTCATTTCATAATAGAAAACTAAGTATTTATACTTCTAAAAACTATCTGACTCCGTAATGTAGCTACATTGATGAAAACTTACTTTTTACAGCTGAAGTGACATGTGAAGTGAGTTAAAATGAAAAACAGGGCGGTAGGAGTTACCGCGCCGCTACTGAAAACTACAGAGAAAATAAAACTGCTGTGATAAAATGGTTTAATGCATACATCTATAGTCTATAGTGATTAATCCATTTCCTTTATTATGCTTGAAAGGTTCACTATGAAAAAGGACTTTAGTTTATGCATGCGCGACATAAGTAACGAAACAAAATAAAAACCATCACTCTTGAATTTTTCACATTTTAAATCCCCGATTCAATCCATGCATGGAATTTATTAGCGGCATTTTACAAATGACCTACATAATTATTAAATCATTTATTTAACGTATAATATAGTTCTACAATGAGACCAAACATATAAGCGTAGTACTCGACGGTCAGAAGAACAGACTGAGAGAAACAGTTTGTTTTCTTCTGATTACATTTTCATCTGCGCGTATGTTCAACATAATTCATCATGAGTTTGAATTTTGTGTGATACTGATTATTTTTATCACGATCAAGATCATTTACATTATTACTTCTACTATACAATTACATGCCACAACAATTTGAGTTTTACTTTTAATTGTTTATGCAGAGTGAAGGACGAGCGCGAGCTGACAGCGACAAATTTCGAGTGGAGGTACGGAGTGTAATGTGAGTACATGTATATATATTTCAGGCATTTAATTACGTAATTATTTAAAACATTATAATTTTTGAATACGCAGGGAAAAAACCTAGACTTCACTTAGTCACATTGCGAGACGATGAGCTTCGGATAAAACCGGCTTATCTACGAAGTCATGACCAGTACTGTATATGACACCGCCAGTTGCCATCACCATACTACCCCAGAATCTGTAATTGTACAAGCAAGTTTTCAAGTATAATTTCCTCAGTTCTTAGTTATATTAGTAGTAGAATGTTTAAAACGTTTTAAATTATGCGGAAGAAACTTACAAAATGTACAACAAGTATTCGGAAGTATACTCGGATGGAAGAATCAGAAGCATGGTCCACATAACAAATGAGAAAATCATAAGTACAGGAAGCTGAAAAATCATCAAAATTATTATATAGCTTATTTCTCATTTTCTGTTAAAGGAAACTATTAAATAGCAAATTAGTTGTTATAATAATATCTTACAGTATAATACTTCCAGTCCCTCTCTTTTTCTAGCGGAGACAGTCGTGTCTTGTCTTCATCTTCAGTTACACGGTAGTTACACAACAGCAAATCTATGGCATCCTACAAAATAATTAATGCAAATTTGTAATCCTTTTATAATTTATAATCCAATTACATAATATACAATACTACAATATACACACTGCTCCGCCGCTTAGCACTTCAAAATGGTTACCTGTCTGAATCCGTCCAAGAAATTATTTTTGAAATAGCGGACAACAGAGTTATACCCGTCACGTAATGGACCTATCCAGGTACGTTTTCCTGTTCGTGTGAAATCCGTTTTAAGAGCACCGGTCCCCGAGTACTGGATACTGCAGTAATCACCATTGTCGGCCCAAATGTTTTTAAACAGATACTCCACGTCCGCATGGTTTCCTAAAGAATCCTGGTCGCTCAGGATACCCAGCCTCTAAATACGGAAAAACAATTTGATTGATTATTAGTTGTTTCACTTACATAAGCAGCCCAAGTTGCAAGAATAATTGGAAATCTTATTTTAACTATCATAACGACAATCTAAAATGTCAAATACCAAAGAACTATAAAACCACATACTAGGTTCCTAAAATAAAAATGAAAAGATAAAAGTATTCATAATTAAACAAACCTTAAGTACACGATCGAAATTAATCTTTGCCAACATTCCTTGAACCACATTAGTTCTATCCAAGCAATCAATGCAATTGGTTCTGAAAATCCCTTCTTGATGTTGTTGCTGCCCCTTTGAACGAAGGAAGTAGCTAAAATCTTCAATTTCGTGCGATACACGGTTTGTCAAAATGTCCAACCGATCCCAGTTCATATTGCGACATTCATGATGGAAGTCAAAGCCTTCATACCTATACGCAATAAAATTAACATTTTTATATAGTTCAGAGCATTAAGCACGAACAGAAAACAAAATGATATTATAGGAAAATAGAGGACAAACCTTATTTGGCTTAAGGCTGAAGAGTTGGCGTACTGCTTAAATGCTGCTTCCAAAACTCCCTCTGATCCATTTTGATTGACCTATTTAAACAAATCCAATAATTACGTTAGGATGCGTAAATATTATTTTAAGATTCGCTTTCAAAAGCAAAGAATTAGTATCCATATATTTAATAGTATTTTTTTAAATATACCAAGTTTATGCAGACAATTCTATGGTATTTGATGGCCAACTCCTCAAAATGCTTTACAAAAGCTTCCATATGATTTGCCTGGGACAATGTTGGTTTAGGCTTATACTTCAGGTTCGGTTTTTGTGACCAAAACAATGGTATAGACCCTCGTACCTTATTATAAAACGATAATTAAAGTTAATTGTGTATCCAAAAATACGAAACAAAATCATTCAAAAAGGAATGCTTTACTGGTCGGTAGTAAACAACCATGAAAACTAAAAGCCCAAACTCACTTGGACATAAGACGCCATATCACTCCCATGTTCCACAATTTGTTCAGTTTCAACAAAATTAGAAACGTTGCCATCGGAATCAATACCTCTTGAAAAGAGCCGAACGCCAGGTCTTTTACAACTTCTTCGAGAAATAACAATGAACTTGATTTGTTTTTCATTGATCGAAAACAAATGGATGGCTACAACTAGTACACAAAATTATGAAATACACAAAGTATTAATAAATGCTTGGAAAAATTACTTGGGAATCTCTATTCGTCAATACATTTTTTAGGATGACATAATTCAGACTTTTATAAGCTTACATCCATGAAGCAAAACGATGCAAAATTTATGGAAATCAACATTTCCTTGAAATTTTTCCAAGAGTCCATTATTCCACATAAATTTAGTTTCAGCTCTTTGAACAAGACTTCGCTAAAAATGAAAAAAACAAATAATGCAAAATTAATTAAGAAAAGTTATTAGTACATTCAAAAATATTAGTGTATGTTTTAGAAATATACATATGAAATTTTATTAATTTATGGACATAGTTCTTACTCTTAAAAAATCCGGAGAGTTGACGTCCAACGACTGAACGTTGTGAGTCAGGTCGTAAGTATGGGAGTAGTAGAAATTAGGAGTATCCAAAGCAGTTTCAAGCATTTCAATGTAAATTTTATTATGGCCCACCTAGTAAATAAAATAAAAATGACACACATTTCTCCCTCGATCATTCTAATAGATTCATTAGTCGCATTCAGAAGAGTATTATTATTATGTTTACCTGTTGTTGGTTTAAGTGTAGAAGTGATTTCCGGAAAGGTATGAGCTCATACTGATTCATTCTCCAAATAACATGGTTTGAAACCTGACCGACTCTAACTCTTGTTTTAATGACTAGTAAATATGGTCCAGCCACCAGATTTATGACACCAATTATTCCACCGATACTAACTGTTCGTATTCTGTCTCCGTCAGGAATTTCAGCTCTATTAGCTGTAATTAAAAATATATAAAAAATAAAAAAAAAAGGCCTCCAAAGACTTTGATAATGTGGATCACAGCATCCTACTTCAGAAACTATCAGCAAGAGGTCTGCCTGAATGCATAATCCAACTTATTGCTTACTGGTTCCAACACCAACTGTTCTCCATTCAATGGGGATCAACCATCAGTGCCTCATTTCCTGTGAGGAAAGGGGTAAGACAAGGAGGTATTCTCTCCCCCTACTTCTTCGCCGTTTACATGGACACTCTCACGGCCCTACTTAATGAATCTGCTGGCTGCAGAATTGAAGATGTTGTAGTAAACAACATCATATATGCAGATGATGTCTGTCTTCTCTCAACTACCATACATGCCATGAATCGATTGCTTTCTGTCTGTGAAGAATTTGCTGAATCTCATAATCTGTCGTTTAACTCATCTAAAACCCACCTTCAGGCTTATCTCCCTGCCTGCCACAACCGCTGGAAACCCATGATAAAAGTCAATTTTAAAGGGGTCAACCTGGTACCGGAGACCTGTGTCAGATATTTGGGATTTGAAATAGCAACTTCTCGATACCACTGGAGTGACGTCTGCTCTGATGCGGATGAAATTGGGAAGAGAGTTTGTGACCTGTACAAGCGCGCTAACATGATTAAAGCTAGGTTCAAGCGCTGCAATTCTGAAGTCAAAAAATATCTATTCCGAACCTTCCTTTCTACTATTTATTGCTGCAGCCTCTGGGACATCAAAGGAATTGTAAAAATCCGAATCACAGTGGCCTATAATGACTCGTTCAGAAACATTTTTGGGTACAGACGGGACTGTAGTGCTACTGATATGTTTCGCGAAAACAGGGTTGGCTCCTTAAATGAAGTCTGCAAGCTCGCTAAAGATTCCCTACTACGCAGAATTTCGACTTCAGACAACTCAATTATCTACAATTTATATAACTCTTCCATTCTTAGTCAGTCATATCTATGTTCCCCTGCCCTAAATCTGTGTTAATGCTACGATATCTTATTGTATTAGCTTCACTATTGTTAATAATTTTATCTCTTCTTTGTCTACCTCTATTAAGATGTTTATTTCTGGTTTGGGAATAACCCCTTACTATTTGTTACATTAGCACTATTAACTGTTGTTGCGTATATCTCTACTTTTTGTTTGTTATAAGTTACTCTGGACCCATTGTGTGTCTGTCCATAAGAAAATAAATAAATAAAATAATAAATAAAATAAAATAGGAAAACTCTGTGAGATACCTTGGATACGAAATAGGAACTTCTCGATATCACTGGAATGATATTTGTTCGGATGAGGCAGAAATCGGGAAAAGAGTTGGGGATCTCTACAAACGCGCCAATATGATCAAAGCTAGATTCAAAAAATGTTGCCCTGAGGTGAAAAAATACCTATTCAGAACTTTCCTCTCCACTATCTATTGCTGCAGCCTGTGGGACATTAAAGGATGCGTCAAAAAGCGCATAACTGTTGCCTACAATGACTCGTTCAGAATAATTTTTGGGTACAGGCGCGATTGTAGTGCTACAGGATTCTACGACTTTGTACCGGAACGACTTTTCGTCGAACGACAGTACGTAGGCGACTTTGCGTGCTCACGACAGTACGGGGTCAGACAGTTCGTAGTGGACTCTTCGGCGAAGACATCTCGTTGAAAGACATTGCGTATAATGTGTTTTGCCGACGGACAATGCGTTGAAATAAAGTCCGTCGATAACATATTTCCTTAAGTAGTTCATTTGAGCATCTAAATATTTTAATTTTAATTTTCATAACTAAATCTAATCATATGAATATGAAAACAAGCAAGCTATATTCTAATTTTGCATATTTCAATCATATCCTATACAAATTAATGTTTAATTTACCTCACGCATATCGTCAGTCGCTATTTTTACTTTCATTTAAATTTTGGCTTTGGCATTACACTTTTATTCTGAAACAAAAATATCTAAAACTATGTTTAGTTGTTCCCTGTTTTCTGCGCCTGCTAGTTATAATTATTTACTGCCATAATTGCCTTTCAGAATGGCATCGAATCAGGTTTCTAATAGTATTAATTCGCACTGGTTTGTTACTTCAAAAGCCGGCGAGAAGAAATTGGTGGATTGTGATTACTACACGTACACCAGCGATAACAAAAAAGATAGTGAAAAAAAATATTTTCGTTGCTCCTTCCGAAAACAAATAAAAGATTTTGCAGATTTGACACAAAGGCTTAAGCAATGTTTTATTTCGTATTCTAATAAGTCTATCGAAGAATATTTGGAGGGAATTGCCTTAAATTTTCAGTTTACTTATTCTGGTCCCAATGTTGTGTCCAGTGATAGCGACAGTGAGTAATTTGTAGTTTGCGTTGTTTTGTTTGTTTAATTTTAAGATGAAGTTATTTCATAGTACAGTAATTCATTACACTAGTAATAATTAGATGCTACTTTTATTGCTTTAGAAAAAAAAATGTATATATGAAGACGTCAATGGTATAAAGAAGATTTTGTAATATTTTTTAGTTCGTTCCTATTTTTACGAAAGAATTCTTGCAGAACACAGTTATTCAGTCCGATAGTACTATTTAGATAATACTTTAAAGTTTTAGCGGAAACACGAATATGTGATTGGCAAGCAGATTTTTTATATCGTTTATTGTGTATGTCAAACAGTTACGGCGTACCTATTGTACATAAATTACAAATATAAATGTGGGGCCTGATGTTAGATTCTGCTGGTTTATGTATAATTGTTAATTTTAATTTTATTTACAGAGTATGGGTAACATTGTTCTGTTGTTTGGTGTTTATATTGCCAAAATAACTGAATTCACATATTTTACTTTGTTTGGTATTAATCGATAAATTAGTTTCTTAATAAGTTGAAAAAAATAAAATGTAGATTATCACACATGTATACTGAGGCCTTTGTGCTATCTGTACTGGAGTACGAGACCGAATTTAATTGCATAAAGCTGTCTTTATCTCTACTCCTCACTTTCTTTTCGTTTTTATAAAATTACATCATTTCAGTTAGCACTGCATTAAACAACCACGTAATGTCTATCGGCGTAAATTAATTAGACGTAAAGTCTACCAACGTAATGTCGTCGACTTACAGTCTCCTACTTGATGTCTATCGACGCAACGTCGTCGACTCAATATCCACTCGACGCAATGTCTTTAGGCAAAATGTCTTTCTTCGAACTGTCGTCGACGTAATGTCGTTCCGGTCGAAAGTCGCCAGACCTGCTACAGAAATGTTTCGGGAAAACGAAGTCGGCTCTATTAACGAAGTCCTCAAGCTGGCCAAAGCTTCACTTCTCCGAAGAATTGCAATTTCAAAAAACTCAATTTTATTTAACTTACATAACTCAAGCATTATTTGTGAATCCTATTTATGTTCCCCTGTCCACAGCCAACCCCCTCCAGGGACTGAGCCCCCTTAAAATAATCAGTTATATTACCCTAACAGGGATTGCAATAGTGTCGTTACTTGATATCATGTAGTGTAGTTTAGTTATGTACTAATATCATGTTGCTCATATATTATTTACTTAATGTAAATTCTTGTTATATTTCTCTCTTTTTTCTCTTTTTACAATTTACTCTGGACCCACTGTGTGTCTGTCACTAAGAAAATAAATAATAAACTTCATTACGAATACATAAGTAATTATACATACTGTCTGTGAAGAACCAAAATGACCCATTTTCATTTGTAGCTAAAAACAACAACTATCTACAAAAATATTGAAACATGTCTTGAAAGCATTTAAATGCAACATTTTACACTTTTTAAACACATGGAATTAAAACATTTTGAATCTTCTCGAAAACATGGAATTAGGACATTTTGCACCTTTTAAAAAACATGTAAATGGAACATTTTACATTGTTGAAAAACATGAAAATAGAACATTTTACACCTTCCAAAAACTCCTAATTAAAATTTTAGGCATGTTTTTCATTCTTTTTTATGACATATCTGACATGATTGTAGCTTAAATTGGATATGGGTGATTATGGTTCTTCACAGACGATATGATATTATTTTTTATACAACACGAAACTCCAGACGCAGCTTAGGAGAATCAGTGACAACATTATATATTACTTACAGGATAAATGTATTTCATCCGTCACACGATTGATCACAATAAATTTATCGTTTGTCCCGTAATTGGATGGATGCACTATTATCTTCTCTGGTGTTTCCACCCTGGAAAAAAATTAAGAATTTATTAATTTTAGTGCCTTTTCACAAATTGTGTACAAGTACATTTAAGTTTTCAAATCATAAATAGCTAAAAAATATACGTGTTTTAAGTAAATTACTCTAAAGATATGCTACACACATAACACGAAAAAACTTACAGTGTCAAATTTTCGTAGCTTTCTGACATTTTACCGCCTGTATCGTAGGTAATCGAATAGCCACAAAATAGGTAAGGATCCGGATGTAGTCAGCGGAAGAAGTTTGGAATGTTTGTTTCGTTGGATTTTGAATTAGGAAAAATGTAAATAGTAAATACGAATTCCCTTCCACAATGTTCCGCCCGGCCGCATAAAAACTGTCTTCGATTACTCGATTCTATTTACCTGTAATCACCTGTAATCAATACATTTATGTATGTAAGTACTTGATGAATCACAAACTACAACTGCTACGGCCAACTGCTTACGTTTACAAGTGGAACACTAGAACTAGAGGAGTTAAAATTTTTTTTTCATTCGTAAGTACAATGGTGGATGTTTTATATAACATGTCTTGTCAATATCGAAATCGGTATTTTAAAGGCCGATTTATAAAAACGCTGGCGTGAAGACAATAAACAGCTAAGTATCTAAGCCATTAACTGCTTTCACGGCCATGACTTTTACTACTCATAAATAATTAAATTTTGAGTTACACAATCGTATACCGACAACCGTACTGCAAGTAACTTTAGGTTATAGACACTTTGACAGTACACATTCTTTTATTTAACTCTTAGTCCTTTCTAATATTCTGAGTACCGTAAATCTGAAATCGGTCTTTCAAAACAATTTAAAAAAAAATGAAGTAAAGTTTTTGACATATGAAATTGAAAGGCTAAATTCTTTTGTTCGTCGACTGATATATATTAGTTTCCAATTTCCAATTACAACTTACTAGTGCAGGATTAGCCGCATGCTTTCAAATCGCAAGAATTTATAGCTACGGTGCCTGATAGAGAAGTAGCAAGCTCTTAGTAATAAAGTATAAGAAAAATTACGCTAAACAAGAAAATAACGCAACATAAATTGATAGTGAAAAAAGTAAAATTCCACAAACGCCTTCTCCTTGATTGTTAATATTTTAGTCTACCTGTTCAAACAAAGGATGATGTTTTATTAAGGGTATCAGTGAAAGTTTTTCTATTCCCTCGCAGAATACACAACCACAGAATTTTTCCGCAATGGAAAATACTTAAAAACTGACTAGTGAGATGTATTCATATGTATTTACTTAACCCCACAGTAAATTATAATATTCTGCTATTAATATTTTTTTTAGCTTTTTACAGATTTCACTTTACGCGATTATATTCAAGCATGATTCTTTTGTAACATTCAAACTGTTTATTTAAGTATCCTACTTAACCAAATATTATACTCAGTCATAGCATGTCCAACAACCAACTATATACGTTCTTCATACTTACAACTACAATTATTATAAAAGGCGAGCTTCACTATAAATATATGATGATAAGCATAATAAAATTACACATCCTACATCCTAATGCACATCAAGAATTAAGAAGGGCAGCTGCAGCCAATCCGGATCAACTTTATTCCTACACTTTAAACTATTCATAAAACTGCCTGCTGATTTAATCCTTATTATTACATCTTTCAAGTTTATCAACAACAATCAAGTTCCAGTAAGTCTATATATTATGACGTATATAACGCATTATGACGATGACAGACAGCCTGCGACTGATGAAGTGATGACTGACTGTGTACTGTGTATGAAGATAGGATTTTTTAGGCTATTTTTCAGAATTGTTGAGTATTTAAATTTAAAGGTATCCCTTTTTCTCTTGATTGCTGAGGACAATGCTTACATGACAGTCGGCAATCTTCAAAACAATAAAAATTTACAAAAATAACATTTCCACATGCACGCTGTCAACTTCCACTGTGTACAGGTACCGACCTACTTTAGTACTTATATTTACCACCTTTGTATTCTGCCAAAAAACTGCCTCATTACAACTATTTCAATTACCTGATTTTAATGAGCACAGTAAAGCACAAACAAAAAAATGATTTTTTTTTGTAAAAATCAGCTAGCTACGGTAGTAACTGAAACTGACCACACAGTTAGAAATCAATCAAAAGCACTTGTATATTTTTCCACTTGCATTCACACAATTCTTTAAATGTTTTGAACTTACATCAATCCACTGACTGAGGAGAAGACAGGAGATACTTATTACAGTTCCGGTTCCGTTTTTCGATTGGTATTTGGTATTTGAACTAAGAACTTTCCCTTGGACTAAATGACAAGTGATAACTTCATTGAGAGAAGATGAGTACACCATGTGTAGCATGTGGATACGTCGTGTATAATTTTGTAGATTTTAATTCGTGGTTCATCTGCAGAGAAGGCAGTGTTGTGTACTTACTATAGCTAGTAGTTAGTGTGTGTGAACCAGCACATTCAGCAGCCAGCAGCACAGCACTGTTATGTAATTAACAAAAGACAACTAACCTGTAGACACTATAATATGCTTGTAAAGTTTCATTTAAACTATTGCATTGTTTTCTAACTAGTAAGTGAATGTGAAGCTGTAGCAGGAGCAGTATAACATGACGTACTTTTTTCTCTTCATCAGCTAGCAAAAAAACTTATACCGTCACCGAACGAACCAACGTGTTATAAACTTAAACGATTAGCAGCGTAAAGTAAATGAATGTATTTAATGTCAATTTAAAGGTGGGGGAATTTCAATCTTTAGTTAGGTTATATAGGTGCTTAAAATTATCATAAATTCGAAAACGAAATAGCCTTGTTGCTAGTTGTTGCTTCTTAAAGCTTTGGGCAAGTTAGGGATTCTGACTGGGGACTGCGGAAAAGGGGGGGGGGGGGAGGGGAAGCGATTGAAAACAGCTATGCTATAGTAATGGCAAATGGTGCAATATATATCAGTAGTCAGTAGTCAGGCAGAATTGACTGCATTAGTTATTAAGAGCAGGAGTTTGTTTACCAGACAGGTTCGATGTCGATGTGCAACAAAGTCAGATGACAATCGACAAATTAGTTAGTTAAAGTACTTACAAGCACACATGCACATTCATGGACATTGGACATGTCGTGGAGTCTACTTTTGCAACTTGAATTTGGAATATCTACAATCTATACGTATACCATTATTACAACAAACTGAATAAATAAATATGCAACATTAGAAAATAATATTATATAGTAGTTAGTTGTACAATACTGCTTTTGTAACCTGCGATGATAGTATAGGCAAAACAGCCAGCACTAGATACTAGATTGCAATTGTAAGTACGTATGACGTACGTAACGTAGAATAGAAGTGTATACGATATAAAGTAGTACTAGTATTGTGATTGTAATAATTGTAGTGAAGAGGCGGAATGTAGAAATTGCAGATTATAAATAAATTAAACTAGCTTTCCACGCGTGTTGTATTGGTGTATGGCTTTGGATTTGGGTTTGGGGAAAAGTATTATATAAAGCTAATAAAAGTATATAGTGACTCAACTATTCAGCAATAAATTGCAAATTGTGACTATTACGCAACCACAGCGTGAACTAACTAAAGTAAAGAACTACACTACTATAGTTAAAGGCTACTACACAATAGTTGAGAGAGTAGTTAATGCAACGAAATATATAAAGTAGGTAGTACCTAAAGCACGAGTACGATACGACTGATCAACGAAGCCGAAGCCAAAGGTACGAATTTCTCACGAAAAACCAAGTATTATATACATAAATTGACAATTGATACATATACACTAACTATAAGTACATGATGACTGCTGAATTGAAGTAAAAAGTGAAAACATTCTAAGTAACTCTGTGACTTTGACGGAAAAAAGGATTATTTCCAGTCCAGTATCCAGTATCCAGCTCAGAGCCCCAGCAGATATCGATATGATATTTATGAGTGCTACAGTGCGCATATTTATATTTTTTGTATGCTAAAATAAAATTGGCCTAGAATACTAGCTTCAAATAATACTATCTACTTTATTATTATTTTGCATTCTAATAATCTAGCTGGTGCTAGCATTAATAGTGCTAGTTTTCCAATTGTGTAGTAAGACTTCTGCGAGGACGAGAGATAGTCCTTTTCACAGTTTAAAAAAGAAAGTAAATAAACTTGTTTGCATTCACAAGAGCGGCGAATTTTACCTATGTAAATGAATTCAGAGGAAGCTTGCACAAATCACGTTGTACAAAAATTACTCTGTGCAAAATCGTAATATTCTTAATACGTACCCCCCAAAGAAATGTGTAATTTATGCAAGTTTACTATCCTTCAATGGCAACACTACTGCAGTCAGTGAAGCGTACTGTAGTAGGCTGTAATGTGTGAAATAGGAGGTAAACTGGTAAACACACAGACAGGGAATATGGAATATTGTGGACAGTAAAAAAAAGTTTGAAAAAGTGCGCGGCGAGGGTGGTGTCATGTGATCCACAGAGATAACAGTTCCTGCGTATTTTGGTGGTGGAGTGGAGAAGCGTCTCCATTAGAGGATTGTGGAAGTGTAGTGTTGCGGATTGGCTGAAGTTTAGTGGTGCAGCATCAAATCGTAACCAGGAGTTGAAATCAAGTGTCAAATCATCGTCCGAGAGGTCATCTTCTAAAATTTTCAATCTTCCTCATGGCCCAATCCTCGTCACCCTCTGGTCCATCCGATGCGCAACAAGACCTCAAGGATTTTTGGTTAAATGTGACCAATGAAATCCGAAATCTTACAACTGTAAGCAATCTATTCAAATCATCAAATCCTCTTTTTCTTTCCCTTTATCTAGTCGTATTCGTAGTCAGATCAGATTCCTCATAAATAGTCTCTCTCTCTCTCCCTAATTTTATTAACTACCTTCCACAATTAACTTTATGGGCTCTCAGTTGTACAGCCACTGACTGTAACATTGTTTTTAAATTCATTTATCCCATCATAATAATTACTATATTATTACCCAGTACATTATACTCACCAGTCCCAGTACCAGTACCAGTCAGGGTATGTAAACTCACTAGTGGAGTATTACATGTGACGTAATGGATAATGCAATGTTGACTGAGTATAGGTAGTGGGTAATAATTATTTTTGATATGATAATATTATATGCAAAGTGCAAAGAAATATTTCTTTCATGCATGGATCATCATCGATTCAAATTTTTATGTTTGTTATGTTTTTGGTATAATGTATGAATGGAAGTACTCAAAGGTACTTTGTACATGTTGATGTAAATAACCTTACTCGTAAACCATCCTATTCTCCTCTAGCTGTTCCTGTTTTATCCTGTCAAATTGTTTTGTTTCACGATATTCTTGTTGATGTTGAAACTTTATGTCACTAGCGCTATTCAGCATTTGATTAACAATCAACAATTAACTTGTTTGATGCACAAATACTGAATACAGGCTCTTTTTTTAAATGATATTAAATAAATTTTGAAGGCTACATATACTATACTTGTTGACAACATTAAAACTGACCCATCCTAGATAGAATTAAATTTTTCGATATAATTGTTTTGTTCATTATTTAGCATAGTAAAAATGGCTGGTAGGATGTACGAAAATAGTGCGTAAAAGTAAACAAAAACAATGTTTAATGATTTTATGAATTATGAAATTTTGCTACATAATATGTATAGATAGTGAATGCTTGCATGGTGTGTGGGTCTGACGCACATCTTTACTGTTACTTAAGAAACAAAAAACATTTATAAACCCGCCAAATGGCGCATCGTCGACGCCGGTTGAAAAGTCAATAAAAATTTGTTTTAGTTTAAATTACTTTGTTTCATTTGGAACCGATGGTAATGCTCAAATTGGAAATGACCGTATGTGAGGCTCAAACTCACGCTGTATTATCCCAGTAATACAAAGATTCACGCTGAATTCCAATGATATCCAAAAAAGCGTTATTAATTAATCGATATAGTATAGCTGTATAATAATACTGAACAGAGAAAAATGTGGAATTTAAAACCCTCGAGCTGATTATCATCACTGTATTTAATTAGATTTCAATTTTTATTAGATTACAGGCGGGCCATCAAAGGCTGACTGTTGAGTTGCTAACATGTGTCTGTCCTTGATAATTTTAAGAGGCAAATTTTGTTTCTTTATTATAAGTAGTTAATATAACCATATTAAATGTGAATTTCTTGTGTAATCTGTGTACATAGTCGGATTTAAGGACGCAAGAATTACCATTGGCCCGAATAAAGAAGATAATGAAATTGGATGAGGATGTAAAAATGATAAGTGCAGAAGCCCCAGTCCTGTTTGCAAAAGCTGCCGAAATTTTTATTCACGAATTGACACTCAGAGCTTGGATACACACAGAAGACAATAAAAGGCGTACTCTACAGGTACTTAAATTGATATCAAAATATATCAAATGTGTAATGAGCTTTGTACGCATATTCCTTAAAAATATCATAGAAGATTTTGTCTACGTTTTTATAAAATTTAAATAGAAAATACTGTTTGAGTAAGGTTAAAAATTGGTCAGGAAAATATATTGCAAAGAAATTGAATTTTTGGAAAAATATCAAATAATGCGGATTAATCCTATTTCGCAAGTCTCTCAGGAATTAATTTTAAACTATTGAATAATTAATTTGCATGCAATACTTGTGTTTATTCAACCAACAGAGAAATGATATAGCAATGGCAATTACGAAGTATGACCAGTTCGATTTTCTTATCGACATTGTTCCTCGAGATGAACTAAAGCCCGTCAAGAAGGAGGATGCAAAAACAGCCACAACTGTTGTGGGTGCAGAGCAGGTCAGTATTTTTTAATTTGATTGAAATGTTATGTTTTATGTTGTCTTTAATTTTTTTTAAATAAAATTTTGGTTGAAAAAAGGATTATATCAAGGGGTTTTTAAGTATTAAAGCTTAGAGAATTAGACGACGAAGTAAGTGTAAGTTAAAGACGCATATTTTTTTTAAAATAAGAAAAAAAAATAGACGTGAGCGTCGCGATGTAATCCCCATTGAGTTATTTCATTAGACATGAAACTTCCACATTAAACTTTGATATGGCAAAGCCATGAACCTACCTTTCCAGCTCCATTTAAATATCCCAGCCTCGGTGAAAGTATTTGGTTCATGGGTCAACGTCATATTAGAACGTCGAGTATCTCTACTCAATGCCCGGGGACTTTCCCCAGGGTATGAAATGCAAATGCATCTCCTGTTACCCCGAAAATGGAACACGTAACGCTCTCGTTGGGAGGAAGAGCGTGGTCCTCAGTATATATACATTGCTATTTAGCTTGTTCGTACTTACAAACGACTTGGACTTTTACAGTTTCTGTACCGCTTCCCTTTTCAATTAAGTTGGATATGCTTGACATATTCTGACATCAAATTAAAATTTCTAATTGCTCATGTTTTTAAAAATACTTTATTTCGTGGTTTTATTAGGTTTCGTACTACCTACAACTGGCTCAGCAGCATCAAGCAGCCCTGCAAGGAGCTAGCTCTGGAGCAGTTCAAATAGTGCAACAAAACCTTCCTGGAGTTCAAACTATTCAACTCGTTCAGTCGGGTTCACAGCAAGCAACACAGGCTGTAAGTCTTAGCCTTAATTATTACGTTAGATATTTAATACTACCCTTCAGGTTCTTACCAAAATTTGTGATGTGTCCCATGGTTGGTTATGTATTAATATTACATTTTTTTTTCAAATCTTCTAGACAATAATGCAACAGCCGCAAATAATTAGTCAACCTCAGCAACAAACTATATTGCAATTACAGGGCAATCAGGTACATCAACTTGTAAGAAACCAAAATTGATAAATATATGTTGTAATTGTGTCTTTCGTGGTTGTGGTTTTTTTGGGGTTTATTTTGAATTATTTAAGTTATTAGTTATGCTCATGTATGTACTTACTTAAATGCACTTATTTACAATGAGTTGTGAGCGTCATTGATGATTTTTCTAAGCCGCTTTGAGAATTCCGTGAAATTGATTGTTCCGTTTTTTTTTTCGTGATTTGACAGTAGTTTTAGTTTATTCGTATTTTATAAAATCAGTACATACATTAAGTATCGTGAGTGAAGAACCAAAATGACCCATATCCAATTTATGCTATGTAAAAAAACACAGTTAAATAAGATACGTGTTTATAATGCTAATCACAAGTATCTAAAACGTCCAAATTGTTCGATTTACATGTTTTTAAAAGGGTCAAAATGTTCAATTGACACGATTTTTTTTTAAAGTGCAAAATATTCTATTTACTTGTTTTTAAGGAATGCACAAGGTTCTATTTACATGCTTTTGTGAGCACGTTACCTTAGTTTTTTGTAGATAGTGCATTTTGTTTTAAACTGAAAATGGATATGGGTCACTTTGGTTCTTCTCAGACGATATGAAAGGGAAAATACTTTTTTTTTGTCAAATTGGTTAAAAATTTGTTTTTTATTTTGTTTATTTTAGTTTCAACAACCACAACAGCAAACTGTTCAGACTGGAGGTCTGCAGTTAGTCCAGCAAGTAGTTGGACCAAATGGCGAAGTACAAACTGTTCCGATACAGTTAAGTGCAGCACAGATGCAAATGCTTCGAATGCAGCTCCAAGGAACAGCTACATCCACAAGTCAAAATCAAATAATTTTGCAAACTTCACCTCTTCAACAAACGCAGGGAACTGTACTATCTACTGGCCAAAATGGAGCTCAAATTATTCATAGCTGAGCTCCACCACCACCTTTTTTTCAATTTTTAAATCAAAGATAAGAGAAAGGGATCGAGAAAAAACGATTATTGTTATATAACTATTTATATTATAAAAGAAAATATCAGAAAATTTTACTTGTGGGGGAAACATATAGTGCATCTAAATAATGTGTACGTTCACCCAACTCAGCCCAACTCACACAAAGCAATTATTATAGATAACAATTTCTGGGTCTAAAGGTTTACACTCACCCAAACGTGATTCTCTATCAATTTTATAAAACTGAAATCAATAATCTGAGAAACTATAAAAAAAACTTAAATTTGAATTATATATCCTATATATTCTTTCCAATATTCAGATCCAAATCTAAGTAGTACATCCACGGTAATAGTGAGCTATGTTGACTGAGCTGTGGAATTACGAAAAAACAAAATATTTCGGGAGTTTTAGTCACAGCTATATACGTTTCTTTTAGTGTTTAAAATTTATAGATCTTAGCTTTAAAGGTTAATAAACATGCACAATGTAAATGATTTCTAAGTGATTGTGAAAAAAAAAACATATTAATGAATTGAAATTTTGAAATCCTGGCTGTATTGTCTACCAAACTCACAACAGAATGGATCTAAAAATTCGGAGGTTGTATGTACAAAATGCTTAATACATTACATACGCAGTCAGTCAGTATCGTAGGTATATTTGGATTTTGCGATATTGAATTATGAAATATATATAGTTTTGATTGTGAAAGGGCAATGATAATGATGAGGGTGATGATCAAATTTTAATTGAATTTTAATTAAATTAAATGATATATCTGATATGTGTACAAGTTAATAATACTGTAACTATACAATACGAAATACTATTTACATGTTGTGTTATATATTTATTACACTATTACATTGTACTGTACGACGTATATACCATAAGTCTAAAAAAATGTTCTTAAATCTCAATCTCAACCTATGCTTGATTAATGTTCTCTTCGTTCTTTTATCCAAATTAGGCCTGAGCTCAATTAGTTCAGACTTTTAAAATAATATGTATAGTTTTACTTTTGAGTATAAGAGCGTTGTTATTGGTCAGTTCCTTTTTTCTTTGTCGTGGTACAGAAAATCGTGACTTTGTCGTGATATTTTGAGTCGCGAATCTTCTACTAGTGATGCTATATATGTAATATATTATATTATCTTCTAAGTAAGTAATTCTAATAATTCACTGTCAATGTTCCCTATGTTTGTTTTTAGATAATTAATTATTTTGATTGTATTTTTGATTCGTTTCAATTTTGAGTGTTTAGTTAAGAAAGTACCTATATAATTTCTGTAAATATATTTACATTCAACAATTTGCGTGTATTTTTCAGTTCTGTTATCGAACTAACTACAAAAATTAAAAAGTTTTTTAAAAGTGATAAAATTCGTTTCTGGCATTAGCATTTTCCTGTCCTCCATCATATCGGTCCAGAATAATACGCTACGGCAAACTCATGATTCCTGAGGTATGCTACTGCTACTAGATACAAGTTTCGTATATTAAAATTGCTAATTGTTACGCAGATTAACGGTAGCTTTTAGTTAATAATGGCGGCACCCAGGGCCGGACGAAGGAATTGCTTTTAGGCAGCAATTTGTTTCCATACAGAAACTGCATTTTGATTTTATTGATGGTTTTCTTTGGTAAAGCAAAATGTTGTATTTACATGTTTTAGAAAAGTTTAAAAAATTTTCTTTTTACTTGATTCAGAAAAGTGCAAAATGTTCTATTTACATGTTTTGAGAAAAGTGTTAAATCTTTTATTTTACATGTTTTTGAAATGTAAAAATAAATTTATTTGCATGTCTTTGAAAAGTTAAAATACTCTTTTTACATATTTCTGAAAACTGCAAAATGTTCCATTTAAATGTTTTTTGAAAATTTAAGCAGCGTGGGCTGCCTGCGCTGGCCGCAATATCCGGCCCTGGCGGCACTTGGGTAGTTTGCTTTATTATAGGCTCTGTCCATTTGCACCGTTAACTGTGGCCCTGGCGTGGTATATTCATTAGCTTAATTGATGGCTTTTAAATCCACGAATTTTGAAGATTTAATTTGTAAAAGTTTGAAGTTAATTTGAAGATTGTGTGCCACTTGAAAGTCTAAATCACGCAGTAATAGATTTGTAGTTCTAGCGAGGGAAATTTAATTCTCAAAAGTAGAGTATCTATCTGAAATATCTGTAGTTGTAGTACTAGAACTGCTAAAACTGCAGCCAAATCCAAATACCTGGACCTGGACTGGACCAGTGAGTTCACAGGGAATATTTTTTTGCATTTGCATTTTGCAAAACATTGCACATTATAATAATGTCGTTCTTCGGAGTAGATAAATTGTTTAAAGTTTTTAAAATTATCCAGGCTAATGGAGGACTTCGTAGATCTTTGAGGAAATTGTATCTGTAAGTTATAATTTTTTGTATGTACTTGGCTTGTGTTTTCTCTGATTCTGGTGTGTAGCAGGCAATAAAATAAATCTTGTTTTCAAACTCAAAATGGCAAATACAAATCCATTTACTGTTTACGTTCCATGTTCGGAATTATATTTCCTTTATTTAGTGACTCTATTTTATAAAAACAATCAATATATAATAATATATATTGCATTTAGTCAAATTAATAAGCCTCCTGGATGGAGTGTAATAAATTACGTACTTCACTGTTCATTAAGTAGTTTATAATATAAGTGTAGTTTTTAGTTCATAGATTGTCTGTAAAGAGTAACGGTAGTGGAATTTTGAACTTGTATTTGGGTTGATTTTTATTGTTATAATGGTTTGTAATCCAGTCATTAAATAAAATGTTTGTAATAATCTGAATAATCACTACTTGAACTAGCATATTGTTTCAGAATGCAATAAATCATCTAATATTTAAATCTAAATGTTGAATGCTAGTTTTGAAGTATGATGAATGATGAAGTACAGAATAACAGAACATAGAGGACTTAAATATCTGATAATTGTATTGCATAATAAATTGGACTAACTAATAATTAATGTTTTTCTTAAATATTTTGTCTTCAGTCAAGACGATTTAAAGCTCGGGAAACTTGTAGGAGAGGATAAGTATGGTAATAGATACCTTGAAAACAACGAGTTTTTCTACGGTGAGTTTAGTTTCATATTTTTCACTTAATTTTTGCTATCCATTTAGTTTCGTTATCGTTTTGTTTGTCTTAAAATCGAATAATGATTTAATTTACATGTAAATTATAACTTGAGTTATTTGAACATCCATGGCTTTATTATTGGTTGAAACTTAACTTTATTCCCATATAGATACTTAATTGTGTACCAGTAGCGTATTTTGTTTTAATTTGATATGTTTGTTTTATTTCTTTTAAATAGGTCGTAATCGTTGGGTAGAGTATAACGAAAATCATAATTTGGAATACGATGCCAGCATGGTTCCCGCTGAGTGGTACGGATGGCTTCACTATAAAACCGACACTCCACCAACAGTCAAACCACCAGTGAAGTACAAGTGGATGGTTGATCACACTGACAATGCATCCGGTAGACCTGATCAATACGTACCATTTACCACCACCAAACCAAAAATTCAGGCATGGGTGCCCCCAAAGCCTAAATCATAAAAATCAGGCTCGATTTGATATCAGAGTTTTACAAGTCAAAGGTAAATTATGCCAGTTTCAAGTCCCAAGTTGGTAGTATGTCGTACTGAATATTAGTTGTGCATCCGCGGACCCGGATAAAATTATTATATATTATCTGCACTTAATGGAAAATGTAAATTGTATGGATTCTTAAATCTGTAATGTAATATAATATTATAATAAAAACGCGTTACATTTTAACCATTAAACCATTGATTTATTCTGAGTTCCCTAACTGGTCAGGAATATATTTGTTGGTATTTGGTAATTTAGTTTGTAAACGTCCAATTTCTGAATTTCAGTATTCTTTCACCCGTTCTTTATTTTCATTGTAGATCACGGTTTAAAACCTACCATACATATTTACGTAGCTCTATGCAGTATGCACCATTAATTTGCAATTTCTAAGCCCATACAGCAGTACTAAACGTTTAGACTAAACAAAGCAATTTTGTTATAGGAGTGTTGCCCCTATTACGTGAACAGCTTTTCTTTTTCCTAACTTCCATACGCTTTAAATCTTTACGATTAGAAAAAAGTAAATGGGTACGACATGCGCACTCAAATGGTCGCCATTCCTTTCTCTATAGACACGTAAATTGCCAAAGGACTTTTTAAAAATTTGTGTATGGCAAAAGTCTGAAAAAGTAAAAAAAAATAACTAATTGACTGCAAATGTGAACTACAGGCTCCTAAATGTGAACCATGTTGAGTTCTGGGATTATGAAAGCATTCAGGATTGCAAAACTTTCCAAATAGCATAGCCGTCGGATCCTACACACACATGACACACGTAGCAAACCTGATTTTTTAATAATTCAAAATCCAGTTGCTTAGGGCGTAAGATTTTCATTTTTTTCTAAATTCTTGATTGAACTTTGATAGAGTCGAAATTTAATAATTATTTTTGTATAGATTAAGGCTTGAGCTATCTAAAAAAATTATATTTTGAGTAAAACCTTATTTTGGTAATCATGCAGTTTGAAAATACACAGCGACTTTCACTTTCGACTACCGCTTTCACTTTCATTATAGGATTTCATATTGCTCTTGCACCACACACACGGCTCTTCCGTTTTCAGGTTGAATTATTTCCTCGCCTTTTGGCTTGGCTGGGGCTGGTGAAGCTGCTTCCAATCCAAAAACACAATATGTAGCATTGGAAGGTCCGTCAAAAGTCAACCATTTCCTGTTTATTAAAAATATGACGCAGAAAAGAAAGTAGTATCTGACTTTAGTGAACACTGTATTCAAAACCTAAAAAGGCATGATTAAAAATCATGGAAGTCATAGGTTATAGCACGCTCTGTATGATCAAGAGGAACTCTAAATAAACTTTTTACATTATCTAACTCAATGGTGAAAGAAATAGTCATATTGCAAGTGGTTCGTGGTTCTCATTGATTTCCATACATATAGCAGGGACACGCCTAATGGTGATCAGTATCTGGCGTTGAAAAACAAGCTGTGTCAGAAATCATTGACTAGTTGGAATTGATAGTTTATAGTCCTAACTCCTTGCCATATAATATTTATAAAATCATTACGTAAAAGCTCAGACTGTAGAAAATTCATGAACTCGCCACTCACCAAAAAATAAGAACCAAGAATTTAAATTTGGTAACTTCAAATCTCGAAATTCCGAATGAAATAAGGTTTTGGTTTGAAATGTGTGCATATACTGCTTTACTACAATCACTGGCAATTAAAATACTGGTTATTCAATTTTTCCCCCTTTTGGATTGGCCGAAAATAAATAAAATCGAAACGCAAAAAATTTTAAGATTGCGGCCTTCATGGGGATCACCTCAGTGCATGCATATACGTGATCACCACAATCACCAGGTAAAAGGTAAATTCTTAAAACACATCATAGCGGCATAACGTTTACTTGCAATGCCAATGATCAAGTCGAAATTGTAATTACTTTTGTATTAATCTTTACAAATGTGCACTGTAGCATTTTCATTCAAATGACTGAATATATTTTTATTAAACTTTATTTCTTGATTGCGCGATTCTAAAACAAAGTTGCTACTGTACGTAGGATTCAATCCGAACTGGTGTTCTCAGGACTGTGCATATGAAGGATACCTTAAGTCTAGGTGTATAGCTTATGTAACCGACATACTATAATTATGTAGCCATTGTAGCCATACAATTTTTATTTGCTTTAACTTACAGTATCTACCAAATTACAATTTATTTTTTTTTACGAATTTTACCAAAAGCTTACTAAATATCTTAGTAGTGTCAATTTTTACATTTTAATTTAATTTTTAGTTCCCTTAAATCCCTTAAAACAAGGGTACTGTTTAGAAGGATTACGAATACGACATTTATGTCTGGGTTAATAATGATTACATTACGATACGACTGGATACAGTTTCTCATAGGAAAAATCTCAATTTATCCTATATATATATGCAACTCGTCGTCAGTATAAAACACACATAAGCCACAAAAACAGATGTATAATTTATGATTATTTTTTTAACTACTACATGTTTGTATTAAATAAGTAACTGTAATTTTATTATACTATATTTATAAAGTCCTACTTTACTGATGCATTATATTATAGCACTATGACCCGAAGCCCTGCATGGGTTTTCGGGTAGGGAATTACATTCTCTTGACACTACAATTATAATGCTGAGGATAGTATTCTCGCAATACAGTAGTATGTAGACTGTACATACATAGTTCATCTTTTGCCTGAAAAACTCAATTTGCTCTCATACATTCATTCATATAATATAGTAATAATTTATTATTAAATTTTTAATAATTTTTAAAGCACTCTTATTACTAGGAAATTAGTGTTTTACTATATATTGATTTTTAATTAATAAATATTACGTACTGAGTTTGACGGGACTCACTACATTTTGAATTCAGCTCCTTTAAGCTGCTTTTCGTCATCTAATAAGTTTACTAAAATGTACGTCAGACTTTCTTTTAAAATCATCTTTGCAACATTCAAATAAACACTATAATTATTTAACATGTTTTATTTACAATCTACAAACGTTTAAATAACTACAAAAAGTCCAACGGACGATTTTCAATGTGTTGTATATAGGTAAGTATGTCTTGAGTACCTACATTTCTGTCACTCGAGCATATATATAAACTATCCCGTCTCTCTACGGATTTTTTTTGGAATCCAAAATAAAAAATAGCTTAAATTAAGGAACGATAAGTAAGAATGCATTCATTTTGTTGTTTCCTGAAACTTTCTCAGTGTCCAATACTAAAGATCACACAAGTTTCATATTTTTGGAAGGCTATTAAATATAAACTAATACTTGAGCTAAAAAGTAGTTCAAAAATGCAAATAAATAACAAAACATATTGGAGTCCATTAATTTAACTCCTAATAACTTAGACATAATAAAAATAGCATGCCCAGCGATAATTGACAACGAATACTGACAAGGGGTGATGACATGAGATTTTTTTTATATCATTTGTTAGTAAAAACAAAACTGAAGCTATACGCATAGGTAGTAATGAGAATTTTTAAATCAAATAATCATGTTATAAGGAAGAATGAGGTGATTACACTGAAAATCTAACAAGCTGGATCCACCTGTTTCCCCGCAGCCATTCCTTTCTCAGAGATAGGGTTCTCAGTAATACGAATGTCACTGAGGCCTTTGTCAAGAGCACGAAGGTCAGCCCCTGACATTAATTTAGTTGAAGTGGCCTCACTCCCATTCAAATTAATGAGAGTCAAATTACTTGATTCAGCCTGTGGGGTGGCGATGCCACTGCTACCGCTTCCACTGCCACCCCCGGCTGACTGCTTCCCAGTTGGAGCTCCATTCAGACTGACACAAGACCCAGCAGAAGATCCAGCACCGCTATCAACTGATAATTTTCGAGCCAACGCAATTTTCTTCTTTGAAAGGCACGGAACTGTAAAATGCACACGTCATATTACTCACTGTCTGTGCTCCATTTTACTGGTCACATCAAAAATATGAATAATAAGTTATCATTTAATCTCAAATACTCCCAAAACAATCAACATGTAGCACCTTCTCTTTCATACTACCATATACCCATGATCAGAGTGGGGCTGTATACCCACTTCTGAGACGACACATTAATAAACGCATGCAAGCAGCGGAACGATGAATAGTTCTCTATATACTCCTCTTTCCACACCCTATTATACACTCACACGTAGCAAAAAATTAAAGTCAAGCACATTATCATTTCAGCATTAATTATTGAGGTAAAATACACTGTAGAATTTAACTTGAGCCACACATACAACATGGATAAGCACTCATTCAACGATTAGTAAAAAAAGCCAAGCGTTTATAAACAAATTCATAAAATTCACTGGTCTCACGTCAGCGTGCAAGGAGGTTGTATGAGCATTTTTAAAGGGTACTAAACTACTACGTATAAACTCTGGACCTATTTTATAGGTCAAAGGAAGGCAAACATGATCAATTTTTGTGTTAAGCTATACTAAAAGGATTAGAAAGAAATAGTAAACATTAGAAGAAGCCGGAAACGCAAAACGTTTTTTCTTTTTTTTAGAGTAAATAAAGGGTAAACTGACAATTTGACGGAACTCTCATCCCACATCGTGTCATTTAAAACACTACTGCAACAAGAATGAAGTTAAAAAATAGGACACAGTAATTCTAATGCTTTCAGCATCATTGCGTCGAATAAATTGCGCATGCCCATCGAAACGAGGCGAATACATCGATAACCCCGCAAGGAAATTGTGGAATGCCGTAGTATTAAGAAAAATATTTCAATACAACAAATTGTAATACAATTTTTACATAGTTTTAACTTCAAAATTTTTATTTTCATATAAAAGGCAAATCCAATCCAATCAATCATGGAATGAATTTGCAAATTTCCCATATACTGACTACATAGGCCACCGCTGAAAGATTTACATTTGCCCGCACACAGCTCACATAGTTAATTAAATCGATTACAACAAGAATTGATAGTTAGTATAATTTCAGAGATTTTTAAGCTAACTCGCCATTCAAAATTCCCAGTAACAAATTTTTAAGAGCAGGTTCCAACGCATGAGAACACAAAACCTTGATTGAACCCCCCTTGGTTTACAAGTTTACAATGATCTCGTATGCTGAATGAATCTTCGACTCAACGCGTTACCAGAAGCGTTCAAAAGGAAAAATAAAAGTTAGAAAAAAAAACATTCACTTGTCACTCAACGTGTAACATTTAATGACAAGGCAAGAAACGAAAATAATAAAAATGATGACTGCTTTCTATATTTTTAAACTGAGTACAGCAAATTAACCACCGGTACTTATGAGCAGTCAACACAACTTAAACATAAATAAATAATAATAAAAGTAAGTTATGTTCATATTTATTATCAAACGGCTGTTTTTTTTTCACTTGATTTTTAGAACATAAGGGAAAAAACTAGCTTGTGTTGGGACAGTGAGTTGTATGCTAAACAAACACTTACACAACAAAATGAATGCAAAATGGCCTTTTTATTTCTCAGAGCATTCCATCCACAATCCTGCTGACTTTTTAGAAGCATTTACCTTCGGGCAACGAGTTCTTCCGGAATAATTTTAGAGCTTCAGAGGAGCAAAGAGAATCGGAAAATAAATAAAAAAAAAATTAAATAATTTCATCAGATAACAGTGGGTACACAAGAGTCCTCACTCCTTAACAGCTTCACGACCTCACGAGACAAAAATCACCAGACAAAATCAGTCTATTCATATCACTGATACCAGCAAAGTTAAAAATTATACACCGTTACAAAATGACAAAAATACTGCAAGTAAGTAAGTTCAATTATAAAATTATTGTACACTACTGAGGAAGGAAGTAAAATAAATTAAAATTATAAATGGTTACAAAATACATTAATGTGTTGTAAAGGAATCAAGAATCTACTGTAAATAAAAAAAAGAGTCAACTCAACCATTTTAAAGGGCTGTCAAGTTAAGTGTCAAGATTAAGACTGAATCAAGAAACTAGATTTTGGTGAAAAGTAATATGAATTTTAGGCTTTGATAACTGTTTGAGATTTGAACTAAAAGGATAATGAAGAAAAATATACAAGTTCATGATGTGGTTAAATGAATGCTTACCGTATCCCTGGCCTTGAAGGAAAAGACGGAAAGCTTCACTCAGCTTAGCGGGCTGCTCCTCCATGACCATGCCACAATCCTGGATCTGCATGAATCATTCAATAAAATTGTGGTAAAAAGAATGGCACATTCAATGGTAATTGTACAAATCTTTTATATTAGTCAATAATTATCGGATACAAAAGTAATAATGAGAATGCAAAATATACCTTCATCCAAGTTGAGTTGACTGGGTCCAGGCGACCATTAAAAGCGACTGTATCATCAACATGAGGGGATAGACTTCCGGTAACATTTAAGACAGTCATTTTAAGTGTTCGAGCATCCTTCCGGCGAATAGGATCAAGTTCTCTCACTATCCCTAGATCTGTTCTTCGAATGTACGAGTCAATAAACATTCCCAAATTTATTGGATTCACATTCTTCTCGAAATATTGCCTGTACACATGTACCAAGTCATGATTCCTGTCGTCCGTCACCTGCAAAGTATTTATCGTCAATTACATTAAATTTTCCCCTTTTGTGATACTGTTTTTAAACTATGTGTCATATTCAGCAGTAATCACTAACTATAAGATACTATCGATTTATTGATAAATTAATCATACAACTAAAAATCTTACCCTTCCAAAGTGGTGCCACATTAAGTAGTCAAGCACACCCTGGGTCATGCCCTTAGATCTTAAGTTACGAGAATTCAGCTTCTGGTAACCCCATTCAATCCAACCCGCCTGAGTAGAAACGCAATTGATGACACAAAGGGCATCCACCTTTTATACAAAATTCATAGATTAGAAAATTAAGCAATCGTTCAAGAAAAGTTGCATACAAATGCAATACAGCATGTCAATATATGCAAAAAATGTAATTTACTTAAAAAATACTAACTGTAGCTATACTATACTAAAATGCATATTTATTTGTATTTGTTTAATAGGCAAACCTTCTCCACGTGATTTAAAGCGAACCGACACAAAATGTTGGCCCCGGCACCGACTCCAAACCCTACTACTCGTTTCAAACCAAAATGAATGAGGACATCCAAAAGCTGCTCAGCCAACTCATCCATTGTTGGATACACGTACCTACATTAGTAAAAATAATTCACAATTCATACAATATTAAAATTCAATCTAGACTCTTCAAGTGAGCGTGACATTTGATATTGTCTATAAGACAACTACTTATATCCCTATAGCTATAGCCTCCTCAAATATACATATGAATAATAACTAAAGAGATTCGACACTAGATGTAAACCCGGTGCTGTTGGAATACATGTTAGGTACCTACATACTCATGTGCGGACTTCAACTGCAGTAAATATATAAGCCATTCCTTAACTATGAATAATTTATTATGTTGTGCAAACTTGCTCACAACGTTAAGAATAAAATACACTATAATAATCGATGAAAAATTCATGAGTTATAGATAAGCTATTAAATATTCATTCACTCAAAGCATAAATAGGTGCAATGAGTTTTGAATAATGTAGTGGGCTCGCTAATCCATTTAAATAGCAGGATACTATCAAGTCAAGTTGTAAACCAAAATATTGCCTATTGATAAAATTTGCAGCTTTATCCAACAAGGAAAAAAACAACAATGTCTATTACACCAGAGCTATCAGTAAAATTTAAAAATTTGTCTAGCCGATTTATTTTCCTTGAAGGAATATAAAGGAAGAAATATTTTATTTTTTATTCCAAATCCCATTATTGATTCATGAATACGACTTTACGATTTGACGGTATGTATAATATACGTAATTATATTAAAAAAGTGTTACATCCTAAGATTAAAATGTGCAATAATATTTTATTATTGGTAGAATTAGGGAGAAAACCATGTAAGAAGATCAGCTTACGTTTCCATAAGAGTGGGTGCTCCTTCTTCCTGGCCAGGTGCGTTTACGTGATAAACGCAGAAATTCTGCAACAAAAGCCTCATGTCGACGAAGTTGAAAAAGGCTTGGAAGTTGGAAACATCTATTACAACGGTAAAACAAACAATGCAAGTTACACCGCGTGTACCATTATCACTATCACATACAAAATACAAGAGTACAATTGTCTCTAACACGATAAAATTAATCGCTCCAACAAAAATATCGGACTTACAATTGAGTCCCAAGTCATGGTAAGTTAAGATAGCCGGCTTGGAGCGATCTCCTTGAATCCCAACAAGAATGGAACCATAATTAGTATCCACTCGTTCTTCAGATGCCAAACTGTCACCCCTCGCCAAAGTTCTTGTAGTGGGGAAAGAAAGTTGAATATTTTTCAGTTCAACTTCGTCCATACTCTCCGAGGGATTGCACCTATGAATAGTTATATAATCACATTTATAAATTAATCAATTAGTTGATTCTATATTTAACATTCGTCCTTATAAATGCATCTAAAATTATTTCCTAATCCTATTACTGGGCATTCTTCTAAACACCGCACCGATCACTTATAGGTACATATTGCTCACTACATAATTAAACATACGCATAAACTATGAGATTAATGTATTTAAAAATAGAGAAAAATAGTATATTGCATGAATAAATCTAAAAGAAAAATTAACCACCTAAAGTCACAATGTTCTGTTGAATTAAACAACCTAGATTTAGTTTGTCCGTTGATCTACAAAAGAGGCCAGACGAGCGCCATAACAAAAATAAATGACATAAATTTAGTTGCTAATAAAAAAGAATCCCAGTGAACTGACTTAATAATATAACTTCTAATATATTCCTTTAGACAACTGATTTAGACTGTTTCGATTAAAGCTATATACTTCATGCACTGACAAGACCAACTACACGAATCAAGACGGAAAGCTCAAAGAAAGAAAGCGTACAAAAGAAGGACAATTACGGTTTAAAAAGGAAAGGGTAAATGTGCATACAAAATTAGACAAATATACAGATATATTTATAAATGGGGCTGAAAATTAATCACCAAGGAGCTCCAGCACTGTAGGAAGTTGTGAGCGTAGCCATTGAAGAGGATCTCTCAGTCTCAATAGATGTACTTAAGATATTTCGTTTTAAAGTTTCCCCCTTAACTTTAAAGATAACACTCGTTAAGATGTCAGAAATGGAGATTAGCAGTCAAGAGAAATACACACACGAGATTAGAGTGATAATCTGAGCTGTGTTTACGTTACAAAAAAAAAACTCCCTTTGAATTTTTTGAGATCAAGTGCAAAGTTCAGTTTTCAGTTTGGATTGATAAGAAAAAGACACATTCGTCAGGATCGAAGAGCATCTAGATAATGCGTACCATTTCCTCGTCCTGTTCAGTTAAGTTTCTCGATCTGTGCGATACGCACGCAGTTGTACGCAATAAAAAATAGACGCATTTCGAAATTCTACAAGACCTGGGTAGTCTGGACCAATATAGGAGACGCGTACTTCAGGAGTTGCGTTTCTTTACTATAATAAATTCGCACTTTCTGGGACCAAATGTGTTTCTGCAGAACGCACTACCGCACTTACTGGGCGTAGAACCCAAAAGATTACTGCAGCTCTCACTATATAGTCACTCAAATATGGTATTTCCTAGAAATATTGCTATTATTATAAGAGCTAAAAGTGTAATTATTATTATTAGGAACAATAATGTCAATCAAATCTCACAGCCTCTTAAATCTCAAGATTAAAGTTTTTGTCCTAGAATTGTCTGTGTCTTTCATTAACTTTTAAATCTGTATTATGCTACTGCGTTTAGCTTATTTTCATGTAGAAATATGAATTGAAATACAAGGAATGAGCTTCAAAAGAAAGGACAAACTTTTCTTCTATGAGAAGACAATGAAATGACTCTATTAAGAATCAAGCTGATCCTAAAATACAGAGAGAATCCAATAGTAATAATACAAAGTCGAAAATGTCAATGGTCCACTGAGGCGCAATACACTTTGACAGGAAAGGAATTTTTGACCGAAATCCTGTTCTGGATACTGGATATTAGACGAGGTATGTTAGTTTGCGGTGAATCAAATTATATCATGTCTCACACATGTCTGAACCATATATATACATATACTTATACGAATTTATTTATGTAGAGCAGTAAGGCTCCTTCGTCTCTTTGCAGTGGCAAGTCCGGAACATGCCAATGCCAGGGAAGGGAGAAGAGAGAGCATGAGGAAAATCGATAGAAGAGAGCTGCTGACGGGATTTTCGGGGAGGAACCCTCTGCATGCGTCGCAAAACTCACAGACTACTACTACCTTTGTGTAATGCTCACCCAAGAAATTAGAGAACTACTACCGACTGTAAGACAGCCTTACATAATCCAAGAATAATTATAGTTTCTTACACGCAAGAGAGTCGAAGCCGACACACTGTGATGTGAAACTTACATGTGTGTATGCACAGCATGTTCCAAAAGCTACTCAACCGTGCTTGTGTATAGAGATTAGTTAATATGTAATCTCATCTCATCCATGGCTTCTGGTTTTAGTGACCGGTGCCGGTGACCGGCACCGGGACATTCCGATAGTACATAAGCGCCGAGCAATCACTTTTTTAAATCAATAATTACTCTCAGTCAGACAGACATACAGTCAACAGTAGCGGATTTTCTTGAAATTTCGAATTCGAAAATAACTACTGAGCTAGCTGGAGAAAAATCGGGTTAAGGATTCCCATTGCCCTAAAAACGCTGAAACTATAATTATATACACGTACATTACTAGTACACAGCGCCTGTGGTCTGTTCTGCCATTGTTTCTCTGTTGACATGAAAAGCTAAATGTCTCCCAAGTCAACCTTTCTTCATTACAAGTTCGTTCCAAATTATCCAAATTCAGCATTCTACACTTTTCGGTAGGTAGTTAGAATTCGAATTGCAATAATTATCGCTGTCCTTTCTTTTTAATAATTTTCTAGTACAAACAACAAACGTGAATTTAACGCTTTGGATAAGAGACTAAATAGGCTTATATTTTAAAGGAACCAAACTGCGCAACTCAAACGATGTTGTCAATAATTATGATTCAAATCCTTCATCATGACTCATGACCTAGTATATTATTATCTGTAATTATATGTAGGCTGGGATACCGTATCTATCACGCTATAGGAGTCTGGGAAGCGTATGCACAACAACATGTATAAGGTGGGTCAAACATTAAATAATTACCCAATTATACCCAAATTTATTTGACCCTGGTGAAGAGGTTCCAGGTCCAGGTCGGTTGTGCTATTTGTCAATTTTTCTCCATGAATGGTATACTAGTATTGGGCCAAGGAAACATATACTCCGTGGGCTAACTAACTAGTAAGATTTATATTTACATTTATGGGAGATGGAAGATTTACCGTTTAAGCCTAGTCCTAGCTTTATTAAAAACGCGATAATAATAATATGCCGTTAGGTTGTGTTACGCGATACTAATATATATTATGTACATAGGCCAAAATATATAACAATCATGAGAAAACAAGTATGTATATGTGTTGAGAATAATATATTTATAAATAAACGGTCCCTCATACAGACTACAGACCCACGGACCTTAACCTCGACTGACAGTATTTACATTCGCACAAATATTATGATCATAATATAATTACTTTCATTCTGAATGAGTTTAATATCTTTTTCCCGTACTCGTACTGTACGACTCGACTCAAAATGTACTCCACTAACTAATCATTTGTGAGACTCACAAGAGTATACATATAATTCATAACTTCTGGTACAAGATTAAATAGAATGAACCTAACATCATGCTAAGTTAATTATAAAATAGCGCTAACCCATGCTACATTCAGTATTCTATTTCTGTGATCGTGTGTCTCTCCCTCCAATAGCTCAAAGTAAGTCGCCGCACCAGTCTCGACTTTTGCTCACAGACTATAGTTCAATATTTTTTATACTCAACGTGTGAAAAATCTTGCACGTTATATGTAAATAAGAGATAATGTTATCTACTTACGTCTGTATGTACAACGATGAGCAAAAGAAAGGAGACAAGCTAACTGATCCTGGTCATTCTCCTGCCTTCTGCTTGAGAAATATGATTTAACTACAGCATGGCAGCTCAAGTATGAATTTAAGAAGTACTTTACCCTACATACAATAGATTCTATGAATATTACTAAATGCAGCACGAAATTGTCTAAATTGATTGTGAGTCGTGACAGAGCATCAGCGCACCACAGTACTCAACCATAACTGGTTGATTTCCTAGGAGAAACCTCATAGCATACACATCGATATAAATCATATTGTGATTCACGCTATCAGCTTTTCATGTGGTCTAGTAAGATTTTGTTTGATACATAGAACCATAATAAATAATGGACACTTAGGGCCAAAATTATCTGGTAGTGTTACCGTATTTTCTGTAGTAGTCGACCCCGTGACCCCGTCAAATATTCAAATTCCGACCTCCTAGACCCGTCCACTGTTACAGGCCCGTCTACTATTACAGGAAATACGGTATATATTATTTTACCAACAATAGACTGGCGTTTGTCCGATACGAAATCGAAACGTTATCGAAGTTCCTTTTTCTTTATGATGCTCCTTAATGATTCCTTCAACTGAAATTTATTATTTAATTCAGCAATCATATAATATACTTTGAACTTTTTCACGCATGTAAACATTAGATTGTTCATGCCGCTGAAATGGCGGCCGCACATCATAGGTACATACTTGGTGCGGTAGTTGGGTAAATCTAAATCTAAATGGTGTTGCAAAATATGTGTATATATATACACACACAATCATACTGCATATAATCATGATGGTAGTAGTTTCAATTCCCGTTGCCTACACCTTTTATTATAATAATAATAATTATTATTATTGCATTTTCAATTTTTACTTGCTATTAAATTCGTTTCTCGCATCCTGCTTTCAATTTTGTTTTTAATTTTGCTACTACTTCAATTTTACATGCATTGCAACAATTAAAGTTACAGTTTTTATTAAAACAAATTTTGTTTTGATTGGTGGTTTGTACGTATAATTACCTATATGTAATAAATCATCAGTGAATAAACAACATCGTCGACACCGTTTAATACTCCTTTCAACAGTTTAAATAAATATTTTGACTTTGTACGATACGATGAAACGCGGAAACAACTAACATTTTACAAATACAATTTGAAACTTAAACTTAAGGAATGATTTTAACTGACAATGACATATTTATACAGCATGTGCTTCACTGCAAATTTAATTTACTCGGTTCATGATTTAAATTGAAAGTTGTCATTGTGAGCAAAGAGTATAATAGCCAAGCGATTCAAGACAATGATACAATCCTCAGACGCAGACATAATAACACTCTCGCACTACCATAAACTTTGTCACTGAATTCATAATAATTAAAAATGGAAACTCACAACACAAACAACAAAGTTTTCTTTTAATTTTCACGCCAGTATAAACAAGTTTACTGAACATAAATTCACTTTAACTATTTCATTCACTGTGTATAATTACATCAAGTTAGTGGAGCATGGTACATATGCATGCCCCAAAGTAACTGTGCTTTATTTTTATAAGGAAATAATTTTTTTGTTGGAAACGCTCAGATAACCAAGCTTGACAAATTTGAAAATGAAATTTATAAAAATTGCGAATTCGAGTACTAAGTATTTGAAACATGATTAAATACGAGAATAGGGAATTTTACGAGGATTGCTATAATAATAGTCAACACGGATTTTGATTTACTGGGTCCTATCGACATGATTTATAATTTACAGGATTTGACACATTATGCAGCTCATTGTGAATACGAGTACTAAAAGTTTATCTAAAGTACTTTCTAATGTTGTAATATTACTATGTAATGTGCTGCCACCGACCTACATTACTATAGGTTCACTCCACATCCATTTGAACACATACTTATTAACCATCACTATTTATTACTTCAGCAGAGACAGCAGAAAATCCCTCTCAAACATGAATCTGAGGAACTATTTAGTTGCAAGTAACTGCAAGAATTTATGGATTTAATAACCAAAACTAAAAATGCAATAATAGGGCTACACAGTGATTCTTTTTTATGGCATATTGTACATAAGTATATACATGTAACTTTTGAAACTCCTGGCTAAACATGCTTTTTAGGCTACTATGTACTGATAATACGAAAAAACTCCCATGAATTCATATTTGAAATATAACAAGTCCACTCCATCGTAATCATTTTAGAAGTCGAAGTCGAAAGCAGGTTAAACTAATCATGTCATGCCGGTACGGGTGGCCGGTGGTGGTAGGCACAATTTGAAGCGAGTATAACTGGGCAAATAAAGTAGGTACCTACGTAACTATAACAAGTAAAGTAACGAAAACGAATAGCTTGAGAAAACGAAGGAAACGAAAGGAGTGTGGAAATATAGGACTGGCAAAATCAATATTCTACGTTTTTGTTTACCAAAGCAGAGGTTCCAAATCGAAACTTATCAAACTAATAGACTTTCCCCAACCCAGTTTGTATGGGGCTACCTATCCTTCCTTATAGTATCACTGTCACCTGATATAACGAAATGGATTATAGATTTGGATATATATTGTGTACAAAATATGTTGTTGGGGGAAGGAAATAATGCAGTAATAATCGTAAATAGGTAGTATGAAAGGGAAAGGCAGACAGACAAAGGGGTGGGGGTAGAGGAAGGCCTATTTATTACAGTGTTTTTATTTCTAGCGAAAACTTGGCGCTCCACAAAAATGAGTGAAAAAAAACAAAGTCCATGAAAGAGGCTCCAGTTCCGCGACTTTTACATTAGTAAGTTTCCCGATGAGCATTCAAAAAAAACGCACGTTGTACAGATAAACACAAGTGTAATCAACCTCCTGGGCAACTGTAATGCCGAAGAACTAGTAATGTACCTACCTACTTTTAGGCATGTGCCAATAAGGCACAAAAAGGTAATTATTAATTCTTGGCAGCTCTTGAGACCTTTTTACCTTTTTCCAGTGACATGAAAGCAGAGACATAAGAATAAAGCTAAAAATAAATTAGCGACAACGCAACTGCACGGGAATAAAAAAAAAGTCTAGTCAATCTCGAAAGTTGTACTACTAATAACAGCTTTACATGCAGCACAATTTATAAACAATTAATTTCTTAGAATCAGAAACAGTCAATTTACAGTTATCATGACATTTTGTAAGAACCCGCCAAATTGATTACCTCGTCGAAGGTGTACGTATATATTAGAGGAATTCTTCCTTCAAAACGGACAAACATTAGTATTTAAATATAATATTGAAATTTAATTCTAGCCTTGAAATTTCACCTCAAATTATATTCACTATATATTATAGTGTAATTTCTTACTACCTCCTATCAACTCAACACTTAAAGCATGATAAAAACAAATATGTACTTAAATAACTATGCTGCTGCGTGCATTAGTGATCTAATTAAGTGTATATTTACTAAGTAGGTGAGTCAATTAAAACTAATCACCTACGACTAACCTATACACACCTTGTAGAAATTACCCCCTTAAGAAGGTAGGTGCCTACAAATATCTTGTAATTTAGAAGCATAAGAAACAGAATTATTAACTTACCCCAAGAGGGCCGCCTCTTCCATGGATGTAGATGTAGGCATTCTTCTTACTTTATCCCTGTATAAAAACAAATGACATTTTTTTACTATTATTATTATTACTACATATTTTCAAAATTACACCGGTGACCGGCACCGGTGTGCACAATGATAGTTTTTTTTATTTTGCAAATCCACCTCAAGTGACCCTGTAATTATTATTTGTAAAAGCAGCAGTCTAAGCTTATATTGACTCAAGTACCTATAATCCCAAATTATAAATTCCATTAATGGCCAGAGAGCAATATTTACACTTACTTATAATACGTGTATACTCAAATGGTTGAATATATATAATGCATTAAAAAATTGTGTGCCCAAGTTCAACCCGTCGTTTCCGTGGTTAAGTTTTACGACGCGTGATACGAGTTACGACGAGGACTTATGATTAAAAATACAAGTACAAGGACTACAATAATGTTGTGAAAGGGTAAAATGGCAACAACCAAAAATATACATGAATATTTACTTTAACTCTTCAATAGTCTCCGTCTCCGGGCTATACCTATTCACCTCATGATGAAGATGAAGATGAAGGCACAGAGCACCTGTATATACTTTGACAGGACTATACTTTAATCTATTTAACCGACCGTAGCTCGTAAAACCGACGAACAAAATTTATGTAAGCATATAATTATTATAGGTAGGTAACCTATATACATGTGGTATATATAGGTGTGTAATACTATAGTTTTTTTTGTTTTTAAATATTTTGATCTACAAATTTACAGTGTTCCACTCCACCTACGCCAGCCAACTACTCCATTAGGTACGCAAATGAATAAGAGCAAAAACTCATTATGGCTCCCCCCGTATACATAATATCATGACCACACCACAAAAATAATACCACTCACCATTAACATTATAGCTTTAACCCGTACCGTATCAAATCCGATGAACGTATGTTTAATATATTATCTGTTAGTCATATATATATATATAGTTATTTTATTATTATATTAATAGCGAATCTATGTGAAAAATGGTACAGATTTGATATTTCCAAAAGTAAATTTTATATATCCAGTTGTTGCTCTTCCTCTTGAAAGCATATATAATAAACTGCTGTCAAAGAAAAAACTGAATTTACTTTGCATGAATTGAAGCTATGGTTTGAGTTTTGCCCTATTGATTCAAACACTATAATAATATAATAATACATATCGTCTGTGAAGAACCAAAATGACCCATCTCCAATTTAAGCTACAATCGAAATGAGCTATGTCATAAAAACAAAATGAGAAACACGAGTAAAATGCGAATTAGAAGTTTTTGAAAAGCGTAAAATGTCCTATTTCCATGTTTTTCAATAATGTAAAATGTCCTATTTACATGGTTTTGAAAAGGTGCAAAATGTTCTAATTCTATGTATATATGTATGAAAACGGCAAAATTTCCTATTTAAATGCTCTCAAGACATATTTGAATATTTTTGTAGATAGTTGGTATTGTTTTTAGCTAAAAATGGATATGGTGAATTTTGTTTCTTCACAGACGATATTATTACCTATTACTATATAGATACGAATTCTATTTCCACCGCTTCCAGCTGTAAGTTCTACAAAATTCGTATATCTAAGTACTTAAGGCGGATAAATAAAAAGTGAACATCTCTTCGCAAACTTAGGACAACCTTCAGCCTGTCTTTCCTTGTCTTTAAATTAAATTAGTAAATTATTAGCACACTTTCAATGTGTGAACTAGCCATGTCTCTATTGACTGACGCCTAAAGGTTAGTCTTTAAACTACTCTAAGTAAACGTAATTAAAATGTATAAATATTCAGTGTTCGCCTATGATAAGTCAAATGGTGTTGTCCTTTGAGGCAAGGAAAATTGAAATGATGCTCAACAATCCCAGATATAATTATGCCTACTGCCTACTAGTCTTGTATTTAAAATCACTCCGTAATATTTGACATTATTTGTTACCGTGCAATATAAAACTGTAAATTATATCTACTACTTACGTGCAACATTGTGCATTCGAATTCGAATAAATGGTACAAATTAACAAGTGATATCTCATTCCTATATTTCTAAACTATAATTATGTACAGGAGGCTTTGTGAGCTGGAAGATATAATAACAATAATTATAAAAAATGATTTTACATACGACGCTATATAAAGACGTGTCATTTTTGTCGCATTTTAAATCGCGTGTTAAAATTAACTTAAAATTCTAATTTATTTCAATGCATATCTCCTGTCTAAAATAGAATCCCAATCTCGCCACAACTTCATATGTTAATGTGTAAAATAAATGAGCAAAACTCGTGCCAACAGTCAACAAACGATAATCTTTTCTAAACCTGAAACTACAATAATAATGCATATGCAGAAAATAAAAACCCCATTGCAGTATTAAAGACATGTAGGAATTATAATGAGATGGTTTCTCACATCTTTATAGTACTGCACTACTCTGAACTGAATCAATGGGGAGAAAAGAAGCATATTCGTCACTCTTATGGTATTTTTTGATTATTTCTATAATATGCTATATATATATTATACTATATAAGAGTATAATTGCAAGCAGTAATTATTCATTCACCAGTTTAAATGAATTTGACGTTGACACTTATTAAAACCACTGCACTGACTATAGAGTTTTTTTATCCTCTTTTTAATTGCCCATTTTTATGAGTATTACGTCTGGCAATAAAAATCATGTACAATTATATCTAATACTCTCCTAATGTAATTAAAGTACGTGTATAGTCTAAACTACGATGGATGCAACGTAATGAGTTTTCGATTTTAAAAACTCTTTCAATAAAAAAAACCATATTTGCATTTGTTCAAACTTCAAACATTTAACTTCTGGCTCCGCGGCGCAGTTTCAAAGATGGTAAATAGTTAATTGTAAATAGTGAGTGAGTATATACGTAATTAAACGAGTGAATAAAATGTGGTCATGCTGTGTACTTACAAAGCTGAAAGTATTTATACTGCGTTTTGCAATATTTATATAAGGTACAAGATACAAAAGTGATGGAAATTAATTCCATATTACAATTTCATACTATACAAGGCTGACGCTGACAAAAACATATGCTTCTGAGAAATATTCTTACAATTTTATGACTCACTTTTACCCCTATGAATTTGGAATGATTCTCTGGTTTTTAGAATACAGTAAAAATTTACATTTAATTGTATGTCAATGATAATTCCATAGCACTAAATACAGATAATTTGTTACTTTTGAATTGCATTATGACATGACTAATTTTGTGTAACTTGGTCAAAGAATTCGACTATAGAAAATAATAGAAATTTACAGGCTAGTAGGTATATTATATTGTACACGACTGACGAAAATGGTCGTATATTACATACATATTATGATTATTATAAATATTATATATTAGTGAGTTCAAATCTACAGTGTGTCACTAAGTTAGAGGCAACATGATCCCAGGAAAAAAACCACCAACCCAACCAATAAATGCCATGCTACATAACTTGTATAATACGTAAGTACTAATGAAGGTACAAATAATTATTATATTTATATAGAAAATAAAAATATATGGCTGGACGCTATTGTTGTAATCTTGAAATATATTAAATTATCACGCAGAATACCTTCGTAAAACACGGTCGTAATTGATTCCCGCACTATGGGCTTGAGAGGCAACTGAATCCTCGTGGATGTTTGGCAACACAAAAACACTCTGAGAAGCTCTAAGTGGTCCCGAGCCCGAATAATTACTGCTAGCCCCCCGAAAAATTCTTTTCATTGAGTTAACCACATTGAATTTTTCTGGACGAGTCTGAGAAGGAATACCACCGTCAAATGAGGGTCTCGTCGTACTTCGGTAAACATCATTCTGACCACCACCACCCCCGCCCTCTCCACCTTGATTATTCAATGCTGAGTACGACCCACTAAAAACTGACCTCATCTTGATTGATATCTCCCACCCTTCGCGTCTCACTATATATCTTCACCGAGAACACACACACAATCGAAAAAAATCAACCCTTGTGCCTCTGTACCATTGACTTTGACATGTACAACAATATAACAGGCCCAATATAACACAATACACCTATAGTAACCAATTTTCCACCAATTACACCTTTGATGATTATTATCAACTTATCAACAAATTATTGAGCACACGCAAAGGAAAAATGCACAATTTTCTGACTTGAAAACTTCCACTTCTTGCACTGTGTGTGTGTGTAATTTATTTTAATTTTCAAACCATTGATGACTTTGAAAAGAGTCAATTACAGTTTACTTTGAGTAAATGAATCTAGAAAACAAGTGCGCAGCACCTATACGATCCAGTCGTCACATACTTGTTCCTAAATAATGTTATTACTATGTATATATTCAACAATCTGTACTTTCACAGCGACCACAGTTACAGGAGAATCAGAATGAGCCTCCCACAATCTGAGTTGAGTTCTTGACAAACTATATAATAATTACTACTGTCATTATAGATGTGGGGATTCAACCGAGCTATATTTTCTGTACACACTGACTATATAAATCCTCAATAATTAATGAATTCTGGAATGAGTTAGTGGTCGTTTTCGTTTTCGTATTAGTAGTAGTTGTTGTTGAATGGCATGATTACGATTAGGATGCCACAGGAGAGAAACAAGGACAGCGCGGCATATAACACCTTCCTCACAGTATTGATTTTAGCTTATTACAAAAGGCACGTGTGTAATAGACGTTTCTTTTTTTTTACCTTTATGATTATTACTACTTACTGCTACTAGAATAATATTATCCAACACAAAATCCAACTTTCTGACAATAAACTCCTTGACTTTCACCTGGTATCTAAAATTGCAAATATATTCACGAATTCATACCAATGCCAACTAGTCATAGTCAACAGTCAACTTGGCATATATCACACTTTTTAATTATCACTCCGTCTATGGTTACTAGTATATTGAAGTTCAATGGTAGGCTCTCATACAATAAGGAAGTTCACATATTTTTTTAGATTAAGATTCAAAAATAGTTAAGTTGAAGTTGAAGGATTTAAAATGTTAAATGCTCAGCAAGGCTGAATACGGTATTTCGACTGTACTAATCCTTCCAGTAAAATTACAATACAATTATCAGATGGCAAGAATTTAACTTCCACATTCATAACAATAACAATAATAATTGTAATTGGCTAATTACAACGGAGGCACAAAGTCACTCTAAATAAGACAAGGTGACCACAGAACAGGAGAGAAATGAGATGACTATAAGGAATTAATTATCACATTTCCTACACGAGTTGCTCACACACACGAGGAAAGAATAGGGGGAGATCTGTTCCTGATACTATTCTTATATATAGGTCCTCGTCGAACTCCGCTCAGAGAATGATCTATTTCGATTTAAGTAATGCCGTATATATTATATTGTGGCAATGGTAATGGAACTGGGAATTTATTATGTCCAAAAAAACGCTAAACAATATTATTATAGGCCACAACGTGTGTGTGTTGCTGCATTTTGAATTTTTGAATAGTTCAAGCCGTCGTCTTCACGTCGAGACACAATTTCCCTGAGCTTCAATAATCGTGTAGTGAGTTGATACAACCAAATTATTGTAATAAATAAAGTGACTACATAATGCTATCAACTATCAACTATCCTGGCATTACGTATAATATGTCTCTATATTTGAGGTTAGGAACTTCACACGACGAGGACACTTGTGTGTGTGTTACGGAGACAGGAGCTAAAAGTGCTAGAATATAATATAGCTTTTAAATAGAATCTATAGCACTTGCAGTATTTTTTTAGCACCACCATATTCACCCACAAGGGGGTAGGAAAAGAATGAGACTCGTCAAGATTATCCAAAAGCTTTTATATTTTATGCATGGATGTATTTGTTGTAGTGTGTGTGTGTGTGTGTGTGGACGCTTTTTTCTGTTCTACCGTTCTACCTGTGTTGTTTTGTGCCTGCTGTAACTACAAAATCTAATGCCGTAAAAGAAGACGGACAGAAATTTCACATCACATCCTACAACTCCTACTACTACCAGTAGTCCTATAAGTTCCTAAGTATGATTCCACGTATGCATACTCAAGTGAAAATTATATATCAACACACAACAAATCCCATGAAACAAGTGAATGTTGAACAGAGTCAGAGCAGCACAGAGAGCTGTTCAAAACGACTACACGACTCGGGATAAAGCGAGGAACATACAGGAGTATATAACAACTTGACTGACTGTGACTGTAACTATTAGAAAATTGCACGCTTCACTACTCAAGTCGTAGTCTTTTACTGCTCACCTACCTACCTACCTACCTACCTACCTACCTAACAACGACAACGAACCAGGAACAACACAAACAGAACCTTTCAACCAGCCAACCTTACCTACCACCACTGCCACCACCACCGATGAGTATCTATAATATTCTTGATCCAAGTCCTATAAAAGTACATTAGTCTGTGGATTAATCCACCTTAATACAAGTTTACAATACAGCGCAAAGCAGGTCCTATGCTCTATCATAGTTGTGAGCACGCATAAATAATTGCAGTCACTTCCAGTTCAACTCTCATTGTTCAAGTATCTTGTAGTGTAGAATCGTTGGAGGAGACGTATGATTAGCATATCTATGCTGACAGACGATTTTTTTCTGTGAGAATGTGAAGCAAACAAAATAATATATAGGAAATGCTCGAATATGTACTGACACTGCTCAGTTTAAATAACGGGGCGGAGTATATACGGTTGTGGGGGGAATCAGGGGGATTTCTGACGTTGACGGTAAAAATACTGTGAGACGGAATACTAGTGTACGGAATCGGAATGCTTAAAAGCATATAATAAAGTAGTTTTCAAATTGATCTCACAGACCAAAAACAGAAACCAGATCCAGGACGACGATCACAGAAATCCACGTTCGTGCTTCTAAATATGGACCTACACGTGTTCTGTAGTATGTCTCATATTCATATCTAAAAAGGACAGATGACTTCTCTTTTTTTTCGCGTGCTCGAGTTCCATTATGGTACGGTGCACAGGACCAAGACAGGACCAAAGTCGTCTACACTTTTGTACCATGATGCATATAACAGTTTAATGGATCATTCCGAAATGCCGAAGCCGAAATTCTGAATAGTATAGTATATTATGCACTATAAACTTTGATTTTTATTCCTCCTAGTAGACTGCTACCAGAATCGTGAACAACTATCTACAGACATGAAGAATGTAAACGTTCATTTAACACCTCATCCAATAATCAAAATGTGAGCTCTGCAACCTCTGCTTCTGTACATGTAAAATACATAACAGTACTATGTATGTGCCATGACCATCATACCCATATACCAAAAAAAAGATTATTAAATTCACAAGTTCACGTTTCACGGCTTTTTATAATGAAAACAATGCGGTATAGAAATTGATTTTGCTTGCTTCATATAACACAGGAACATAATTTGCAATTTTAGACCAGATTTCAGGCGAGATTTATATCAAAGCTATATTAATATTTCCACCAGGTACAAGTACTCAACCATGGTTATTTTATCACGCTCAAAATGTACAATGGGCTATCTGACGACCATCTATTATAATAAGTGAATTGCCAGAAGGTGTAACAATTTTTAAAAAAATACACATAATTATGTGTAAACTATAAGACTCGGAAAAGGGCTACCAGCACTGCAGCTATAGGTCTATAAGAATCTCACCTTAAAACAATACTCTATCCTGTTAGTAATCAGTGCGGGACTGACTGAAGGTGTGCACAGGTGGAAAATTAAAAAAAAAGGAGCCAAGATCCAAAACCCAAATTTGTTTTGAGTTTAAATTATAGTTTAACACGATGACTGCTCCAACTAATTGTACATTTGCTTATTAGTAAAAAGCAATATCAGTGGAGGAGGTAATGTAATAATGTAAATAGTAATTTCAGTTAAATAAATAAATATATATAGGTTAGTTGGATCGTGAAGGTCTGTTTCAAGTTTGAAGATGTACTTACTGTATAGTAGACATATACCCATGACTGTAATTATATGGCTATAACTGGGAATAAAATAAACAGTTAAGCGGAGTTAATCTGCGATCATACGTTGAAAAGAGATAATACTGTTTACACTTCTCAAGCAGTAAATTCCTCATGCCAAGCTTTTTAATTTAACAAATTTTCAATTCATATGATGTGAACATGTGAAAAAAAACGTCATGTGGAACATTATCTTTGGTCCTATCTCTATATAATTACAAATGTAATAGAAACTTGTAAATTTTATCTCTCTCGCTTCATGTTCAGTTTCCTAAATCCATATTTACATTTACGCTGACTCTGATGCACATGTTCAGACTGCCATGTAAAAAAGAATCTCAGACACAAAGTAGGAGAGCATGCTTTGAATGACAACATTAATATTCTTCTACAAGCATTTTTTTTCCTAATGATTGAAACAAAACATTTTTTAAGAGCTCGGAGACAAGTCTAAGTCTACTACACTAATTCATTTACATCTACATGGAGGGAAAATGAATAAAACATAATAAATAAATAGCACCCAAGAATGAGCTATCAAATTTGGGCTTCACTCCATTTTATACTTAAATTTATGTAATTCATCCAGTTTTAAATGTACATGGAAGAAGAAAGCCTACATGCCTCATGAATGTCTCCAGAATTAAAACAATTCCGACGTGGACATAATCGATACGGAATGCCGCCGCTGTCGTCGTCGTCGTCGTGAAAGCTCGTGTCGTCCATTTTTGTACACATTTTTAGGTTAATTTGAGAACACTATATAGCCTGCCATGAAAATTACAATATTATTTCACTCCAACCACACAAAGAAAACACGTTGTTGTTGGCTAGAAACTAGAAGGAGGTAACCGTGCACAGTGCACACTCCCAAGACAGTTTTTATTATACTTTGATACCACTTTTTGGCCAGGTAGACGGTTGTTAGGGAATAAGAATAAATCAATAACCATGTAGGTCTGCCACGATGTTAGTTGACTGTGAATTGGGGAATGTATCAAGGGTACAATCAACTTAACGCAACTCAATATATAAAGGAAAAAAAACGGGTACTAATCTGATTTATTGATAACTTGAATAGCCTGTGTGCCCGCAAAGTGGATCTACTTTTTGACTGGAAACTTTTCCTTTATTTGTGCTTATACACTGACTTTTGATTTACTCCATCATTTCCATCAAGCTACACATTTTTCTTCCTTTTTGTTTATTTTTACTCCTTTTATTTTTGTACCCCTAAAATAATTCAACCGCTCCTGCTGCAGTCTTATTACCTTATTCAACAACATTCACAGACCTGATCAGACCATACAAACAAACGCGTTAGTTCATATGCACATATACAATAAAATTTAGTTGTTCTCTATTACGTAAGTAAATAGAATGATATAAAAGCTCATTGGAATGAATGATAACTTTTATTTGACCTCATTAATCATGCAATTACGTTTAAGCAGCGAAGCTGCAGGTCACAAAAAATACAATAAATGACAAAAATGAGCGCCATAGCATTAAATTCTAAGTGAACGTATTCTGGAAAAAAAAAGTTTTGCTTGCACAAATTAAATGATAAGCCTTCCTTGCTCTCACCAGTACTTAAGAACTGTAATTCATCATTTTACAGCTCACTTTTTCCCACATGTCTATAAATAACGTTGGGGTATTTCCGTACAAATATAATTTATCATCTAAGTAAAGTAACTGGTTATTTAACATTAGTAATAATTACCTAGACTTACTTAAAATTTACACTTTGACATCAAAAGGCTGTTAATAGCCTACTAAATTGAATCCATCACAAAGCAATGAACCCATTAAACTTTGATTAATTTTATTATCCTTGAGGAGCGAGAATCGTTAGTAGTAGCTCCTGGCGGATTACTGTACAATGTATACGCTACCGTTGTAAAAACATTGTTACGTAAGTAAGTACTTTTACAATTCATCCCTTACTTAGGTGAGATATGAAATTTTACTTTACCATTGTATATATTGTAACAACTGTTGTGACTCTAAGCTATAGAACACACAAAAGATACTGCCTTATTGCAAAATAAACCAAATAAATCAGGTGGCGAGAAGAGATCAAGATTTTAATTAGTCGATAATAAACACTAAAAAATTGTGATACACTGCCCACTAATTTTAAATTCTATGCTTGTACTTTGTACAAGCGGTTGTATTCTTACATAAACGCTAAAATATCGTGTAAATAGTTTTTTCACGATTAGTATATACTTTGTAATAGATACGAAAGATTATTGAGAGATAAAAAATGTATAATTGTAAAAAACATACCTAATTGTCCAAATAAAGCCGAAATGGTTTAATTAGTTTAGTCAAATTTAATGGAACGATATATAGTATCACGAGCTCAAAATCTCCTTTTCCTGCAAAGTTGAGACTATACCAGCAGCAGAGGACCAGGCAGAGTTGTAATTAATAATACTGTGTAACTTTGAGTATCAAAATATTATGATGATCGGCTGATGATGAGTGTCTCCAGCCACTTCGTCATTCGTTAAGGAAAAATATTTTGGTATATCTGGAAGCAACAGAAGACAACACGAGGGTAATTTATTGTATTTGTAACTGTAGTAGTAAGTAGTAGTAGTATTTCACTTTCGCACAGCTAGGTAATCATAAAAATATGCAATACAATATACATTAATGCAATTTAAATGAATATCGTTGTGTTCTGAATTCTTAACTTGAAGCCTCTACACATTCAAAAAACGTCTTCCTTTGTTTGTGGTACTGACTGTGTCACATGTCACAATAATAGAGTTAATGCTTAGTTTTTATGAAATCAAAAATATTGTCAGCAAAACTAAGTAAATAAACAATAATTTCAAAATTATATAGAAAAATATAATCTCACAGTCGTATACTAAACTAACAGTTGTTTTTACTTATATACCAAATTACATAAGAGAAAACAAACTCTCAAAAACGCCTTAAATGCTCTAACTTGTAAATGGGAACAACAATGCAATTATCCTTCCTTGGATACCTTTGTTTATGATGGGAAGACCTATGAATAAAACGTTTTTTATTTTAATGCAATGTGCTTTTACGTATTTAAAGCTGCAACTTCTAGAGAAAAAGGCACCGTCCAACCTTTATGACTCGCTCCTAACAAACTAGTAACTTCTACTACAAGAAGAATGAAGATAGTAAATATACTATACAGGACCAGAATAAACTGCCCAAATAAAAATAAGTTACTGCCACTCTTACTACTAAAGCTCCTGGACTAGCAAAGCAATACACTCGTGTGCACATTATTCAGAATCAGGTGAGATTTTTACGCACGGCGAGGACAACAAGTACTGGATATACCGATGTATAGTCAAGTATAGTCTATACGTGCATACAGGTCCCCCTTCTTTATATAGAAACATCATATGCCATTAAAAATAACAAGTCTTCTTCTGGCTTACAGAATTGTGCTGAGTGCTGGCTGTGACTGTATGTGAACAAGTTAGGGATAATCCGTAAATAATGTCATCTAAATTATTACTCTTTTAGGACCAACCCACCCCCATGTCACCACTTTACAATGAATTCGTACACGGCCATCTATAACACAGCATGTCATCAATACATTAATAGACACACTCACCCTATACCCATGACATCACTTATGGACAATACCGTAAAGCATACAGTGGTACATCATTCAAAATATCAGATCAGATATTTACAAGCCCAGGAAAGGAAAGCTAACTTTCACTCTGAGACTCTGTAGAGCTGTTGTGGAGTGAGGAGCTGACAAAGATGCGGCATCTCTGAAAATGTTGAAAAACAACCTGAAGAATTTGTGGCGCTTTCCCTAAAGTATCAGAGGTAATTCCCAGCCATTGCCGTTGTCATTAAAAAAGGCACTGTGCCACTCCTAGATTTATCATCTATAAACCTTTCTACTCTACTTTAGATTAGACGAGATGGTCAAAGGAAGATGCACTTTTACTAATAATAATAATATTAGCATGTCTTTTATACTATGACAGTAACCTGGTTGTCCACCTATTCAGTCCAGTCTGCGCTTGAGAGTTCGTTATATTAGTTGATGTAGTTAGTGATGGGAAACGAATCATGTATGACGGAGTTCAAAGACTATTTTTAACATGAACTCATTTTTATTTTTTTTAAACCAGTTTTCGGGAAGTAAGTACAGTAAGTAGTACTCTGGCATCAGTCCGGGTCCGGAGCAATGGACGAATTCGAAAAACTTTGCGGGAGTTGTACACCTGTGCCTGTAAAGCTATAATTTGATGTGATTTTCGGATATTTGTAAAATGCTAAAGTGCTTAAGCTCTGCTAAAGTTCGAATTTTATCAGCCTTGTTGCCGAACGTGCTACTTACTTCAAATATTTCGTTTGGAGCTAAATCGTAAAAACTTTGACTCGGAAACTGAGAATACATTGCGGTCAGCAGACTACATAAACATAACAAACACAACAACAGCAATCTGCTAAAGTGCTAACTTTTTTCAACTCTAATAAAGGTGCTATTTTCTTCAAAATTCTAAAGCAGTTAATTAAGATTTCCATTTATGTACATTGGTCATAGGTGAGATCCTGACTCGAAACCATAAATATTACAAAAACTTGCTACTACTGATTGTGAATATATAGTAAAGTTATTGGTGATTGGAGGAGTGAAGGTTAAGTACCAATGGTGCTGTCATTTTAAAATTATTCATATCAGCTGTACACAACGACAGATGACTCTAAAACTATTATTTTTCAAAAAAAAATTATTCACATGTTGCACGTTGGTTAGTATAATTTTGAAGGTAGCATTTTTATTGTCTACCCCCCCCCCCCCTCCGGTTCCGACGTCCCTGATTCGATGTGCTAATTTCCACGATTTTCAAGCTACTAGATAATTGATAGAAACTTTGCTCGAATAGAACTGAATTCGTTTCACATACATTTCCAGTCACTCCATATCCTATTTGCTAAATTATCAACACCGACCTACATTTGCGACGGGGCATTTGAACAGTTCCATCTCCAACTGTCAATTGTTTTAATTTTCACTTCATGTTACTAACAATGACATTCGTCTAGTTTGTATTTTCAGAATGACTACTCCGTCACTGTCCCAAAGATGCCCTTGTCAATTGGAGCTGGAGTAACGAAAAAGTGTGGTTTCTCCACGACGCCAAGCTGATCTCCTGTACTTGCCAAGCCAAGTACAACCTAGTTAAAAATATTATATCTTATTGAGCCGAAAATCTTTACTATATTAGGGAAATATGCCTTCGGGGGCTGAAAATTTCCTGGGAACCTGGAAGGTGATAATTATTTTTAATGAATAGTTTATTCTAATGTGCGTTTTTTACTAGAGAAATTCAGACTATTTATTTTTAGTATTTTTGGTGTGAATAATGCATTCAAATAGCTAAATAAATAATTCGAATCCTATAATCTTGACTGTAATTTGTAGATATTCGAATGCATCGACATATCGCCATCCGTGAAGCCAAGCCCTCAGCAGGTTGAAGGGTAATTATGCCAAAAATTTTAATGACAGTTTCAAATTGAAATACATTTGAGTTTGACATTTTTTAAAGTATGTATACATGTATACAATAGATTTACCAAATCCTGTAATACTACTTTTTCTCCTCTAAAGGGCATCAGTGAAGTATGAAGTATGTGTTCATTTTATAGGAGCCTATAGCTGTTTCTGTCATGTTGTGCTGAAGAAAATTTGTTTTATTAGGATTTCGTTATTTCAATTTCAGAGCTGTGTTTACATTGCAAGACAATGGAGAAATACGGTGGGATCTTACTGGAGAGGTTGATCGCGACTTCCCGTTATTTCAATGTGACTGTTTTGAAGTGGTGTATTCCTTTGTGGGAATTAGCGTGCAGATGGGAGCATTTTCGGGTCATATGTTTGAATTCTGGGTTGATCGACCTGTTTCTCGAGACATGATGCGCCTAACGTTTGAAGGCTGGTGCATTTTCAAATGTCAGCAAGTCTCGGCAACCAATCCTCAGATGGATTTTTCATTTTCTTTATTATCGGCACTAACAGATGGATTCTTTTCTGATATTGCTCTTCCTCCTGAATCATCTAATAAACTTGACTTAGCGTCAAATTTTAATCGGTCTAGTCCAACATTTCGATCTGAGGTTAGTTGTGAATAATTTAATTTGGTATTTTTGTTATATTGTATTTGAAGGAGATCCAGTAACATAAAGTTACTGGAATGCCGCTCAGGCCACTGATAGGCCCATTTAACACTCATTATTTTGTAAAATGCTAAAAGCAATTCTGTTTTTATTTTGTTATGTGCATTAAACTGAATTACCTGGATATTGCTCATTGTCCCTTCTTATAGTTTAAACTTCATTCCGTTATTCTGGAGTTGAGTGGAACAAAAGTGGAGGATTTGTCGAACATTCCAGAAGATGTACTGGAAACTCTTCTGCACTTTCTGTACTCTCAGAGCCTTCCGTCAACATTAACTGAAGAAGGAGCTAATCGTTGCATTCAGCTGGCTCCTAGTCAGATGATAGATTTCACTCAGCTGTGCCGAGATTATGTTTATCGAAAAACACTTAAAAATAGTAAGGAAGATAGATATAAGTTTGTGACACTTCTGTAATTGAAACAATGTATAATCGGAAGTATTACTAATTCCTGTATCATTATTTGGTATTTTTATTAGAAATTGTGAAGCTTGTGAATAAAGTGCACCGCTGTGCTGAAGAAATGTTAGGCGCATTTCATCATAATTCAGTGACAACGCCCTCAAGATTTTGCTACGTGATAAAGTTGGCTTTGCGTCATGCAGCAGTCGCGTTTATTAAGTTAATTGAAATTTGTGTTTTATACGGTGAAGAGGCCTCCAAGTTGACTCGTGATGAGCGACTAGAAATTCTACGCTTTGCAAAAGCAAGACTTCCAATTTTCCTGACCCAATTTGTTGCTCTCCTTCGATGCATTAAGAATGATTTTTCCACCGTGAAACCATCAGATCGAAATGATATAGCTGCTCATGTCGTACCTGAAATCGAAATATTACTAGACTCATTGTGTAACCTGATGAGAGAAGCTAGAGATGCTTGCAACGACATTTGGGCAAAGTGGTCAAATAACTCGGACAATTGCTCAGACTACAATAGTTCATGGAGTCCGTCATCATCTCCATCCTCCTGGAATGGGGAGGCTAGGGCTACAAGTAGTGAAGGAGATAATGTTGGTGTCAGCGATTCGGGCTGTGGTTCTCATTCACGTCATTACTTTCATTCTCATGCGAATGATAGACATTTAGATCCACATGAGGGTAGTCTGAGCAAAACTCTGTATTCGATATTTCGGGAACGGGAGTTAGTCAAGTTACATGGTGTTCATTCTCAAATTAATGCCATTTACGTCTATTTGGTGCAGAAAAAGTGAGTACTGTTATTTAAATATTGTGTAAAATTGTTATTTGCAAATGTACGCGTTTCTAATTTTATATTGTGCATCGTTGAAATTAATTTTAATTCTGATCACATTCCAACGTTATTGTAGAGAAAATTTTGAAGAAATGGCACTTGCATCGAAAATACGTTGCGTTTCGCGAAATTTGGAGCAGCTAGTGGAAGAACTTCCTGTTTTTCTCCTTCGATTGGAAGAAATAATGGTTGCTGTCGATGATAGATTTCAATGGAAAGATTTCAAATTTTGTCTGCAGCTTGCAATATCTCAAGTGGTAAGAGGAAACCCATGAATTTGAAATTTATAATCCACTTCGATGTAAACATACTAGGCTAATTATAGCTCTGTTATTAATTATACATCCAGATTATTGCGCACTGTACTTGGTTGCTATAATGGTTTTCCTGTAGGGACATCACGAAGAGTGCATATTATGATCTGCACTGTTTAGTCATTGCCAAGCTGACATTTTTTAGGAAGTTAGAATAATTATTTTTGTCTAATTGTGAATTTCAGTGTCAAACAATACATCATTTGCGTCAAGAGCGAGGACAACTCCAAAAGTTTTTTCTTACCCTAGTGGATTTAATTCAAAGTGATGAATTTTATCATTCTCTTCGAAATTTAAAATTAATCGAAAAAGACAAGGAAAGTTTCAATGTGTCTAGTGGCGGCGAAGCAAGTACGAGTGGTGACACGGCGAGTGGGCTAGGAAGTGATAAATCTCGTTCCCGTGGGCGTAAGGATTTGATTTCAAAGGGGAACGACGAAGATGATGATGTTGCCCAAATTCTTACCAATACACATGGCATACCTTCTGATATTGTCAACAATGATGTTCGTGTAAATTAGTAATAACGTTGAGTGAAACAGGCATATTTGATACCCGGACTTTTAATAACCAGCTATGACAAACCTAGCTCATTTCATACGCATGAAAAAATAAGCGTAACTAAAAATTTGTCGGAAAAATATCCCTACAGTACTAATTGTGCTAAAAATGTAATGTCAGTAGAGGCGTTTCAGCAAAATATGTACTGATACCCGGGTTTTATACATTCATACATATGAGATTTGAGTTGCAACTCGCTTATTGGCCTTTTCCTTCTTCGTGCTCGATTAAAGTTAAGGATTAGATTTCTTTAGCTGGGTGTTCCTAATGGTGAACACGCCCTAATGGTGATCAGTAACCACTGTTCAAAAACTACCGCCTTTAAAAGTCTCTGGATTTGTAAAATCATTAAAGTTTTGTTCCCTGTTTCAAATATTACATTTAGGACAAAAATTTGCCTATATATTACCAATGCGGTTTTAGCTAATTCATCACCTTAAGTCCTGAAGTCTTTGGGGCATTGTGATATTTGTCGAATTTTTTTCATGTAATGATCCATGCCCCGTGTCTCTTGCATTTTTTAATTTCGATATTGCGCTGAGCAATATTTGTGTGCACATAAAGGATTCTCAATCAAGCAAAATGGTACAGTATGCTTCACTATAAGTCGCTTGTGTGAAAAGATACACAGGTTCTTGAAGTTTTGAAAATATAAACCTGATCATCATTAAGGCGGTCCCTACTACATGAAGTATAGTTTCTTATTGGTTTAGTTTATATTCATTTTTGTACGCAGTAGTACACACAATTATAATCATACCCGATTATTACAGTATATTCTGTCAAATGTCCTAAGTTTGTGGATGGGTATCAAATGTTGTACAGTCACCCACTGAATATAATTGAAGAATACATACATAGATAGATGTAAAATGGTGGTAATATATTTTATTATAGTTAAACTTGATCAACAACTTATGTACCTCAAGGAAGTCGAAAGATAGTATTCTAGCAAAGAATGCATCAAAGCTATTATTTTCGGAAACTCAGTCGGACATGATTTTCGAAGTTTCTAATGGTAAATAAAAGGTTTTTGATACTTTCATTTTTGTTAGCATAAAATTTTCATGGTAAAAGTTATTTCATGATACCTTCATATTAAAAAAAATTACTTACTAGTTTGAATCTCTACCAATACAGAAACCGAGACACTCGAAATTCCGTCTCACCGAGTTATTGTGGCAGCTAGATGTGACTGGTTTCGCCGAGCTCTTCTTTCTGGGATGAAAGAGTCCATTCAAAAGTGCGGCAAGATATATACCTAATGTACCATTTAGCTCTTTTTGTTTTCTCTGTTATTACTACGGCATATCAGGATACGATCAATAGTACGATAGGATTTTTCGGTTTGGTATTTAATAATGTTTTGATAATTGTATTTATTGATTTTTTGCTGCTTGTAGACGGATTGTAATACACGATGTTACTGTGCAAGTTTTTCAGGAGTTTTTGCAATACATCTACACAGGGCAGTTCAAAACGGATATTTCAACGGAATATTTGTCCGAATTGACGGCGTTGGCTGACAGGTGAGACATTTTACACTAATAATCATACCTTTTTATTTTGGTCTCCTTATTTTCAGCTTAATTTATCACCATGTATGATTTTAGGTACGAAATAGACGGCCTTAAATTATCTTGTGAGCAAGAATTGGCTTTAAGGCATTTGGATGAAAACTCAGTGATTTTCCTGCTTTCAATGGCTGATCAGTTTAATGCTAGAAGTCTCAGGGTGAGGATGAAGACATTATTAAAGTCTTATTGTTATAGAATTTATGTCGTCATGTGACTGAATGTGACAGCTAAAATACATTTTTGATTATTTTTTTGCAATCTATTCTTGATATAGAGATCATGTATGGAGTACATAGCGTCCAATCCCGGTGTAATGGCAAAGGAATTGTTTGAAGAACTAAGCCCAGAGTTACAGATGGAAGTTTACGACATCACTATGTGGTCTAAAGCAAAGTGAGTGGCATCGAATCCAATTTGTATAACTTTTTGTTTCTTATAAAACAAATCCATTGAGAAAAATCAAATCTTCTCACACTTTAATTTTCCTGTATGCAGTCGGAAAGTATTTTCAGCGACGGATGAGTTACTGAGTTGCCCTCGATACATGCTAGTCCCAGATTCTCCAACATCATCTTCTTCTTCGACAGCCACCAGTCCGTTACCCTCTCCCCATCTTTTATCCCCGTCTTGTTCACATCGAGGAACAAGAGAGCAACAGGAAGAGGAAGATGTGGGAAGTAAGGGCATACCAACTCCAATTTCGAGCAAGGTTCATTATGGACACGGTCACAGTCGCCAACATTATAAGTCAAAGCATCATAAGCACTCGTCACGTTCGCGTCATTCCCATTCCTCTGGTCATCACCATGGACATGGACAGAGTCAGACTATGACGGAGAGTGCTACTGAGCCCAAAGAGGAAAGTAAAGGAGATATAGAAGCGGGAGGAGGGGAAGTTAGTGGTGCTTCAACCAAGTCTAATTCGAGTTCAGTTGCTACCGCAACCGACCCCCCTGGTGATAGAAGCAGCATTTCTGGGGGTAGTGCTGGCGATGGCAGTAGTCGAATTCCAGGAGGAGATAGGGATCGAAGAGAGGTTGGAATTGAATATCCACATCGTTTTTCGTCTACTTCGGATCCCAGTGTTTTAGCTCATTTAAGAGCTTCGGGTATACCTTACGATATTTCAGATGAAGAAATTTTGAATGAATTAGCGCGTGCACGAGAATATGATCGACATTAAACAACGGAGTTAAGTAAGTCTTGCCATCGTATTTAACTTGATCTCTTTACTTGCCTTTTCGCGTTAAAATAGGTGCGATGTCGCTGAATTGCTGTACGTACTACTACTACTGCTCGTAGTAATAAATATTCTTTATTCCTAGTTACTATATTACAGATTTTAACGTAGATTATTAACCGTTTTAAACCGCATCTTTCGTTTTTATTTATGTTTTTGAACACGTTAATTTTTAATTTTTTGTTTTTAAATACTTTAGAATCCTTTTTGATTCAGTTTGTTTTTCACACTCGAAAAATATTATTTAACAACGCATTTAAGCGATAACTTTTGTTTTCATTCTAATTTTTTAAATTTTTTTATGATTTCGCCGTGTGTAGTGCACTGATATTAAGTAATTTTAATTAATTTGTAAGGTATTATGCATCGATTTTATGCAACGTTTAAGTAACAATTGGTGTGTATACTGTTAAGTATTGTTAATCGTATTTATGTTTATGGTAGTTTAAAGTTATGAAATTTTGATTGAAGTTGACGTATGGTAGTTACGCTGTAAATGTAAGGAATCTGCCATACGAAGTAACTCGAATCAATTTATTGGTATCTACCCTACTAGTCATCCTGACTACTTTAAGTCGATGCAGTCGTTCTACTGTAGTGTCTTCAATTTCGAAATTAAAAGTTTAAATTACCACTTATGAACTTCTTGTCTACTTTAATTATTTCATTATTTTAAATATCTTCCAACATTTTAACGGAATTGCGCATTCATACACAGTACGTAAACAATATATGCATACGGTTATGCCGAATCCATTTTTAGTGCATCTTAATTAAAATTTGCCTATTGTTACCGATTAGGGCATTTTATTATGTCGTTTCATTGGAGTATGTATGTATCTTTAGGGTCTTGAATACCGTTATTTTAACAGCACCAAGTTAGCGTTGGCAATTACTGACCCATTGATGGTGAGAATAACAAAAAGGTACGGAAGCCAGTCGTAACCTATCATTCGTACCCTAACAATCCAGGGCGACAAGAGTACCAATTGTTAGGGACGAGTTGTGGGGTACTAATCAGTAGGGTACCAATAAGTAGGCTACGAATTGTAGGGTGCCAATCAGTAGCGTGCAAATTTTTAGGGCACGTCTGGCCACCCAACCAACATAATATTTTTAAAAGCCCATTTTCACTTTTCATTTATCCATTCTTTATTTTCATTGTAGATCACAGTTTCAAGCACATCTTGTCTATTTACGTAACACTACGTAACATTAATTTGTAATACCTATGCCTATACAGCAATATTTACATATTAAACTTATTTTATAAAGGAATTTTCTATACTTATTCAAAAATGGAAATATATTCGAGCTTGTTTGTTTGTTTTTCTTTCATTTGTTTCCTTAGAGTATTGAGTTGTATGCTTTAGGTTGACATCCAGAAAATAAAAATGAAAATAAATGTAGAACATGGAAGCTATTTTTATTCAGAAAGTTGACATAGTAAGGCGACTCCACTCATAATCCAGTGCTGCTGCGGTTTGCGTGTATTCAGCACAACCCCGACAACAAAATTAGTTGAATGACCTGTCGTGGAGAGAACACCACGTCGCTCGGAAGTTTTGTACACTGGACATACATAACTTGGTCTCACTGGGATCTCAGATTTTAGAATAGGTTTGAACAACATCTAATTAAAGTCACGTTAAATATATTAGGTTAGATAATTTTGGTATGCATGCTTTTAAACTTGAGTTATTGTTATAAAGATTGCAATTTAAAAATTAGAAATTCGATTATCATAATTACACAAATAAAACATTTGTAAACAGTGACGTACCGTGGGCAGTGTATCGTAAAGAACTTTTGCAAATGACTCCCCCAGCTCTCCGACACTTCTGTCCCAACTAGCCCCTTCCACGAAAAGGCCATACACATAAACTCCGTCATCAGGCGGTTTTGTTACTTCTCTGTCATTCAATACCTGGTCATTTCATTGGGCACCATTTTAATGTCATTCCAAAACAATATTTAGTCACAGTCAGAATCAAAATAGCAACGGCGCAGTATCTGTACCATAAATTGCTTAATTGGGGCATACCTCATAATCAAAGCCAAGTAGATCGATGGGTATTGTGTATTTACGAGCGTAGTTTTGTTGAGCTCCAGTCAGAAAAGCTTGGGTGAAGAAAAACCCAGATATCCAGAAATTCGCTGGTGGCCCATTGTCGAACCAGTTCTAAAAAACGTTGAATAGTTTTACCTCTATAGTGTGTCGTACTAGAATAGGGACACTTCGTTTTTTTACGGTTTCTCTAGTTTACCGTTTTCTAGTTTTCAGTTTTTAATAATTGCATGATAACCACGTGACCCCTAAATGTCAATCAAAGTTCAGGTATACACACACTAGCTAATTGTCATTTGAAAATAATTATCTCGTCCAAGTAATCCCGTGAGGGGGGGGGGGGGGGAGTGAAGAGTAAATCGTGAAAAACGTAGTGTCCCTTTTCCAGTGGAACACACTGTACTTTCAAACGCAGTCGTTTCTACACTAGAAGAAACCATTAAACGCTCACTTGTAGAAATTGAAGCCTAGCTAGAAAATCATTGACGTAACTTCCGAGTGGTTTTAATGATGGGTAGGATTTTTTCATCCACATGCCAGGGATCTTTGAAGTGAGAACACTTTTGACGACTTCCTCCAACTCGACGGACATGACGACTAAACCACGAATAGCCTTTTGAACATTAATTAAACTCTGTCGAATAAGGGACAGGAGTATGTTGAAGCGCCCCATTTCTTGAACTAAGACAGTATTCATGGATTGGTTGTAGAGTGTTGGGTATTTTTTCAGAGAGGCATCCAAATCAAAATCATTCGGTAGTTTACTCAAAATATCTGATGCTACTTCTGTCACCAACTGATCGCTTGTTTTTCCACCGCCCCCACCTGTTATTTTACTCTACAAAAATAATACAGAAAATTTTTAAACTAGAAATGCGCCTTTGCGTGATGTTTTTGGTGTGATCGTTCCTTTCTGCTTTAGTTTTAGCGTAAGTTTTGAAAATCATTAAAGCGTATTATCTGCGAACCTGTGTTAAGAGTATGTTGGTGAAGATGAGGTTAGTTTCGTTTTGATCTTTGGTAATGTCTACATTGGGATGCATACCAAATGCCTGAGGACTCGATGTGAGAGGTAGGGAGCGGGCAAAAGTAATATAATCCTCCAACTCACCCACCGGAGGAATGGTGTAGGCCCCTTTAATGGTTAGATGACCATTTATGTATATATGGTTAATATTTTGTCAAATGAAATAATTTTGTCAATATTAAATAAAGTATTATTACTTTACCTTCTTCATCCAATTTGAATTTATCAACTGTAACTAAATCAGGTGCATAGTACTTCCGTAAAATTGTAGTTAGACAGCGTCTATCCCAGTCATCTGTGACACGTCCACCATAGTTACATTCACCAGTTAGATATCGGAGGGCATCGAATTGAACGTCCTATCATTGGCATCAAATTACACAACACGTTTACATTATAATTTTTAAAAAATAATAGAAAAAAGAAATTACTCAGCAAAGTTTCAAATTCGTACATCATATTCATCCAAAAACATTCGTAATTGTTGAGCACTGATTCTCAAATCAGTCTCATTGAACTCATAAGGTATATTCCAGCCAATGGGTCCAAATTTTCTTCTCTCTTGGATAATAGCATGAAAGAAGCAGAGAGCAAAGAGCATGTTTTTGAATGCTTTATTGTTTTTACTCCCTTCAAAAAAATCTGGGTCAGTGATGGGGTCGTTGAGATATGATCTTAAAATATTAGCTCGAAGTCCTTTAGGTGGTTCATTCGTCATTTTAATTCCACTTTCTAAAACTGCAACTGGGAAATCATCGGATGGGTATGAAGTGAGCCACATGCGGAAATCAGGATGCGTTGTTTCCGGTGACAATTCTTCACAAATCTTTTACATACCAAGAAGGAAATATAATTTGTGCAAATTAGTTAACTCCTAAATTTCCAATGATTAAAAAAAAATTTAAAAAAAGTTGAAACTCACCTTCTCTAAGTTTGGCATAAAACTCTTTGCTAAATGACAATTTTGAAGAACGACCCAAGACCCATTCTTAATAGCTTCTTCAATCATTTTAATAGCAAAAGGCCCTTGACCTTGACCCAAAGAAAGGGACTGTAGCTTGTACCCTCCAAAGCCCATATCTTCGGCAAATTTTAAAAGAACAGCCGTTGGATCCGCACCAGGCGTGAGAACAAAAATTAGAGGGATGTAACACTGGGAATCCATGAAGGATTTTGACAAATCAAATGGCGGCGGCTCAATATATTTTCCTCCCATACTTTCTACAAAAGACAAAATTCTCATGAGTAGACATTTTTTCGCCTTAAGAACCGAATTATCGCCTGTGAAGAACCAAAATGACTCATTTCCATTTTTAGTTAAAAGTAAAATGGACTATCCACAAAAAATTTAAATAACGTGGTCATGAAAGCATGTAAATAGAACATTTTGACCCTTTTAATAAGCACGTAAATAGAAAATTTTGACCCTTTCAAAAACCATGTAAATAGAACATTTTGACCCTTTCAAGAATCACGTAAATAGAAAATTTTGACCCTTTCAAAAAGCATGTAAATAGAACATTTTGATCTTTTCAAAAAGCACGTTAATAGAACATTTTGACCCTTTCAAAAAGCATGTAAATAGAACATTTTGACCTTTCCAAACAGCATGTAAATAGAACATTTTGAAACTTTCAAAAATCATGTAAATAGAACATTTTGACATTTTCAAAAATATGTAAATAGGACAATTCTCTCATTTTAGAAACTCGTGATTAGAATTGTGAGCACGTATCTTATTTCTTCATAGACGATATTCAAAAATTCAACACAAATCCATTGAATTAAATAAGTGTAATGTACCCGTTACAAAATCCTGAATCGCAGGTATAACTTTATCGGGCCGTATACACCGAACCGTGGCAAGTTTTTGAAAGGAAGTTAATTTTGTTTTCCAAGCACCCGGTAAAGGCTCACTATGCGGAGTTGGACTGTCATAAATCTTTTTCCATTCAGAAGTTTCAGACCCGAATGATTTACTGATCCCTTTGTACACGGGCAAGTCATCCAAGCGACACAGCTCATCCCATGATTTATTTGGGAGCCATTTAGCCGGATTTGGATTTGGATTGTCCAGACCCACGCCACCCGTCAACAGAAAGAGCCATTCACCAGGATCCACCTGCCCTTTGGATTTCATAAGATTTATACAAAGGAGGAAACTAAATAGGAGTTTATCCTAGAAACAAATAGAGGAATAGAAACCGTTAATTTTAAAAGCAATCCAATTAATTAATCGAGTCGTAATTCAAAAGTATTATCAGCTGTAGGGGCTTGAAATATGTAGTGAATAGATGCTTACTTTCTCAAATAAACTGCGGCAGACATTGACGTAAATATTGTATGTGAAATGTTTTTTCAAATTTTCAAGCCGGTCTTTGAGTATTTCGGACCTTTCAGCCAAGTCAATACTGTTGACGTAGAGGTTGACAAACCAAGGGAGAGAGTATTGATACATGGGGTCAATTCCCGCCAAATCTGCTATGCAGAAATATAAGATGGCCGAGTACTGAGCTACGGATGTATACTCCAAGCGTTTTTCATTAATTTTCTTCTCCGTCTCTTCCGCACCAGCTTGCTTAATTTTAATTTCATTAGATAATGTTTTCGACGAACTGAGTGCATTGACAGCTGTCTCATCCTCTAAAATGTTCCCTTTAGATGTGGAAAGCACCTCCAGGATTTTGTCCTCGATTTCTTTCAGTTGTCTGTTTTAAAATATTGTTTAAGTGCAATAAAACTAAATTTATAGTCAACATTTTACCAGGAAATATCATATGGTCCTCATCTCTGCTTGACTACCTCTTATTCTCAGCACTCTGAACGATAAGTTGATTTCTTTCTTCTTCCAAATCTGGATTTTCTCTCGCAACTACAATCCCTAAAAGTTGATCTTGAAGACCCAGTGGAGTGATCATAAAGTTGAGAAGAGTTACCTAGTTAAATTAAATTAAAGAACAAAACGAAGTTTTTATTTTTTATTTAATTTCTCGCCTCGTTTTTTCAAAACATATTTGAGTTCAATTTTAAAATTCTACCTTGACAGAAGTTTCAGGTAAATAATGAGGATTTCTCAATTTTGTGGTGATGTACATTCTAAAAATTAAAAATAGGGAATAATATGGATTTTTAGCTTAAAATAAATCCGAAATCAGAACAATATTACTAGTTACAATTGTAAAAAAAAACAAAAGAAAGTTTCTTACTTAAAATCCGCATTATACTCCAAGACAGAGTCACCCAATTTTATACACAAAGACCCACTCTGTTTGAATACTTGTCTAAGCAAAATTGGCTCCAGAACTGGATCAAGCTCTTCCATTACATTCTCGATTAAAAACTGAGCATTTCGAATAGAATACAATTATTGGTAAGTAATTCAGAATTTTCATTAAAAAATGCAAGCTAGTTTAGATATTTTTTCAGTGTTTTAAAAAAATGTATTGTCTTTTTTGTTGCTATACAGTTAAGTACTAACCGGTGTTCCAAACTGGATGGAAGTTTCTAACCGCCGTACAAAGTCATTGTTGGACAGTTTCACAACTGTCAAATTACTTTTCTTGTACATATTTTTTATCCATTTGGCTGCTTGACCTTGAGGGTCAATTAGGAGTGGCCATCTTCTTGCATTACTAATCAAAAGAAGGCCAAATAAAACAGTTACAAAAATGTGAGTTCACCAAAACTACAAGATTATAGATAGTTTGAAGAACATTTTAGAAAGCATACTATTGACATATATCGCCTGTGAAGAACCAAAATGACTTATTTCCAATTTAAGCTAGAATCAAAATGAGCTATATCATAAAAACAAAATGAGAAACATATGTAAAAATGTTAATTAAAAGGTTTTGAAAAGCGTAAAATTTTCTATTTCCATTTATTTGAAAAGCGTAAAACTTTCTAGTTACATGTTTTGGAAAAGCGTAAAATGTTCTATTTACACGTTTTGGAAAAGCGTAAAATGTTGTATTTAAATGCTTTCAAGACATGTTTCAATATTTTTGTAGATAGTAGATATTGTTTTTAGCGACTACTGGATATGGTACATTTTGGTTCTTCACAGACAATATTCAAATTAATATATGTCACATGTAGCAATTAAAAAATTGGGCCAAATCAAAAAAAAATAATTAGATTAAATAATTAATAAAATTCACTATGCTTGTAAAGGGTAATTATTTTGTACTCTACTTTGACCGTATCGAAACGTTTGTACCCAAAGCAATAATAATCGTGTGCAATATTGTAGGAAAATGTGACTGACCTCACGATGATACCATTGTCAACAGAAAAACTGTCAGATGGGAGACCTGCAATATTCCATGCTCGGATGTCAATAGGATTCCCAAGTGTCGTATTAAAGTTGTAGTCTTTGGAGGTTGGGATTTGTAAATCCACAACTCTCTTGAACCAATCATTAATTTGATTCTCCCGATAACGCTGAGTGAAGGCTCCCAAATATGCAATGACCCCGGAGGATATGAGAACGTCCCCTGTTAAGTATGGATAGGATTTTCCTAAATCAATTGCAATTTGCTTCCATCGTCCTTTCTCACCGCCCAATCCACCAATGATTTGCTCTGCCCTCTCCAATTTTTTTGAGCAGTCAATAACTTGATTTTCCAACTTTTGTTTCCGGGCCTTTGTCTGTGCCATCGTTTCTTGGAGAATGCCAAGTTTTGCTTGGACTGCTGCAAGCTGTGCCCGCTTCTTTTCTAGAGCTGTCATGGCCACGCTGTAAGTTGCTTCAGCGGCCGCCAATGCTCTCTTTTTAGGGGCCACCACACGTGCCACAATATCGTATTTCTCAATTGCAAGTACCCACTTTGACAAACCTGGTTTGAAATTCATATTTTAAATACTTTTAACTTTAAAAATTGTTTTTTACATGGTTTACTAGTCCACAAAATATTAAACGTTTCAAAATGTGTCCATGTCGATATTTTACTCATATACTTACTTACTTAGAGCAATAATGTTGTCATACCTTCACAAGCAGTTGAGGCCAATTTAATTTTTTCAGGGTCAAAGTCAGGACTACCCACAAATTTTTTCCTAATCTTTGTTATGGATTCTAATGGAATATTGTCTTTATCATATTCTTCAAGATTTTGTAAAAATTTCATTTCTCCTAAAAGACGTTTTGAGGGTCCCCAGTAGTCTTCCATCTTTTTCCCTGAGCCAGCATCCGTCACCATATCTGGTTTCACGCCCTATGTCACATAGAATTATGTATTTTCGACAAAGTTTGCGAATTTTAGCCATTTAAAGGCATTTGCCCTAAGATGCCCAAAGGCATACATTGTAAAATAAATAGGTACGTTGTTTTTTAAAATTCGCAGTTTTATGTGTGACCTCACCCTTAAAATACAAACAGCTTCCATGACGAGGCGAACTGGATTTGGAGGATTTTTCATGGTTTTGACGACGGCAATATCCGCTGGGGTCAAAGTCTTTAAAGCAGCCATTGCTCCATTGAGGAGGGGGAGCGCCTCGGACAAGTCCGCATCACAATCGGCTTTAATTGCCATTGCAGCCGCGGCTTGCTCCCCAGCTTGTGCCTCATCTGCCCTCACAACTTTCTCCACTTCCGCAACTTCCAATGATTCCTTCTCCACTTGGTTCACAATTACCTCCACTTGCTTGGACGCCACAATTAATTCAGGCTGAAGACTCGTGAGCTGCTTTTGCATCTCACCCACCTGTGACGCTGCACTATCCAACTTGTCCAAGCCAACCTCATAACGCTCTTTGAGTGCGAGAAGATTCCTTGGATATTTATAAAATCATTTTAAGCTTTATAGGCTTATTTCTTTATTATCGTCTGTGAAGAATCAAAATTACCCATTTCGATTTTTAGCTAAAAACAAAATCAACTATCTACAAACTTATTCAAATATGTCTTGATGGCATTTAAATGGAAAATTTTACACTTTTCAAGCACATGAAATTAAAACATTTTGCATCTTTTCAAAAACATGGAATTAGAATGTTTTGCACCTTTTCGAAAACATGGAATTAGAATATTTCGCAACTTTTCAAAAACATGGAATTAAAACATTTTGCACATTTTCAAAAACATGGAATTAGAATATTTTGCACCTTTTCAAAAACATGGAATTAAAAAATTTTGCACCTTTTCAAAAACACTGAATTAGAGTGTTTTGCACCTTTTCGAAAACATGGAATTGGAATATTTTGCACCTTTTCAAAAACATGGAATTAAAACATTTTACACTTTTCAAAAACTCCTAATTAACATTCTACGCATGTTTTGTTTGTATGACATAGCTCCTTTTGATTGTAGCTTAAATTGGATATGGGTCATTTTGGCTCTTCACAGACAATGTGTGTGTCAGTGTCATATAATAATCATAGCAGTAATCAAATAAACTCTTTTTTCATTTGTTCTTCAATAAATTCATAAAAATATTTAATTTTTTAAGTACAAATTATTTGAATTACGTTCGTTTAGTGTCCAGCAAAGATTTAAATGTAGAAATCATTTCTAGATAGGAAGTTGGAGTCACATAGTTAAACCTAATAAAGTTTTAAAAATGTTTCAAAAATCTTAATTTGAAATTTAAGTTTCTTGACAGTTTTAATTAGTGTTCAATTGATGCTGCGTTGGTAAAAAAGAAATTACCGCTCTAATTCTTCTCTGAATGTTAACGACAGTCTTTCCGTGGATTGATGAAAGAAGCGACACATGAAGGAGCAGCCATCCCTCTCTACCTCTGTGAGATCAATATCTTTCAAGAATCGACTAGCAACTGCGACCAATGCATCTTCCGGCCAGTTCTATGATTGGTCACAAAATTGCATACAAAATAAAATACAGGCAAAATTTGGAGGGATGCGATTTTTTACAGATTAAAAAGCCTTAAAGACAAAGTTTGTCTGAAAATAGAAAATATGAATTAATTACTATTAATTACTTCAAACCAGTCGATGGTACAGCAGTTGACCATTGATGGAAATTTTCTAAGACGATTCCGGAAAGCGTTTCCAATGGGACTCATGGCAAGGACAACGTGAAGTTGCTGCTTTGCTCTCTCCACAAATAAATTAAATAATGCCACTGGACTCCCGTCCGTTTGTAAACTTCGATCTTTTTGTCGATCAATCCCACGCATTTTCTCACAAATCTCCGCTTTCTCATCGTTTGGAAATAAATTTGGCACTTCACCCGCATTCAATAAATTATTAATGTCTTCTAAAAATGACTCTTCTTTAATCTGGAAAATTAGTAAGAGAATAGAAAATAATTGTGGTAAAGACAAAAATAAAAATATTTCACAAAAAGAATCATTGAAGTAATTATTTATGATTTTAAAACCTGTGTATCAGTAAACAAGAAGACACCATGAGTTTCTCCGAATGTGGATCGTTTGAGGAAAACTTTTAAATCTTCATGAAATTCATTCAAACCATAGGATTTGTGAATCTCCACTTGAAACATATCATTGTCCATAATGTGGGCGGAGAGTCTGGTTAGAGATTGTCGGCCAGAGCCTCCCACGCCCACAAGAAGTGCATGACCTTTTGGTTGTTTTAACACACGAGTGAGTCTTGTCAAATGCTCGATAGCAAATCTAGAGAACAAAAATTAATGGAGCAATCTTTGTACAAATAGTAAATAGAATATGTACCTAGACCTACCAAAAAACATTTGACATTACAGATGACATCATTTATGGACGATCCCTAGTCCCTATTGTAATTACCTGAACAGTACTAAATTCATTGTCTTTTTAGAAATTCCATTATACTCGTCCAGGAAGCCCTCTACAATTTTCCGGAGATCATCTAAATTTAGAACTTCAGAATAATGACGATGATCCGATTTAGGGTCACAAAAATCACAATATACAAAACTTCGTAGTTCCAGTTCCGAAACCTATATTTTTTTAAAACAGAAGATACGGTAAAATTTGATTTTACAAAAATTTGAAAAGTGCGTGATTTGGCTTTTTTTTCATCACAATAGGAAAGATGTATAACAAATTAAACAAAGACTAAAAATGAAAAATGAAGGAAATTTTTACAATCTTGTCATCATTGACATCAAGACGTATGAGTAGCTCATGGAAATTCTCATAAAGTTTATTTTGTGTGACTTCTTGTAGATATTCATACAGCCAGTTTCGATCCCCATCATCAATGAGACGGTCATAGTACACGCGCAAAACTTCATGAACCCAGAGTCTCTTCAGTGCAGGGACGTCCGTCACAGACTCTGGCACTGATAGTAAAACTCCCTGGAAATTAAAATTAACTAAGTTCAAATATAGGTTGAATTTTTTATACGAAACGTATGAGTTCCAATACTGTACATTTTAAACTTTTTTTCCAAATTACGAACCTGAATAACACGAGCAAAATCTCGTAGATTAAACAAATAATGGGATTTGGCTGGAGTGGGAAGTAGACTGTGCATGGCTGACTTGTACACGGCCAGAGTGGCTGACACAATTTGATCCACACATGGATCAAATTCCTTTGAGAAACCCCTGTAGAAGAGTAATAAAAAAATTATCTAATAGTTCATTAAAAAAAATTAAATTTGTTTCCATAATAATAATAAATTTAAGTTACATTACTTTGCATCCAAATGCCACATCATGATACGATTGAATATTGTCAACATGTTGGAGTCTGTAAACTCATTTATTGTGATGGTATTAAAATGCCGTAGAAATCTTGGAGTGATTGCATTTCTACCGCCACCAGGTGGACCCATTGCTGAAATTATCTACAAATATTTTATTGAATCATTATTTTATTATAATTTCAAAGTGTTTTCACATATCACCTGTGAAGAATCAAAATGAGCCATATCCAGTTTTAAATAAATACAAATGTACTATCTACAAACAATATATTAATATCGTGTAATCCTTGAGGTATGCAAATAGAACATTTTACACTTTTCAAAAACATGTAATTAGAACATTTTCCGTTTTTTAAAAACATGTACCTAATTAGAAACATGTGATTAGAACATTTGACACTTTTCAAAAACGTGTAATTAGAACATTTGACACTTTTAAAAAACGTGTAATTAGAACATTTGACACTTTTAAAAAACGTGTAATTAGAACATTTGACACTTTTCAAAAACGTGTAAATCCAACATATTGCACATTTTTAAAATTCATAATTAACATTTTACGCATCCAATTAATTTAGCGTTTTTGATTAAGTAGCTCATTTTAATTCTAGCGTAAATTGGTTAGGGATCATTTTGGTTCTTTACAGACGATATGCAACTGTTGTACGAGATTGAATAGTGAAAGTGAAAATTGTGGATTACTTGAACATCAACTAAATGGATAGGGGATGAGTCCACTTGGTCGTACCACAGCCAGTGGTCAACCCATTGACGGAGTAATTCAATCGGTGGCTGAGCTCCGTATGTCTCACGAATAGGCATATTCAGGTCATCCACGAATACAACACATTTTTTACCCACCGGCGGACCGAATGTACCTGGCAAGAAGATTGCAAAATTAATTAAGTGCAGTCATTTGCAACCAAATAAAATCAGTATATTGCTCATCGTCAGTTAAACTAAAAATAACGCAGTGGAATATTTTGCAGTGGCAGTCAACCAATGTAGTAGTATAAGATAGGAACATACCTTTTTTCCTCTTGTCCAGCTTACTCATAATAATATTCTGTGTTATATTAGCTGATGTCTGTGCCGAAAAGGAAACGAGACATGGTCTGTACACATTTTTTTCCAGTTTCTTCAGTAAAAAGTCCTACACGTTCGAACAATTACGATTTAAAAAAAATTCATGTGCCCATGACGGTATAGTTATAGTTTTGTTGAGGAGATAGTAATGTTAATAAAAACTATTACATAGTTATAGAGATCATACAATAATGTAAACAGATTTCCCTGTCCCCGTAGGTCCAACAACAAGAAGAGGCTTTTCATGCGTCACTAAAATCTTCATGAGATGACTGTAGCGGACAGTGTCAATGGTGGGGACAATTATTTGATTCATTTGAATTTCTCGTGGGATGGGAGGGGCTGCTCTCAATTCATGCTCCCAATGCTCCCAAACCCCAGCACCCTATTAATGTCATAAAGGAATTCTCAATTTTAATTCTTAAGCGTAGAGGTGATAATTTAAACGGTTGCTGGAATAAACACACACACTCAAAAGTGTTATTAATAAAAGCTGGAAATTAAATAGAACTTGACATAAAAAGAAGAAATGTAAAGGGTATATTGGTAAATGTACTTCTTTTATGAAGTTGTAGTTGTAAAGGCTCCCCTCGGGAGGATGGTTAATCTTCTCGTGCCTTTCCTTGTCATCTTTCTCATCTTGCTCCGCTTTTTTCTTGATAAGGGATCTGAATAAAGCATCAAATTTGGCTCTACCATCGTCATCCGTACTCGCACCGATTGACCATGTAATTCCAAACACGAATATTCCCTGTAATTTTAAATATAAAATATACACATATTATGTATGCAAAGCATAAGTGCAAAAGGCGATATCTGCACCATTAAATAAAATGCAAAATACGATATTGTCACCATTAAATAAAATGCAAAATACGATATTGTCACCATTAAAGAAATTGCAAAATGCGATACATACACCAATAAATAAAATGCAAAATTCGATATCTGCACTCTTAAATAAAGCGCAAAATACGAATATACACCATTAAATAAAATGCAAAATACGATATATACACCATTAAATAAAGTGAAAAATGCGATATCCACCCCATTAAATAAAATGCAAAATAAGACTATACACTATTAAATAAAATGCAAAATGCGATGTCTACACCCTTTAAATAAAGTACAAAATGCCAGATATCGCGTTTTGCACTTCACTTTAATACTGTAGATATCCTATTTTGCACTTTATTGGTACAGATAATAAGTTTTGCACTCTAAAATAGTAAAAAGTAAAAACGTAGCACCCAAGTAAAGCTGAGCATTAAAGATCTTCATTAAAGAATATTATCGCAAATTAATTAAATTAAATTAAATTAATTCTAAAAATAAATAAAAATGTATTACCTCTATGCGGGAATACTGGGTGTTCATTGTGAAACTTTTAATGTACTTTTCCTCATTGTACTCATCCATCATACTCTCAATTATATTCGTTGCTGATCGAACAAGAGTTGAATTCGTTGTTGGGGCGTGTTCCTATTTTTGGCGTAGTTTGTAAAACACATTTCACAATTAGTTTAAGTATTTGGAAAATTAGATATAATGCTACATCCTAGTTAAATTATAGTTTGAGAAAGAAATGCAATTTTTCTTTCACCTTTAAGCCACCTTTCCGGAGCAAATGGAGGAGAGTGGGAACAAATCGGAGGAACAGCTCTTTGAGATAATCTTTGATAACGTCAGGTGTGAATTTTGGAAGTACATTCAGCCAAGAAATAAGCAAAGGTTCCCATCCCAATGTTTCTGGCTCCATGTAAATCATTCCACAACGTGAAACCTGTGCGAGATTTCCACAAAAAAATAAAATTAAAATTAAATATAATTTACAAAATTTACTTTCACTCTCGACTTTAAACTTTCTTCGCCGCAAGGATTCTCACCGTGGCTGGAGAGGCAGCCTCCAAATCCATGGGCTCAAAAATCAGATTACAGGAGTTAGACAGCTGAATGATTTCGCCGGACATGAGACAAAGTTTCTTGTTGTCTATAGCAATTTAAAATCAAAATATATTTCCTATTCTGTGTTAACCAACAATAAACATTTATGTGCATTATATTTCAATATTTTATTTTCAGTATTACCATCAAGTACAGTGTTCATGTTTTCAATCCAAATAGCATCGACAGGTCCATCAAAAATTAACCATTTTCTGTTCATTGAAAATAAAATGCGGATTTATGATTTTAATTAACTATAATGATAAATTCCCTGTATCCCGTAACCCTCTATTCCGTACAACTTGCGTGTAAAAAAAACTAACCTGTCTGGAGTTTGAGCAGTGGCAAAAATTCTGTAATTAATGGCTAAAACACCGTCAGACCATTCATGAGATGCAGGATCGAAACGACCGTACAACTGACCCATTGTAATTGCTTTTGGATTAATCACACAAATGTGCACCTTATTTTCTTCCATTTCTTTCTACATTCGTTCCGAAGTCAAACAAATATATTTAAAATTATTCTCAAGAACGCATAATATTTTTGTAGAAAATTAAATTGAAAGCGCTCCGTACCCTTTCACACATATCTCCCAAAGCCCCAGCAAGAACTCGGTAGGAGCATGTTTTCCCACCAAACGGGAGACCCACAATCATAAATCCATGCCGAACCAACATCATTTCATACACTTGCTGAACTTTCTCCAAAAAGAAAGGTGTACACTGCAGGTTGAGCCTTCGGCAATTGTCTTCCACAGCAATGTTGAGCAGTTCGTAGTCTGGCTCGGGTAATTTCACTCCAGGGAACAAGTCAGATGTGATACCCTACATGATAATAATTATACCAAAAATCAAGCATCATAACATTTTTTTTAAATTACTAAGGACAAGGGACCAAAGGACACTTGACATACATGGAAGAGTGGCAAATCATGGGATAAGAACTTGGCTAAATTAATATCCTTAATGGATCGTAATATAAGGATATCTTCAGACTCGTCGGGGTAGCGTAGCTTCAAATTTCCAGCTGCTAACAGTACAGACTTTACAGCTCGCATACCTACGAGTAAATAGCATTAAAATATTTACAAACTTCTCACTCAATATTAATTAACAATACCATATTAAATACCGAATTAATTCAAATAATTATTAGCAGAGCCGGATAATGAGACCAGCGCAGGCAGTCCCCGCTGCTTTAATTTTCAAAAAAATGTAAATGGAACATTTTGCAGTTTTCAAAAATATCTAAACAGAATATTTTGACTTTTCAAAAACATGCATATAAAAATTCTTGTACATTTCAAAAACATGGAAATAAAACAGTTTCCACTATTCTCAAAACCTGTAAATAGAACATTTTGCACTTTTCTGATTCAAGTAAAAAGAACATTTTAAACTTTTCTAAAACATGTAAATACGACATTTTGCTTTGCCAAAGAAAATCATCAATAAAATCAAAATGGTAGTTTTTGTATGGTAACAAATTGCTGCCTAAAAGCAATTCCTTCCTCCGGCCCTGATTATTAGTAAAATCAATATCAATTATTAGTAAGTCCATTGTTTCGTTAAATGTAATGGACCGCCCTCATTTATGGTGCAATAAAATAATGGTTTTTACCGTAATCGTAGTGAGACTGGGAGGAGAGTTGTTCCGAGCAGAGACGGTATGTGGCCACAATTTTGATGGCTAGTGGACGGGCGTTCACAAAGCCACATGAGTACAGAGAAATTTCGGAAATGAGAGCGTAGTCTGGGACCATCATGGCAACAGAGCGGAACAAAGCCTGATAAATTCAATAAACTCATCTGTACTGTGATAAAAATCCTTTAGGAAAAATTAATGCTTCATGTATATGGCAATGACAATAAACAGCATGCCTTTTATTCCTATAATCAAATTCGACTTACGATTTTTTTTAGGATTTTTATATTTTTTTATTACCTTAAGATTATCTGGAAGCTCACTTCGCCCAGCGTAACCAGGATTCATTGTAATAAATACGGCACATGTGGGATCCAAGGAAAGCTCTGTGCCTTCAAATAACAATGCTCGAGACCCACTGTTAATTCCACGTTGAATCGTCAGAATCTGCTGGGCAACCACAGAGAGTACTTCCAAGTCAATTCGATTAAACCTGGAAATAGAACAACCATACTGGTAGTGTAAGCAATAATAGCTTCATTTTATCTTAGGATTAATATAGGCAAGGGAAACGATACAAAAAATAAAAGTGTATATCAATATAGAAATCTGCTTTATTCTTCAAAACGTACTCATCAAAACAACTCCATGCACCGCAGGAAGCCAGACCCTATAGAAATTGATAAATTAACATAGTGAAAGCACCCAAAATTTTGGAATTTTAAATACACTTTAATTATTATTTTAATTATTTGCAACTAAAAATATTGTAGTCAATGTGAAACCTTAAAGAATTTCCCCAGTGCAATGTAGTCGAGACCGTCTGAGCAGTTGAATACGACACATTGCTTAGCGACAGCCTTGGCCAAATCTTTCGTTGTTTCTGTTTTCCCTGTTCCAGCAGGTCCTTCTGGAGCTCCACCTTCATTGTTTAATCAAAATAATTAGTGTGATTTATAACTATGTTAAATATATTTTGCTTCAGAAATGAACACGATTATGGTTTCAGAAACAAGCGAAAAAGTTCAAATTATTACCGCTGCCAATATAATATTTTGTAAAACTAAAATAATTTCAGTTGGTCAAAGGGAAATTTGAGACTGCCAATTAGTTCCTTCACGTGCTTGCTATAAATATACTCAAAGAACGGATCAAATTAACAAACCTAAATGAAGATGCAAAGCTCCAAAGAGTGTCCTATAGCACCGATCCGTGAGGGGTGTGATGACCAAACGGGGGGTATTCCCGAGATATTCGTAGCCATATGGAAGCATTGAATTAATCATTCTTGTGATGGATTTATTATCCTCCCAGTAGTAGCGAAGTTGAGCGAGCCATTGGAAGTCTTTGTCATTGGAAGTGTTCATATCCACAAGAGTAGTTAGAACATCCCGCGCATGAACATCAAGTACAACCAAAGCACCTAAAAAAATAGAAGAATTTAGCAATTACGCAACGTAAGTGTCCCGTTTCATAAAACTTTAAAACCTCCAGACTACCGAGTACAGCACACAGTATTTCGAATATATAGAGTATAATTTTTCAAACATAAAAAATCTACTGAAGAAACTAAATGGAGGACAGAAAAAATTTAGTTTCTAGAGAATCGGAAATTTGACACTGAAAATGCTAAAACGATTTTTACCCAGCGTGACCCGATTTTGTTTGCTCAGTTTTCCTCGGACCAAGGCGACGACTTCATTGATTTGGCTATTATTTATAAGGAGGTACTTAGCCATGGCATCACCCCCCTTGGCCATGGCTTCATGAATCAAGGTCGTCCAGTACGTGCAAGTCACACACAGAACTGCCTGACCAGGCCACACTAATACCCACTCCCCTCGGGGCTTCACTGTGTAGTCCTTGAGGGCCTGCTCAATTTCCTGTAATGCATAAGGGATGGTCCATAAATTGTGTCACACAAATTACTACTCTTTTAAGACCGCCCCACTCACATGTCATCCACTGACCCTACCAATGACAGCATTTATGGACGACTCCATAAATGAGCCAGTGACGCCAGTGATTGTTATGTGGCGGTTGTGATGGCGGGAAACTGGAAACTTACATAATGAATACTTTTCTTCATTAAATCTTCTAATTCAACAAGCCATTTTTCCACGGCCCCTCTGGCTTGCTCAGTATTTATAATTCCTTGTAATTTAATGATTTCCATTTCACTGGACTGCATATGAGTGACTTCTAGATCTTCAGTGAACGTGAGGCGGGCGATGCCTTCAAAACATTTCTTCAAGTGAGGCTGTACCCTATGTCAAGCGAATAAAGTAAAGTTGCTTCAATTTTTTATCATTGTAAGTATTGTAACTTAAACTAGCGTAAGGTGCTGGTCGCATGGTTTTATGAGTTCGAGTGAAAAGCGGAGTAGTTTTTAAGTTATTATTAAATTAAATTTTTGTCTACCGTTTCGGATCTTTTGTTTCTGCCAAGATTTCTAAGAGTTCATCATTGGACAAGAAGAAGAACCTAGGGAAGGTGAGCCTCTTCTTCTCCAAGTAGCCATTGAGTCCTTTTTGTATGATCTCGAGCATGTCATTAGCTTTCTTGAGTTTCTCCACAATCTTGTCAATTTTGATAATGGATAGAACTTTAGGATCCGCCACACCGTGCTTCATTATATCTCTGTAAGTCTTGTCCACATTCATGAAGCGTCGACCCTCCTCCGGCATTTGTGTCATGATATCCGGTGAGGAGAAAATGGGCTCCAAGTATAACCAAGTTGACTGTACTTTCAACCACTCATCCAAAATTTCTTGAAGAAGAACTAAATCCTTTTCCCAAGCACTGTGTGACCAAGAATCGGGTTTTATTTACATCAAGCTTAAATTTAATTTGTGGTCCGAATCAAAGTATCAAAGTGAAAGGTACATATCAACCGTTCATATAGGATGTTTACATTAATAGAATAGATATAGGAGATAGAATTTAAATGTAACCTCATTTCCTCAAAGAATGGTTTGACAAACGGAGAGCCCAACATAGTTTGTGTTTTGATGATATGATCATCTAGTAAAACTTGGATTTCGTCCACTGAGGAAATTACATACGTCCCAGTTTCTCTGCAAATTTATTGAGGTTATTTGTTAGTATATAGTAAAAATTAATGGAGAAAATTATACAGTAATATATCGCTTATATTTATCGATGTTCTGTTCAACTACGAACTGTATACCTGTAAGGAACAATTTGGAAAACCATATCAGCCCATTCAGTCTTCATCTTTTCCAAATTCTTCTCCAGACTGTGTTCCTTGGAAGCCGCCTCACTAATCATTTCAAACTTGGGTAAGTACTCCTCCAAATTCATGTCAATGACTTTTTGAAGTGTCAAATCTGGAGATGGTCGAATGGGGAAGCCAACGATTTCTGAAATTTTCTCCCAGTGTCGATCTCGCAGTCCTGGATTTCCCAATGTCTGAATAATTGGCATCTTTTCCTTGAAAACTTCTATCGTCTCTTTCACCTGATTGGAAGGAAGTACATGGTTAAAAAAATACCACTTACGTTATATTCTTAAAGGATAATTATGCAATATTTTGTGTATGCTCGACAAGAAGGCACATATTTGATACTTTTTACTAACCTGAGTAACCATGTCTCTCACTACCGGAATATCTTGGAATGTTTTCTCAAGTTTGAAGACAGTCCTGTACAAATTACTCACGTCATTCTCAATTACTTCCGGATCATGTGTACCGATCTGACTATTGAGCCATAGATCCCGTTTTTCCTGGAATTCTGTAGCACTCTCATACAGTCTGAGGTATGGGGAAAGTTTGTCTGAAATCTGTAAATGAAAAGATTAATAAACGTTATATTTTAATAGACGCATTTTTTTTATCTGTCCAATTCAAGGCATGTTCTTCTGATAACGTATGAACGTATCGCAATGCGAGTGAAGTTTCACAGTGCCCCGTATCCATTTTTAGCTAAAAATTAAATGCACTATCTACAAAAATGTTATGATCCTAAATCCAGGTAAGTAAATAGAAAGGGCACAATTCCAAAGCATGTAGATATAACATTTGCACATTCCAAAAACATGTAAAAAGCATTTTGCAGATTTTAAATATATGTAAATAGAACATTTTGCATATTTCAAAAACATGTAAATAGAACATTTTGCATGTTTCAAAAACATGTAAACATTTTGCACATTTCATAAAAATGTAAATAGAACATTTTAAACTTTTCAAAAACATGTAAATAGAACATTTTGAGCTTTTCAATAAACTCGTAATAATTAGAATTTTGAGCATCTATATCAGTGATTTTTATGACATAGCTCACTTTAATTCTAGCTTAAACTGGATACGAGCCCTTTTAATTCTTCACTTACGATACTTTTTATCACCATCATAATAATATTATGTCAGACTCATACTTGTTTTCTCAATGGATAATTTGTAGTCTCCCAACCAAACATTTCTTCTTCCCGATTAAATTTATCAGCTTTGTCAGCGGCTGCTTGTAATTTTGAATCCAAGATTTGAGCTCGTTTCAAGTATTTTGGTAAATCTTCTATGTCTCCAAAATGTTGGAATTCCTCAACTTGTTTAGCATATGACTCTAGTTCTTCTTCAAATCTGATTCTCTTCAACTAAATTTAAATAAAATATCAATAAAATTCTCAGTTTTAATATCGAATGTTTCGGGTTATTACATTTATGCGATCTAATATGCTTTTTAGATTTTATTGTGTTAGTGTTAATTTACCTTCAAAGCTTCCTGGAATTCGATAGATTTTTTGGCAATGATAGTTTGATGTTCTTCCAGTACTGCTGGCATTCGATTGCACCATTGTATAGCTTGGGACATTAATTTCGAGACGAGCGGAGATAATTGCGTGTACTCTGCTAAAAATACATACTTTTTGACGTACTCCGTGACTTGGTGTTGCATTTGGGGAAGGACTTTCTCCTTGATATTTGCAATTTCATCTTTGAGTTGAAAAAGCTGCTCTGTACTCGTTGGAGTGCTCAGTGCTTTTTCACATATGGACTCGTACTCGTCAACGCATCTGTAATTTTTAATATACACGCAAATGTAACCAACATTAGTATATTCTGACTATAAAGTTTTTGTCTATAGGTTTTAGAAACTAAATTTTTGAGATAAATTCTTGTGATTTAGTAGTGTACTCTTTTAAAAGGGTGTGGAGCTCATGGATCATTTTTTCCAAGAGTTTGTCCCTCGTTTCGGAAGCGTGGTGAGTTAATGTTTTCAAAAGTTCGTCACAGAACACGTCAAAAATCCCAATTTGTGTTTTGGCATCGTGAGAAGTGGGTATTTCCTCCGAAAGATTATGGAATACTTCTACCTGCTCCGCCAACTCATCCCAAGTTCTCTCTTGATTTATGAAGGCCTCCACCTCGTCGTCATTCTGTAGTTGGGAAATTAATGCTGAGGTTATAATTTCATACCACCATACAGAAATATTCGTGGAAGTTGATTCATTGTTGTTTGTATATTACAGAAGTGGTCACGCCAAATCAACTCCACATATTTTTTTTTTGAAAAGAGCATGTGAAAAAAAGTAGATTTGCTTAAGAACATGATGCAAATGGGCATTTTGAATCGCTAAGTGAGATTCTTGAAAATATAAATTTCCTAATGGCAATTCAACGGGCGCCATATTTATAAAACATGTAAAATCGTATTAAATGAGACCACGAAAAACACCCCATTTTCTGAAGACAAAAATAATGTTTTTGAAATATCAAAAACCTAGAAATTACTTCTTAGATAATGTTCAGGGAATTACAAAAAACTACACTTTTTTAAAAAATCGGACGAAAATTGTAGGAGCTGCAGGGTTCCAAAGAATTAAAAATTCATTTTCAGGCCAACTAAATATGGCGCCCGTTGAATTGCCATTAGGAAATTTATATTTTCAAAATGCCCATTCGCATCATTTTCTTAAGCAAATCTATTTTTTTCACATGCTCTTCTCAAAAAAAATATAATGAGCCGATTCGACGTGACCACTTCTGACCCTTCCCTCGTTAGTTATCGTTTAAGAAAATCACAAGAAATGGAGAAACTAACATCTGATTTAAATAAAAACGAGTATTTATTATAGTTTGCCACGTATTCCATTGGACCCTTTGCTTCTTCACGGAAAGCCTTGGTAATCGCATTCTTCGACCTCTCTACATCCTCAGGTGTAATTTTTGGCTAAAAACAGTCATTTGAAAGAATATAGTATCAAACACACGTGCATCTTTATTTTAAATATCATGAGTGAAGAATCAAAACAGGTGAAATCAAATTTGAGCTAGAATTAAAATGAGTTATATGTGTAAGATGCGTACAATGTTCTTATTTACATGTTTTTGAAAAGTTTTAAATGTTTTATTTACATGTTTTTTTAACAGTGCAAAATGTTCAATTTACGTTTTTTGAAAGGTGCAAAATATCCTTTTTACATGTTTTTTGAAAAGTGTAAAATTTTCAATCAACATGTTTTTTAAAGTGCAAAATGTCCAATTACATGTGTTTGAAAAGTTCAAACTTGTCTATTTGAATACTTTCTGGATCATGGCATTGTAATTGTGCGTAGATAGTGTATTTCAATTGTGTAATTGAAAATGGGTATAGGCCATTTTGATTCTTCACAGACTACACTTGTTTGCTTTTAAGTATAACATAGAGATTAAATATATTTTTCTTGTTGGTTACCCTCAGAGTTGTAGGACCTTCTTGCCCCCACTGACCAAATATTTTAGATTCGATTCTAGGAAAGCTATTGGTTGTCTCTAAGATTCCATCCACAACCGCTGTTGTAACGTGTTCCCAGTCTTCGAATGAAGGCACTGGTCTCAATTCACCCTGATGGGTTATGAAACGGATTTGAAATTTGGGACGATGCATTGGCTCCTAAATAAATAGAATTCAATTTGGTGTTTTAAAAAAATTGTATACTTTTACAAGCTTTGCTTTAATTTTAATTAAACTACAGTAGTCACATAACTAAAACTATTGATCTAACTTCATTAATTTTTTTTTAATTTATCTCTTTTCTTATTATGTAGTACGAAACTCATCCTACCTACTTACTTACCGTTTTCCCACTCATAAAGTCCTCATATTCTTTAACACTGTCATGAAATAATTGCTGTAAATTCGTTTCCATGAGCGTTGCAACACAATTAAAGAAGGATTTCATCCGCCCCTCTTCGTTCGCTTTCGGAACCAAATTCTTCTTTGCGGCCTACATTTTTTTTTTGCAATAATTAAATATATTAAAATGCCTTTTTTAAAATGTAATTTAAAAGTATTTCTATGTAGTCGATTTACCGAAACTAATGTTGATTGAATCCCTTTAATCCATTTTTTCAGCAGTACACTTCGGACATCATCCAACATTCGTTTAGCTAAATCTCGGAACTGTCTCAGCGTAAATGCATTTCGTTGGTCCCCCATTATGTGAGTATCAATTAATCTTAAATTACTAAAATTTTCGATATTTTGAATTAAACTTCTACATTATAATTTATTATGATGCCAAAAAGAATTTTAATTTGGAAATAACCAACCTAAAAACAGCGACCCATACACTGTTAATATATCCTAGGACAGGGTTAAAAGCATGAAGATGTTTTAAAAGCCTTGCACTGGAATTTAAAAAGCTTTCATTCCATGGCTTGGGGACAAGTCGAAGGATGGGATCTTTCTCAGCTCCGGAGTCCATCTTGGGCGGCGTGACTTTGTCCGGTTCATGAAGTACAAAATCCACGATAGCTCTCTTAACAGCCACTCGGTAGTCATCACAAACTTCATCCGAGAGCTCAGCGGAGATGGTGTAGTATTTATTTTTTAAATCTGTTGGAATGAGTTTCCATATATTATCGAGCCATTTCTGCTCCATGGGTGCAATATTGACAGCGTCCAGGCCATTGTGGACGTAGAAACTGTAGCGAAGTTCTCCCAGTTCTTCCGGTGTAGGGTCGAAGGACAGCTCTAACTTCAGGGGCTTCCCATCATCATTGTCAAAGGTGTCGCCTATATTTGCATCGTATCTTTGAGGTCCTTCCTCCGGATGCATCCTTTGAATTAATTTGACTAACGCTTCTCGAAATTCTTCTCGCCGTCTTTGATTTTCAGCCCATTCTCGTGCTTTTTTCTTATTTGTGAATAGAAACATGAGAAATCAACTTTAACTTTGAAGAAACATTGATAAACATTAGAAATATTGAAACAAATCTTGTAAGCTTTAATTTCTAGCAATATTAAACTTTCATAATTTTTTCGAAGATTAATTTGAATGTGAAGAATCACAATGACCCATATCTATTTTTAGCTGAAAACAAAATGCACTATTTACAAAAAGAAATTAAAATATCATGATATTTCGAAAGCTTGTTAATAGAACATTTTACAATTTTCAAAAATAAATAAAACATTTCACACTTTTAAAAAACAAGTAAATAGAACACTTTACACTTTTAAAAAACAAGTAAATAGAAAATTTTACGCTTTTAAAAAACAAGAAATTAGAACATTTTACACTTTTCAAAAAACATAAAACGAACAATTTCCATTTTTAAAAAACTCGAAATTATAACATTTTACGCATATATCTCATTTAATGTTTTTTTTCATAACATAGCGCATTTCGATTCTAACCTTAAATTTGAATGGGTCATTTTGATTCTTCATTGATATTACTGAATTTTAAAATGATTGAAAATATGAGTTTAAAATTATACCACTGGTAGTTTTTTCTTCTTATGTTCCGGCATCACATGAAGGTCATCATCCACAGCATGCTTTTTCTTCCGACCTGAATTTAATTTGAGTCCTTGAGGAACACTGTAGAGATCTTCTGCAAGTATTTCTGGTCCTTTGGCCGAAGCAGATATAATGAGTGTGGGTGGGGCTGTAATCCTGGACAGCTCTCCTCCCCCACATCGCAGTTTCTTAAATCCTTTGCTTTTTTCCTCCACTTTGCTCGTGAGGGCTGCCTTCGTCTTGGAACGTAGGCGCGTGGCTGCATTAGTTTTATCTTTGTCATTTTGAAATAGATCCTATAAATAAGATTTTGCAGTACGTTACTTTCACTATGTAAATCCACTTGCAATTTAAAATTCAAAGTACCTACCTACCTAATTACCTACATGAAGTTAAATACTACCTTCTTTTAGCTTTGGAGTTTAATTTCAATTCCGAAACAAATCTAAAAGGGGCATTCGGATACCAAATAATGCAATCTACCTTAAGTATAGTATGCCTACATAGGCAGATAGCAGTATTTGCAATAGTTACACAAATGCAACAGCCGATGGGGGAGCTTCACGATTAAATTTTTAATTTTTTAATAAAGTGTATACTAATATAATAGTAACATGAATTAGATCGTATTCTACAGTAACCTCTAATCTAAAAGGGCCACAAGCATTTGTTTCGTTTCCTTGATCCATGCTCAATGTAAAAAATCTCACTGATACATTTATTTTGTGAATACTCCGAACCTCATGATATAAATACCACACACCACATGGGAATTCAAATCACATAGTCCAAATTTTAAAAGTGCCTATCCACAAATTCCCTTAATCCTTTTGAGCACTTCTGGATTTTGGAGTTACTAAGCACCTGGGAAGATCTGTAATTTTCTGCTACATAAACGAATGCAATAAATTATTTCTTCTATAAACTGTTTCTGTTATTTTAAAATAAAAATTCTTTTCTTGAGCTCAAGTTTAAAGAAATATACTAATGCTTGAATTATTGATTCAACAGATATGCAGAGATGTATGGTTACGATGGTGATAATTAATCAATGTTTATTGATTGGTTGTGTCTGTGTGTATGCGGGCGAACCAGGGTATAGGGTCCAAATTTTCTTATTGGGGTAGGCCAAAGGAGAATTCATTAAAGGAGAAAGAATTTCATCCAATTACTTGTTCATTTTTGATTATGAGCAATCAAATTATTCCGTCATTTGTGGAATACTTAACTACCCTATTAAAATAATCATGCATGAATCTTTTTAAGGGATGATATGCTGTACTTAAATAAAATAAATTGTAATAAAAAGACACTGTACTCGAGTTTTCATTGAAACAGGAATGTGTTTTTATATTTATTTCAGCGACAATAATGTGTATGTAATGGTAGCAATAGTGAGTAAATTACATGGTAGAATAGTTTTGGTGTTGATGAGTAATCAAAACAAAACTTACGAACGTAGGAGTAGTACAACAATAATATTGGAGAATACCAAAACTTAAACTTAATGTGTAATTGTATATTATAGTATTTGTATATCATTACATAGTTAATTACTAATCATTCCTTTTCCGTTCTAAAACAAAACAACGCAACGAACGATGAGACTACCTAAAGCCTCGGCCTCAGATCGAAAAAGTAATCTCAGGCAAGTTTTAAAGTTGAAACGTACTTGTTACAACATTGTGACACGATACTATACATTAGACAAAGAAGTCAGCATTATGTAATGATTCGAAACAAAACAGAACAGAATAAAGATTATATAATAATTACAGATTTCTAAGTCCTTCCCGTTACCATCTAAGGCATACAGACGGAAACCAAATATTTTATATGGATTTCATTACCATTACACTAAACTTGTAAGTTCTATAAAATTAGGTAGGATAATTTCTTTGCAAATAAAGCTATCCTTTATCACAATCCGTAAAGGTTGAGAGTTTAAAGCTGTAGGGTTGTTTATCTAACATGTTTGCAATTCAATACGGTGCGATATCTTGAATCTTACCAGGACGCTTCATTTTAAATAAATCTTCGTTTGTAATTACACATGTTCACTATTTTTACACGGTTAACAAAAACAGGGTAATGACATAATATTTAAGATGACAAAGTTAACTGCTTTTGACAATATTTACGGCGCGACTGAAAGGGCACGATATTTTGATGAATAATTACTTAATACTAGATAAATTACGTTTAGTTCCTGACGGCGAAAGATTTTTTTAAAGCACAATTTTTTATGTATTTAGAGGAAAATTCTCGACAGCTGTTCCAGTTGAGGGCGCAATTCATATAAAAACATTGACAAGTTAAAATGTAATTTACGTTGGACATTTTAAATAGTTAAAACCCGTCACAAAAAAAAACAAATATAACTACTCTTATAAGTGGGGTTTAATATTTCTTTTATGGAAATAAGCTCCGAATGAAAACGTGATTGAACCAAGTGTGGAGGCTGATTGCTGAGAAATCGTTCGAATGACTTTTCCGAATAGCACACTGAATTAACGCCATTATTATTCTGCGCCATATTGTACGGCTTGTCGAGAATTTGTTTGAAAATAAATTACGTTGATTTAAAACTGGGTGTCATCAAAGGCCGATGTAGCTACAAAATATAAATGTAAGGACCAAAACTGCGACGCACAGCATCACTACTAGCCAAACCGGCATTCCTCCTGAAATGAATACAATATTGTGTTATACTAAAATATTTTTTGGAAATAACCACAGACATTAATTTTATTATGTTTTGAAATGATGCTTGGAAGTTGTTAACTTACTGCTTTGTTCAACATGATGTACCAGAATCTGGTTATCAATTGAAATGCTAACTACAGCCGCATCGCATTCAGCAAGCACAGACTCTTCGCTATGAAGTGCCGGAGGTAAAAACGCAAGCCCGGTAACGAAATTCTTGTGAGCTCTTTCTATATGCTTTAATCTCTGAAATTTTCAAGGAATGTAATGCAAAATTTACTTGAACTGAAAATTCAAGGAATATCAAACAACATCTACTACTATTACCAAAATGTAAGTATACAGTTTTGAGATAAAACAAAATGACCCAATTGCACTTTAAGCAGAGATAAAGGGGGCATACCTGTAAACTAAAACCAATATAAATATCGACATCGCCGGTTGTCATCGTACCAACTGCAATAAATTTTCCACATCGGCTAACAGCCAATGCTGACAAAGGCTCACCAGCTTGTGCAATTTTTGTAAGAGAAAAGTTAGGACCCGTCCAGTGCTGAATGTAAGATTTATTTTTTGAGCTGGTTGGGTTGAGTATCACAAAAAGGCGATTAACATTCCCTTTGTCCTCGATGACACCAAATCTAGGAAACCAAACAACAATACACTGTGCAGACATACATTATTTTACAAAAAAATCAATTTTAATTGTTGGGAAATTATATTCCAGCGTTCACAACCCACTTGCTTTTCTTATAGAGATATTTCCCATCATCCTCTGGCGGCAAATCGAGACTAATCTTCATTTTACCGTCTGTTAATGACCAAATTTTACATTTTCCATCCCTGCTTACACATGAGACCTACAAGAATCACAAAATTGTTTTTAAATACTAAAAATTAAACAATCATTAGCTAAAGTTAGGCACAATTGTCTTACTAATTTGCGATCACTGCTGATGTCAAGATCTGCTATTTCTTTTTTAGAAGCTTCGATTTTGAGTTTTTCTTTCATTTCAGGAAAATTCCATACTCGCAGAGTTCCATCTACTCCACCCGTAAGTATTAAGCGAGCGTCATGGGAAAATATTACAACATTCTGACAGGGATCATGTAAGCTGCGAAAAACAAAAATATGTTGAATAGTGATTACAGCACCTAATTATTGTCCTCACAGTGAGAGGGAGGACAATGGTGGCCGGCTGATTACATTCGTATCTGTTAAAATCTTGAAACTCAAAGTTGCAGAATCAGTACATTGAAAGTTAAACTTTACCAACAAAAATAAATTCTTGCTCAATAGCTGAATCTAAAACATACCTAAAATCAGTCTGTGCATTGCAAATTGGTGCAATGTCAAACACTAAATCAGACACTGAATGACGCTTGTTGCTAGCATTCACATTTTCCGAAGCGTCTTCGTGGTGCAGACCCGGAACTGATCCGTTAGAAGCTGTAGCTCGATGTCGCAAACCGTCGTTCCCAGCTAATCAAAATATTTTAAAATTAAAACCGTATTGATCCATATAAGCTCTTTCATACAATTAGAATGGTACATTAAATAAATAAAGATGTATACAATTTGTGAATTCTACCTCCAACATTGTCTGCCATATCCGGCGGGGGTGCGACTTTGATCTGAAACACATGACAATCCGAATCTCTGCCTACAGCAAGATAAAGCTTTTTGCCTCTATTATACACGCCGATGGCACAGTTCATTACAGATGCATTACTTGTGCTATACCTCTGAAGTTCAAAGGCAACGTAGCCATTGTTTTCGTAACCAATTTCGCAAATAACCTGGAATAGTGGTTCAAAAAACAAAATATCTTACAAAACATAGTAGCAAGAGTGCCAATGTCTATGTTAACTCAATAGAATAGAAAGAGCTACAAACTCTACAAATAGCTAGATAACCAAAATCAAGACGTTCACTTATCAGTGCTACGTTCTGTCAAACTAAACATTTTAATTAATGAGAAAATATAAAATTAAAAAATATGGTCCTTACAAATCCGTTGAAAACTCCGGTACTAGCCGAACCTCCACCGCCACCGACCACGACATGATTACACGACAATGGAGCTACGGAATATAATGGAAAATTTATTTTCCCGTGAGGGACTGACATAATTACACAATTAAATTACTAAATTTTTAAAACATAAGACTTTGCCACATGAATACGTGTCACAAGAATTCTTTCAAGAGGCACTTGAATTTTACCGTCTTGTCACGTTCACCAAAGGATATTCTTTTTCAAATCTGAACGCGGGAGATATATGGAGATAATCAGATATGCAAACATCAGTAGCTTTTTACCTCAGCCAAGCGAGAAGGTTGCAGAATGCAGATGCAGACCAGCAGAGCAGTACACTGTACTGTTACATACAAATTTTACAGTAATAAAATAAAAATTTTCACACTTCACGTTGACCGCAGAAGTATAGAAGTATTTTATCATCCGCAATCCGCAATCCGCAATAAAAGCACAATTTCGCACAGGTTTGCATTATTTATTATTATTATTCTGTTGTTTTTTATTCGTAAGAGATATCAACACACTGAATCAAATCATCGGCTAATTCAAATGGCCCAATATGAATCTCTGATAAATTATCAGTTAGCAAAATAGCAGCAAAAGCAAAAGCGGTAAAAATATTCTGAGTTTTGCGTTAAGTAGTCGTAAGATACATTAGCTAGCGTATGTAAATGTAGACCATAGTTATTTGTACTAATCTCTTTTCTCATGCCGTCCTATGTATTCTCGTATTTAACAGCAATACCGTTTCCTATCTGCTTAATTTATAATTTATAATTGGATTCGCTAAACTACAATTTACTACATTTGACATTATTTCTAATAGGTAGATACTCTATGATGAAAATGAAGATATTATAGTTGTGTAAAAACCAGTTCTCAGAATATGCTTCAAGTGCATTTAAACCCTGGGCCTCCTTAGTTCCTGCAAATCACGTAAAAGTGGAACTCTGGATTGTGAAAATTACTATAAGTCGCAAACAATATTACTGGGATCCACAAATCTTGAGCTGAACTGGAATATGTCAGAATTTAATTGTCTGTTAGATGTTTTACGTATCATAGTTTCAATATTTTGTGGTCAGACATCTGGTATATGAGTTTGAAGCAGAAAAACACTGATGTGAGCCAAGGGCTGCAGGATAATGGAAACTTCGGGACAGAAACATTGTTGGTCTGTAAAATTGATCGGAGGGTACGTCCTTGCAGCTTTGGGCTTAGTAATTGCGTGTGAATATCTCCTTTACTACTTTGTTTTGGCCCAGGTAGGTATAGTAAGATATTGTTTGAAACATTAACAATTCCTCATTCAAATGTTGCACCTAAGGATATAATTATAATCTATTTATTCAAGTTAAATATTATAAATTTAATAGAATGATATCTTAACTAACAAAATTTATTCCTAGTGTTCATGGCCAGCTCATTCTTCACATGAAGCATCAAAGGACTCTGAGGTGAAAGCAATGTTTGTTGCTGACACACATCTCCTTGGTCCCTACCGTGGACACTGGCTAGACAAATTAAGAAGGTAATTTATGTGGTAGTAAAGTAAATAAGTGAACTAAGAATACTTAGATCCTATGGTAAGCGGTAGCCACCATAAAAAGCACTCTATACTACTGCAGTATTTACCATTTTTGTACTATTTTTTATAATTATATTAAAATATATTGTATATACGTTTCTAGTAACTACATTGGCTATTACAATCTGATAAATATTGATGGTGTTCCGCTTTAAAATATCAGTAAATTTTGTCTGATTTCAATTATTCCAGGGAATGGCAAATGCAACGAGCTTTCCAGGCTGCTGTTACGATTTTTAATCCCGAAGTTATCTTTTTTCTAGGTCAGTAGTTTTTACTCATGAATTGTAATGTAAAAGAACTAGAGATTTTGGTCCACTCACAACGTCCTAATATTCAGTGCAATTAAAAATCTTCAGTGATGAGTATTGAGATCAGATTTGTTTTTATTTTTTTAACCTTTTAAATTTATAAGCTTACTATTACAAAATTGCAAGTGTATGAGTTTCTTATGTAGGCATCTATATTTAATTACATACATTCGATAAAAAGCATGTTAACTAACTTGTCACCTTATGGTTTAGAACCCAGTTTGGAAATTATTTGGAACTAATACCACACTTCAGTCGTTGACTTCTGGTAATTTAACGGATTTATGTATCCATAAATATTCTTTGTCAGGAAAGCATGTTATACTGATATAGACCTACAAGTCACACATTCATGAACATTTTGTGACCTTTGGGTACAGAACGGATTGATACTCCACAATATTAATAATATATTGTCAAAAAAAAAACTTAAATACATGTTCAAAAATAGCAGACAAATAAAACAAAATGTAGAATAAATTACAAGATTGATCATGCATTGATCATTGGCACTAATAGCAGTACTCTGCTACTACTTAAGTACCACGTATTGAAATTCGCCAGTTCATTAAATGAAGTGTGGAAGTATTCAGATACTTTCGCATTGTGAAACTGTATGTGACTAATAAATGAAAGAGAAACTATGTTGCTTAGCTGTTTTAATTGGGTGGATGTTAAATTTACAGGATTGCAGTATGAAGTGTTGACAATACATTTGTAACCGTGTTTACAAATGTTTGTAACACTATTTACAAGTGTACAGGAAAATTGTTTACAAATATTTTGTAGCATTGTTTACAAATGTCTGTGTAGTGTGTTGACAATTGTGAGCAGAAAATGTAGCTTTGCGCACGATTCAGTCGGTTATAACGCTGTAGGAACTAATGCATGCAGTTTGATCTTGGACTCAGCTTTGTCTCTCATGGTTTTTTTATGTATGTATTTATTTTTGTATTGCAGGTGATCTTTTTGACGAGGGCTTGTGGGTTTACGAACCAGAATTTAAAGGTTATGTAGCTCGCTTCCGCCATTTATTTAAGGTCACAGACAATGTGCAAACTTTTGTTGTCCCAGGAAATCATGATATGGGGTTTCATTATGCGTAAGTTTGCTAGTGATATTGCTTATTGCGCATTTATTCAATTAACTAATTAAATTGATACTTATGCCTTTTTTTTGTTATTTAGGATAATACCGTATTTAAATCAAAGATTTAATGAAGCATTTAATACAACGTCTGTGAAACTAGTAAAGATTAAAGAAAGCACATTTATACTAATTAATAGTATGTCTTTACACCAGGACGGCTGTTTTCTGTGTCACTCAGCAGAAATTAGAATTCGAAATATTGCTGGTTTGTCAGCTACATTGCTACATGCACATATTTAATGTAAATTCGGAAATTGATGTACAATTTTTAATCAAATGATAATTACCAAACTAGGTTTTGATGTCAATTTTGATTATTTTTCATAGCCAAGCTTCAGTGTGAAAAGAATCCGCTCCGTAGAAATTGCGTGGGTCCAAACAAGCCTAAATCTCATGCTACGTACAGTAGACCGATAATACTTCAGGTACGTATGTCAGTATACTAATATTACAAACTGCGACCTCTCAAACGCTTAAACCCGCGTACAATAACAGACCCGCAAATTATTATAGAATATAGGGGATTTCATATTTTTCCTTGACTGTACTACAGATACCACCCGGGCTATAATTTTTTGTCTCGTTTTTACCTCATTTAAAATAAATTGCGTCATGTAAATGTGTTTAAATCATGTACCCGGATTCTATTAAGGGCCCTGGCTCTGTTTGGGTATTTACGGCAGATTAACGGAATTCTTTCTAAATGTTCATTCTTTTTTGATTCAGCATTTCCCTCTATATCGTGAATCAGATATGAGTTGCGATGGACCGGATGCTCCGCCTCTAGTAGAAAAACAAAAGAAATTCCGAGAAAAATGGGAATGCTTATCCAAAATATCGACGGATATTCTACTTAATTACTTCGAACCGAGATTAGTCATGTCCGGTCATACGCATCATGGCTGCTTAGTTCATCACGAGCTAACTGAGTCCGAAAAAGTGCCAGAATACTCTGTACCTTCCTTCAGTTGGAGAAACCGACACAATCCGAGTTTCATGCTGGTATATTGCTTTGCTAATAATACTAATTACTAATCATTTATATCAGAATTAGGATAACTGCCAGTTATTTTCAGATTCGTATTTTGTTCGTGCCAACCATATAGTTTGATTACAATAACTAATTTTTTTACATGCGCTAATAGAAATCGTAGAAGCGCGAAGGAAATGTATACTAGTTAATACCTCTACCAAGTAATAAAGTTTAGTATTTATGATAACTGTATTTTTGTAGGGAATTTTCACAAAGGACGAATTTTATCTCTCAAAATGTTTCATGCCGGAGGAGAAAACAATCGTCGCTTGTTACACCCTTGGCGTTCTTCTAATTTTGGTTTCAATTTTTGCGAAGTGCATTCAAAGTCGTCGGACTCACGCTGGTGTTAAGAAGGATTAGTAGCTATTACCGGATACAAAGTAGAGCAGTCTGCTCAGCCTTTTCGAATATGTAATATGAATTGTAGTGTTGAAGTCCTCTTGTGTTACCCCGGTGCTTACAATAATCGAGCATGAGAATAGGCAACTCGTAAAAGGGAATTGTACGGTTTGTGCGGAGTACTGCGGAGGTTAATGCAGATATGGAATGTTAATTTACCAAAAAGGAGGAATAAGCAGTCGGCGAAGAAATTTGAAACTTTGTCTCTACTTAGGTACCTACATCATTTACCACCTTTTTGAAGTCCACAGCGGAATAAGACATGTGATACATCATTTTAAAGCGCTTGAAAAATTGTAAATCCAGTATTCTCCTTTTTTACGTGCAACACTTTTTAGGTAGATTTAAAAAATCAGTTTTTACGAAAACATTTCAAACTTCAAAACTGAACATACGCTGAACATAATTATGTAGATTCTATTAATCATTGCCGTTTGAATGATATATCACTTGTGTGTAAGTGATACGAAGTAAGTGACTGGTCTAAATATCAAATATCAGATTTTGTGGGATTTGTCAATATATTGAATTCTCTAAAAAATTGCATTACTAAATCAGAAGCATGTTAAATTGTGTGTGTACGTAAAGAATGACGCAGTTCACAGCCTCGAGTTTTGCTCCCGAAATTAAGAACAACTATTTAAGTAGAATAAAAATTACTTGAGCTGCCACCACTGCTCATCGGAAGGATAAATTTACATGAACTAGAAACAATTACATATTCCCCATTTTTTCTCGAACTGGCTGTACCAAACCGATTGCCAATCCCTCGATCGAAATTGTATTCCTTTTATGTCCTTACAAATATATATTGTTGTTTGATGATTTTATGTGAGTTTACATTTTATAAAAACCATTGTTACAATCTAACAGCGTTAATTTTGAAGGTTAAATAAATTATTTTGTTAATTCATCAGTGATGTATAATTAACACATTTAAATTGGGATTAGGCGCAAGTAGTTATATCGGCGACAGTTCTTTTATTTAATTTAGGGTAAGTAGAAATGCACCGTAACAATTTTATGAAATAACTTTCGATCCTGGTAAAACGCTATCATTAAGGGGTCAAGTCTATGTGTTGACTCCTACATAAATGAGTTCAATATTTACTCTCCGGGTGACCTCATTATGAGAAGGGCGAGAGCTCTCAAATTAGATGGGCTCCAAAATAAAAGTTGTCTGACCGAGGCAAGGTTATTACGGTAATCACATAACACCTCTTCACTTTTTTCATAGATGAGTAATAATTAAATTGGTTTAAAACATACCGTCTGTGAATAACCAAAATGATCCATATCCAATTTAAGCTAGAATCAAATCGAGCTATGTCATAAAAACAAATTGAGAAACATGCGTTTGTATGTTATTTAAGAGTTTGTGAAAAGTGTAAAATGTTCTATTTACATGTTTTTTAAAAGTGTAAAATGTTTTATTTAAATATTTTTGAAAAGTTCAAAATATTCTATTTACCTGCTTTCAAGACATGTTTCAATATTTTTGTAGATGGTGGATATTGGTATATTTTTAGCTACAAATGGATATGGGTCACTTTGGTTCTTCACAGACGATATTTAAGACCAAGCATGTACACTATTTATTCGTAGTAGACTATTCTATGATCGTTTTAGTCTTACATAAGTGTAGTACTGCTTTCATACATATTTAACATAGCCAACTTGTGCTTTGTATTTGTATGCACTGTTAAGTAGTCTAAAATAGCACGGCAACATGGCAACCGTTTTAACATTGAATGCGAAAAACATAATACTTTGTTCTCTTCTCAAATTTAAAAATAGTTAAATCTTAAAGGGAGATCCTTACTTAAGGTTAACAATTTATTGTTGACTTTTCTAGTGACATCAAGGTCTTACTCATATGGCAATTTACAAACAGATAACTTAACCGACTGTAATGTTAATGGAATACAACTAAATGCCTGTAAATGTTTGACTGACCTTTTATTTGTTTTAGACCCGTGTGCTAAATTTTTGGCATCTCAGACCCGCGCCCTATTTCAGACCCGTATAGGGTATTAAGTTTAAGCATTATTTATTCTAGCTCAGTAGCTCCACACATGCAAACAGGGGAAATATAGGACATGAAACGGAGGTGGAAAAGTTGGCCTTGGCATGTGTTAGAATTTCAATAATTCCGTTAAGGATTCTACTATCGTTCTTTTTCTTTTAGTGTAATATTCATTAATAATTATTTTACTCGTTTCCCATCACCAAGGTATGCATAAATGTGCATTTGAGTAATTTCTGTGGATTCCCGTCGGCTGTCGGCGTCTGTCATCTTTCACTTGTCGTGTAGCACAACATGTGCCAACAGCAGTGCATATGTAACTTTATACACGCATATGTACTATGCAGTGTATATCTGTAGTGTAGTATGACATCCTAAGTTTGTATTTATTAGCTGGTCAATTTGTTCAGACAAAATTCGAAGTCCATGGCAAGGGAATCCTCTCAAGAATTGTTGTTTTACTTAGTTTCTATATAGTCGGTGATCTAAAAGCAGTGGGTAAAGCTGTTAAGTTAAGCTAACCATCGAAGGACATACGAGGGAGTATGCTGTTTTTCTGTCTTTAAGAATACAGCATTTTAACGTAGTGCATATTATGTGATTCTGAAATTATAGTAGGAGGTAGACTACCTACTACCCGGGTATATAAAGTTGGGTGAAGATCGCCTTTCCTAAAAATTAAACCAGGTTAATAATATTATTGGTCCTTGTCATGTCTTGTAATTAAATTACATTGAATTATTTACTTGGACATTTATTTCTTTATAGGTAACGAATACTATACGTGACTGTATGGTATGGTACGATTGGTTGTATGGATGACCGTGTCCTTAAACTCCTTTATAAACGCGCTGTATCTAAAAAGCAATAGAGTTTGAAATGAATGTGATACGAAATGCAAGACCTTACTCAAATATGTAGGGCAGAAGCATAATTATAGGATATTTAGAAAAAGAAAATGCAATTAATTTTATAGATACAAACATCATATTGTACATTGTAGTTTCAATATTTATTATATTTTTATTTAATTCAATATAGAAGAGTTATAATATGCGTCAAGTGAAAAAATATTTATCTTCTAATACCTAAATATAATTCCGTCACTAGTACTATAGGCATAGTGTATATCATGGCGATTACACATCAATAATACTGTTCAAAACTCATTACCCATACTTGAAGTGAATGATATAATATGAATAAATATTAAAATATGTATAACCATAATCTTTCTGGAAAAATAACTTAAGTAATTACTAAAACAAACTAGTTACTTTCATGGAGTAATTTATCTACTTACGCGTATCAAGTAGAGGTAGACAGTAGTTATACAAGTATATAATAAGAACATTCTTTTTTCAAAGGTATGTAGGAAATATGTGGAAGATGACTTGCACAATAAAAATAATAGACTAGGTAGTGAAGTTTCTTGTCACCTGCATTTTACAAACAATATGTGACCGTTAAAAAAATATAGGCAGGAAGTTTGGCCACTTAACTAGTAGTACATAACTGTTGCTTAAATTTTAAATTATATCCTACACCAAAACACAAAATTATAATACATTTTACTCGGTAAGCAGAGTAATTAATTAATTACCTTACAACAATATACAAGGCTTGTTTCAATATTCAATCACTTCTTATAAGTTCAACACACAAATGTGTTGCACATATGTAGGAGCACAACCCCTGAACTTAAGTCTTGTATTAATCTACAATACGATATAACTAGGATATTTATTGAATAATTAGATAATGTATCACTGTCGGAAGTTTTGTATCTTCCCAATGTAATAATGCAGCTATATTTTATACAGATACTGGCTAGGGTTTTAAGGAAAAAATTTCTCTAAATATTCATAATTTTTAACTATCAGTGATAAAATATAAAGTATACATTCGTGTTTCATTATACTATAGACCCTGTATACGATTATACATGTGTACGCTAATATACTTATAGTTATGTAGTGTGATTTGGCTTTCGGTTGCACTGAAATACAAAAAAAATTAAAAACTTAACTATTTAGCCGGTGATAAGAACCAAGCCTGGCAGTTTTCCTTGCATCTAATCTGGCAGTTTTCTTTGCTTCTAATCTGGCAGTTTAAAGCATTAGTTAGAGGTTTTCCCTCCTTACATCTTATACAAGTGTAACTAAATTGTAGTTGGAGTCACCATAGATCGATGGTTCATAATTAAATATTTTCTGATTTTGCATATTTTTTTGTTGCTAATAATCAGCTTCTTTTTCTGGAATATTCTGGATAATCTGCTCGTGAATGGCTGGTATGTTTAAAACTAGGGACATTTGGACGATTAACATATAAGTAATAAATAATGATGATGATCTGCGCAACACGATTTCTTTTAACTTTCGTAACGGTATATAAAATTCTATCAACTATTTGGAAAGGATTTACAAGCATATAATGTATAGACGTCCAGGCCTATTATATAGAATGCAAGGTGCGAAACGTTGTATGTAGCTTAAGGATTGTCTGCATTCATGTTGCGGAACCTCGTCCAGATGCGTTCACTTTCTATGAGGATACCGACCAAGTAGGGTTTCAGCGATGTTTCAGCCATATTACTGTGTCCAACACCTCTGAATGCTAATGTACCATCTCGGCCTGCATACTCCAGCATTATCTCATCACCTCCAGGGTGCTGTAATCAAAGAGTTAGCAAAAAATAAGTGATTAGATAATCAGGTTTCGTACAATTTAGTCATCTTATCTTTATAATTTCAAGTTCAAATGCATATATATTTCTTTTAACAGAGTTTATTTCATAAGTAGAAAAAAACGAAAGACAAAAGAATAAAACGCGGCACTATTAAAAAGGAGCCACTTCATCCTATTCAAGTCTTCTTATTATAAACAATAAATAATTTGGAACTGGACTTGAAAAAATTAAATCTGCAAAATGTGCTATAACTTTATATCTACAATCTCCATTCGCATTTTTTTTTCATTTACTTTTAGGAAACAACATAAACTATAAATAAGTACTCACTATAAAATATTATACTGATAAGAAAGACATCTCAAACTTACATCATTAATGAAGTCGGTAACATCATAAACACGATCGTAGATAATCATCCAGCAATCGTATGGTGTGTCATGGTATGAAACATCATCTAAAGTATACATTGGTAAGTCATCAGCAGTATTTGCAACTTCACTGGTCACCCCCGCGGGTCGTCGTAGCCATCTTCTTTCTTTGGAGGCAGGTATTGTGGTAGTTGTGGTAATTTGGGAATCAACTGGGGTCTTAGGATTGGTCAGGGTTGTAGAGGCAAGTGATAGTGCACTTCCCATTATCGACAAAACCTGTAAATTAAACAAGAAACAGGACATGAATTTAAAAATTCAAGTTATACAAAGGGGCTAAACAATTCATGTTGCCCCCAACTATCCAATGGGAAGCTTCCCATGTTCTGCACAAAAGCTCAGGAAATATATTTAATAAAAATATAATGTTCTTAATTGGAGGTTCAAAGAATTTTTGATTTTAAAGTTATAAGATATCAGAGAAACTTAGTAAATAGATTTTGTTCGTTTTCATTATTGACACTACAACATGCATTGTTCTTACTAAATTCCAGTTGTTATCTTATTAATCACTGTTTTATGCCATACAGGTTTTTTAAACTTACAAATTTATTTTGAGCTCAGCCTGCAATCTGCACATCAATAATGGTCTCAGTGGTCTTTGATATACAGCATGCTTTTTGTCTTTAAATACCTACCTACTCTTAAATAACATTAATACATAAAACTCCACAATAATCTATAAAAAAAGTCCGGTTTACTCTCATGTGCCTTGATGTAGTTATAGTTTCTCGAAAGATAGTTTAGAATGAATGGATTTTGATTTACAGCTAAAACGTATCCATTTTTATCTACACATGTTAATCACCTTAATAATGACATTTGTGATAGCTTCTCTAGTGATCCTGAGTTAACAGTATGTTATTTATATAATCTTCACTTAGTTTACAATAACCGCAATTTTTTTTTAAATTCTGGTCATCTATCATGTAATGGACAATGGTATACTTATAGTGCTTCCTTTCAGAAATTAAGAACTGAAATCGCTGAATTGATATTTGTTCCAAATACCTATATATTGATGATGGATACATTTACTAAATTCTGTTTCAGTTAGCTAGTTATTTGAGCGATGTATCCACTACTTTTAACATCACCACCACTGATACTATCTACTATCTACTCTTACCTCATCATCCCTGTTACTGGTTTTAAGTTTTTTTCTTGCAAGCAGACCGACAGAAGACAACTTAGACAACACGATTAAACATTGAAGATGAAAGAGTTATGTAAGGTAAAGGCAAATTGACTATAATTGTGATCCATCCTATGATCATGATCTTGCTCTTGCCCCACACACCACATATTATGTAATCAATCAAATTATCCGATCCTTACGTAAGTAACCACTACTGCTAAATTGTGTCCATGCATGACATGATAGTGCTGGTAACGGTTGATAATTATTATGCCTACATTCACTCAGTTGTTAAAACTACTGATTCTTTTACACATTTTAACCTGTAATAAATTGTGCATACTCGAAGCTATACTGAATAAATGAATACATTATAAACTATCTAAACATCTAGCATGGACAACGATTACCACATAACGTGGAAGTTTGAATAATTATTGCATTATGTAAGTACATTTAAATCTAAACAAGTTTTATTTCTACCAATCCTCCTTCACGATTTGTATAATTACAGACACGCCAACCAACCTCAGAATAAATTCAAGAATATGAATAGATTTTAAATTCATTTATTTATGACTTGTCATACCTGGTAACCGATGGCGGAGGCAATCGTGGTTGCTGACGAGTACTGCACATCGCTCACAAATTCTTCGTCCATTTTCCTTTCTTTTTTGACAACAAATTCGTAAATGATGAATACTAATAATTGTATTTTAGATTCCTTGTGTAAATATCTTTATTATATATAACTTTGTTCAACTTCACGTTCACGTTTTTACACTGACGTTTAGAAATACAAGTGTCAGAAGATGAAGATTAGACTGCAAGACAAAGTAATGCTACAAAAAAGTTCGTAATATTCACAGTCGACACGGTACAAGCAAAATTATTGTTCAGCACAGAGTTTTATTGTAATAAACGAAGAGCACTGCCTGCAGGACGTATATGGTTTCTTGTTCTTAAAAACTCGAACTTGGATTTTCTCGGGTTCGGATTCGGAAGTTTCGGAACGCTTGGTGTAGAAAATGTATACTGGATTTGATAATAAATTATTGTATAATAATTATTACAACTTGATTGACTTTACGACTGATTAGTTGAGTGACTGAGTGCAGAAGTAAAAAATAATATGCGAAATTTGAGACACGGTAAGCACGCGGTTCAAGTTTAGACACAAGAGACAAGTTCAGTGGGGCTCATATTAACATTTGTGATTGACTGAAGAGACTGAACGAAAGCATTTGCCTTTTATACATTCGACAGCCAAGGGTCAGAGCTTCGCATTTACAACCACAACGGGCCACATTAACTCACGTTGTATGTACATAATCTATGTATCTCTTCTCAGACTATTTGAACGATGCGTTTGCTTTTTTACATCAGTATATTAATCGCAATCAACTTTACGTACTGTTTACGTACGTACATAATATGCCTTCCTCGCCTCCGTCTCTGTCCCTCTATCCAAACTTGCTCTTTATGTAAGTCAATTTTATTTTATGAATTTTGATTATGATTTGAGAGAGAGATTTGCCACTCCGCGTACATTATACGAGGAATGAACAAGTTCAGTATAAATGCTCCACGTATGTACACATCATAAGCAAGATCAGCAGAAATCAGAAGTAGGCATATAATATGTAATTATAAATGTCTTTCATTTTACCTCGCATTTACATCTTTTCAGACGGCTGACTACGTTTAGACAAGTTATTGCATGAGATTAAATCCTCCAATTTCAGTGTCATGTCCATCCACATCATAGTTTTTACTGTGCCCCAAGCAAGTCCAACTAAATGTACCAAGTAGAAAGCTATTCATACTATTTCATACTCGTATTATTTCTATTCCTACCCGTCAGGCAGTCGTCAGCAAGTGGGCAAGTGCTATATACAATCAATATATATATGGATATGAAAGTAATTAAAAGATCTAATATAGTTAATAAAAAACAATTTTTTTCCTTAATCTAGTTTCCTCGTGTATTGTCTTAAAATATCTTCATATGATACAGTAGCCAGAGTATATAGTGAATGACGCGTGAAATTTTCTTATTTTTGGATGATTGCGTTTTAGTAGTACTACAAAGATTCATATAACTCCAGGGTCTCTTGTAGTTCCCGAATTCTTAATAACTCAAGGGGCATTTAGCATTGGATCAAATGGAGAAGTTTTTCAATTTTTTTGTTTTTACTTGTTTAAGTCCGGGTTCTAATTCTAATCTTCCCTGCGGCCCTGCGTCTAAGGGCAATAAATTTTGACGCAATTCTCCCCGGAAGATTTTTAAATGCATGTTTCTAAGGGACATTAATATGTAGTAGTCCTAATAATAATTCTCCTTGTTAACAGTCAGGGCCCGGACGAAGGAATTGCTTTTGGGCACCAATTTGTTTCCATACAAAAACCACCATGATTTTTGATGAATTTTAATTTTATTCATGGTTTTCTTTGGTAAAGCAAAATTTTGTATTGGCATGTTTTAGAAATGTTAAAAATGTTAGATTTACTTGCTTCAGAAATTTGCAAAATGTTCTACTTACGTTTTGAGAAAATTGTTAAATGTTTTATTTGCATGTTTTTGAAATGTACAAAAAAATTTACTTTGCATGTTTTTGAAAAGTCAAAATATTCTTTTTACATATTTTAGAAAAGTGCAAAATGTCCTATTTACAAGTTTTTTGAAAATTCAAACAGCAGGGGCTGCCTGAGCTGACCGCATTATCCGGCCCTGTTAACAGTAAGCTACCCAAGAAAAATAAATCGTACATGATTCCCAGTAAAAAATAAAATAATAAGAAAAATTCAAGCATTCCCCCTCCCCCCCTTTAATCTTACTTTTAGTCTCAGGATTCGGGAATTATTTACGATTTGCTACTGTGGACAGACTCCATAAATCTATCATAATCATAATAATAATATTGTTATTGAAGGAGTGCCCTAGCTGTCATTGGATTGCCATAGATTATCGTTTTTTGAATGCATATACTAGTATTTATAAGAATGCAAGCTGCAAGACAAACAGAAGCAGCCAGCTGATGAAATCTTGAAGCCTCGGCGCATCAGTAAATAAATAAACCTTATTTACAAAGATATAAAGTTGATGTTGCACTTGCACCCATTGACTCCAATTACAATAATTTAATGACGTCCTCATCACCTACCAGCACCAGCACTACTCACCGAAGTAAGCTTACTATATACTTACGTCTAGCTAATGTAAAATACAAAATGCACCTCGCCTCTCGCACCCATACTTCATACAATTACCATAAAAATGCAATAACTGATAACAAAAAGTAGTAAGTACATGTTATAATAACCTTATTTTTGTTGTCATTTTCATTCCGTCAATTTTTCCAATCAATCAAGCATGAACGGGATTGTAAGTTGTAACCAACTAGTTATTTTCAGTTATTATTTTCAGATTTAAATAGTAATTAAAAGTATGGTGCCGATTAAAGATTATTTAAGACTAATGAGGAAGTGTGTTTCTATCATTTTTCACTAAATTTTTTAATCCAATATAGGAGCATATTTTTACCAGTTTGCTAAAAAATTTAAAAAATAGTAAAATTTAATAATCATGTTATTCAGCATTACTACGACCACTATTATTTTTTATAAATAAACTTAATTATTTAAAAGATTGATGAATATATATATTAATACAAAAATAAAATGGGGCATGCTCCAAAGGCGTGATGAAACCTGGGAATAGGGCCCAAAAAATATGTATACGTACCTATACTATACTATTAGGCACCTTATTAGGTAAATGCATATGCACAATGAATTACGATGGTAATTATTACTACTACTACGCATAAATAAAGAATGTACGTAAATAAGTATAAAAGTATTAAATCCATCAACCATAATATAGTGACCTTCAGACTTGTATTCAAGTTAAAGTAGCTCCACATAATAATATGTAATGTAATAAAATAAAGGAAAAACTTTAATAGTTGAGAGAGTTGAGTAGCGGCTTACAAAAAATGATCGATAATCGATGGCGGTAGTCTCATCGTGAATGAGTACATACGTTGTGGTAGTGAACGACAGGGAATTGCGTAGTGCGTAAAAACTTACTTAAAAAGCATTCATCCATACAATTAAATTAGGTTGTCGCATGTCAATTTTGATTCAATACATCATTATTGCCTTGCTATAGTGAAGAAGCTATGTAAAGTAATGTGCGACATATTATATTTTATGCATTTTTAATTACACTGAATGAATACATGATTAAAGAACACGAGACTATACTACTGACCCATATTTACTTACTGCGTTCCAAATTACAAGAAATGAATTAATTATTCCATTATCATCAACTATCTGTATGAGCAACACTCTTTTATGCTCCTCACTTAACTACTACAGGACATTGCATCAGATTTTCTTCATACATTCCTCGGCTCAAAATTCAAGATATGCATAATAATATTATGATATACGTACAGAGTCAATCACAATGTTTTGACGAGTTTTGCACTTACGCCCTTCCATCATAATATGCAGAACACTCTAATTATATTATTTAAATTACCCCTTCCTGAAACAGGGTAATGTTGATGTGTTGAGATCAGCCTTAAGATTATGATCAAGTATTTTATTTTTAGGTGTGTATAATTAGTTGGCTATCTCTTAATTAAGTACATATTTATAGCTACGAAATTAAGTTTTTCCGATTTTAATTGCAAGTTTTTTAATCAGTAAGTCATAGATATTATAGGTATAATTAGATGCTTTAAACAATGGTTTTAGCATAATTTTCACAGGCAAGAGGCACTGTTCCCAAGCAGGGCCTGATAGTGTGGCCAGCGCAGGCAGCCTGCTGCCTGAATTTAAAAAAAATACATGCAATTAGAACATTTTGCAGTTTTAAAGAGTATATAAAAAGAATATTTTGACTTTTCCGAAACATGCATATAAATGTATTTGTACATTTGAAAAACATGGAAATAAAACATTTAACACTTTTCTCAAAACATGTAAATAGAAAATTTTGTGCTTTTCTGAATCAAGTAAAAAGAACATTTTAAACATTTCTAAAACATGTCAATACAACATTTTGCTTTACCAAAGAAAACCATCAATAAAATAATAATAGTGGTTTTTGTATGGAAACAAATTGCTGCCTAAAAGCAATTCCTTCGTCCGGCCCTGTCCCCAAGACCCGCATGCACCGGTTTTATTTCTGTTTTCATTATTATTTTTCAAGAAATAATTGCACTAAAAGCCTTTAGCAACATGAGCAATTAGCAATTGCAATTAGTTAATTATGTAATTAATTATTTGTGATTAAGGAGCTCGTATTTGCTAGTACTGTTACTACTGTTACTAATGTAGTGGGATTTCTTCTGCACTTATGAATTCCTTAATACCTTTGTAGGATATTTCATTTCGTACAAAAAATACGATTTAATAATGTCACGCACCACAGAATTACCAAATAAATACATCATTCTGAGCTGAGCTAAACATTTTTCACACGCACTAAAAAATCGATTAAAGCCTCATCCTCCATCCAAATTGGTTATACATTAACACTTTTCTAAAATTTGGCCTTGGAAATATCAACTTGTTATGCAACTAACACACACAATTATTATACCAAGTGGTAACTTTTACTTTACTAAAATCTCTGTGAAGTCTCAATTGAGCGGAAAAGATGATAATATTATAGCCATCCTAACATAACTCGTTTATTGCGTAATTTAGAACTATTTAAAGTTGACCTGAAATTCCATTTTTTTTAAAGATCCTATGAATTTCAGCTGCTTATAAAATTTAAATTAAAAAAAACAAGTTCCTTTAATAATTGAGGTGGCTAAATTGAAATGACTAAAATTTAATTATTAACAATTAAAGGAACGAATGTCCATTTGCGGTTACCACTAAAAATCATTATTCATGGGCTTATATATTATACTTGGTTTCTAATTGTACAGTATATAGAATCAAGAATGATACAAATGTGGAAATGTATATTACACCCATAACAATATTATGTAAATACTTATAGGTATAGACATACTATAGAAATAGACGGTTGCAAGATTGTGGTATATATAATTTACTTGACGAATAATATGTATTTAACTTAATATCGTTGTAATTATGATATATTCATAAATTTACTGCAAGACGCTGAACAGAAACATGTTATAATTATTGTTCTCCTTTTATTCGATTAAAAGGAGCTGAAAAGATAAAGTTTTTTCCTTCTATATAACGCTATATTTGTATGGTCTCGTTTTCGTTATTCTATAGTGTCGTAATCGTATCACAATCTTAATCGTAAACTCAATAATATCATCATTGCTTTGCTAAAAGTTTACAATAATAAAATACACGAAGGATGAACAGAAACTTTAGATTTGATTGGGCGCTTAATATCATCTCATGAAATTCATTGGTTCCTCAAAAAGGCGTACTACTTACATCTCTCGTCAACTACCAGTTTTCCGTAATATTATTATTGCTGTTCCTCTTACGTATCTCTTAAAGTATGTATGACACCCCCAGGCTTAGGACCCTGACTATACATATTATCATGATTCTCCATTATTACACAATAAATGAAACATTTTTTACTTTATTAAAATATCATCATTTTTTTCACATACATTTCCTTGGGTCAAAGCTCTGCTTCCACTTCCAAGTTTGCCTTTAAAACTTCGAATTTCTTGATTTATATAACACTTGGCTTATAAGAGCCTATAATAGTTAACACAAAGAGTACGAAACTACCAACGAAAGGATTAACAATATTTGGCCAGTGTAGGGCCGGACGAAGGAATTACTTTTAGGCAGCAATTTGTTTCCATACAAGCACCACAATTTTGATTTTATTGGTTTTATTTGATAAAGCAAAATGTTGTATTTACATGCTTTAGAAAAGTGAAAAATGTTCTTTTTACTTGATTAAAAAAAGTGCAAAATGTTCTATTTACATGTTTTGAGAAAAGTGGAAAATGTTTTATTTCCATGTTTTTGAAATGTACAAAAATATTTATTTGCATGTTTATAAAAAGTCAAAAATATTCTGTTTACATATTTTTGAAAACTGCAAAATGTTCTATTTACATGTTCTTTAAAAATTCAGGCAGCGGGGGCTGCCTGAGCTGGCCGCATTATCCGGCCCTGGGTCAGTGAATGATATTTGGAGCTTACTCTTAGTGCTTGTGTCCCCTATATACAGATAAATTAAACATACTTAGCCTGTATTTTTTAATACCGCAGCAAAAACACATAGCCCAGTGTGTACTGTCAACAATTATGATTACAGAGTTTTGATAAGGATGTGCAAAAACAAAATGACTCCACAAAGTCAGTAATCGTTTATCGTATTCTAAATTTTTAAATCAATCTCGACGATTTCCTTTTGCTTTTACTCTTGTAATCTCCCAAGAAAACACACCATGAGGATTAGAGATTATGAGTATTACACAATAATATAATCAAATGTGTGTACCCACAACGATTTCACTAATATGAGGAAATGATGAGATTATAATAATATGTCAAAGTATAATATATCTGTACAGCTCTGTACATTCCTTATCATCATTGTTTTTAATTTATGTAAGTTACAATTATATATTTGATATTTTCAGGATTTAGAAGGATGGGAATAACTGACTACTTAGCTGTTATGATGCGATTATAGCGATTTAGATTTGAATCATCTTCCTCTTATGTCGTCGATAAAGTTATAGAGTTACCATGCAATATTGCAGACCATTCTGTGACAGTGATAGGATACCTCAATGACGTAGGTTTTTTATTCTTTCTCCGTAACATAAATATATGTATATTATCAGAATTAGATTAAAAAAAGGAGCAAGTAAAAGAAAATTACGGTGCGACGAAGAGGGTTATGTTTCTTTTTTATATATCTTCTACGAAGAACCAAAATGACCCATTTCTAATTTATGCTAGAATTAAAATGAGCTATGTGAAAAACAAATACAGTAAAATAAAATACACGCTTAGGGAGCTATCACAAATGGCGCCATCGAAATTCTTGATTTTTAAAACCCACCCACCCCCATTGTCATGTCCTTAACCATTGCGTAAATGGCTAACAATGCTAATCACGAGTTTCTAAAATGAGCAAATTGTTCTATTTACATATGTTTATAAAAAGGTATCGATGTCCTATTTTCATATTTTTGATACGGTAAAAATGTTCTATTTAAGTTTCTTTTAAAGTGTAAAGTGTCCTTTTTACATGTTTTCAAAACTCCGAAATATTCTATTTACATGTTTTCTTAAAAGTTCAAAATCTTCTATTTACATGTTTTTTGAAAAGCGCACAAGGTTCTATTTACATGCTTTCATGAACACGTAATTTTAATTTTTTAATCTATTCTGTAGATAGTGCATTTTGTTTGAAACTAAAAATGGATTTGGATCATTTTGGTTCTTCACAGACGATATGCGTTTCAATTCAATGATGTACTGAAAAATTCGATCGAATTTCAATCCTGCACGTGCATACTTCCCTCTGCGCGTCATTCCAGATTCCAGATTCCAGAGTGATAAGAAAACAATTTCCAGAATTCCATCAGACGCACATGCTATTTAGCATCGTAATCGTAGCGTACGTCGTATCATGTTTAGTAATTATACGTTTTTTAAATGTAGAATACAATTCATTCAGGCAAAATTACTGGAGCAAACAAAAATACTTTGTTAAAAAAATCATAAGCTCGGACGAGTCGCAAATGTCTACAGACGCGTGTGTCTGTGTGTGTGGCACGTAGTAATTTATTTCATTGAAAGGAAACGAAGCAGGTAGCTTAACCTATCAGTCAGTTACTTATTATTCTGCTTTGACAGCATCTTCAAACTTGGTAGGTACTTGTAATGCTGTTGCACTGTGCGGTATCAACTTATAATGCAGGTAGGTACCTACCTACCCAAAACAGTTTGTTGTTGAGAAACTCCTTGTCAGCTACACATACAACTTGCGAATCATCACAATCGTTGCAGCACTCATCCGTACTGTTTATTTTGGAACCTGTAGAGTTGCTCTTCTGTTCATATTTAAATTATGTTCTACGAATTAGAATATAAACCCATTTATATTTTATGTAGTACATACATGTAGGTAGGTAGGGTCCCTCATGTCTTACGATTACGACCAGTTGCTCCAGTCAGACACTGCGAAGTTATCAACTTAAAAGATATTTTTACAACGCAGGAATGAAAATACCTAATAATAAAAATAATAACAACAACAACAACAACATTACAGACACATTTTGTATGTAAATACCTTGTGTAGCAACACCACTGTGTTTCCGCTGTTAAGTCTACTACGTACTACGTCCAACCTCCAAGCCTATCTTTAAAGTAGGGGGTATGTTTATACCTACATTTATATAGTGGACTTGCTCCTAATCATACAAATATTAGCATCGCCTCATTGAACATTCTTAATCACTGATAATACATAAATGCTGCGTTTCATTCTCCGCTCATCGTGTGACGTCTTATTACAATTGTGCAAGGATTTTGTTTTTGCAAAATTATTTCCTGAAATAGCTGAACAAGTTGTGTGAAAAATTTGCAAAGTATTATGAAATCCATCGCGAAGCATTATTCGGACTGGCGACGGCGGCGGTTACTGGCAAGTCCCTACAATAAATTACAAGAACGAATTATGCAACTTCCGAATGGATAAATAAATAATCACGGCGGATTTCACTGACTAGTAAGAATACTTCAATCGCGAAGTCTGCTAAAAACAATACAGAAATGGAACTAGTACATAGTTTTCAATGGAGAACAAGATAAGAGCATTGTAAAACAGGATGGATTAAAACTGCAAGAATTTCAAACTTGAAATCCCCTTTACATTTTTACTGACCGAGGAGATATACATATATCGTATGTGAAGAACCAAAATGACCCATATCCATTTTTAGCTAATAACAATATCAACTATCTACAGAAGCATTCAAATAGAACATTTTGCTCTTTTGAAAAATATGTAAATAATTTTACACTTTTCAAACACATGGAATTAGAACTTTTTGCACCTTTTCAAAAACATGGAATTGTAATTTTTTGCACCTTTCAAAAACATGGAATTAGAACATTTTGCTCCGTTTCAAAAACATGTAAATAGGACATTTTACATTGCTGAAAAGCATGAAAACATAGAAAATTTTACGCTTTTCAAAACCTTTTAATTAACATTTTACGCATTTTTCTCATTTTGTTTTTATGACATAGCTCATTTTGATTGTAGCTTAAATAAATACGTAATGCACAGAAAAATATTATGGAATAAAATTTAAAAGTGTGAGTATATTTCAGTATATACTCAGCCACAGTCTAAAACCAGCAAAGTTGGCTTACTGTGGGCTCAATATATTTCCGTTTAAAATTTCGTCGTTGAACATGTAGGTAAAGGAGGTATCTAATATAGTACGGATACCTGAGCATTAAGTGCTGAATCCCAAACGAATACGTGAGTAGCATGAATTGGAAATCCCGGAATTAACATAAGCAAGGATGTAAATAAAAGCTGACTAATGCAAATATTTAAGTAGTGAAATGACACTGTATACGATATGATAATCGTATAAATATTCAAGTTCAATAGCATTATGATCCATTTCTATGTTCCCCTGTGTAGTATAATCAAATAAATGTTGTACAATTTGAGTAGTTGATAACTTTGTGTTCAAGAAGAAACCGAAATGTTTTCATTGCGAATCCAAAGTCCAAACTGGACATACTTAGGACAACGACAGCAGGATTGTGGTCTGTCGTGCAGCTCAAATATTATTTTCATTTGGTGATACTTTCATTTATACAGGTGTGCATGTGGAACAAGATCTACGTGAGAGTTCCCTCGTACTTTGTTCATAATCTAAATCTAAATCAGAGTGTGTTCCATTATCTTTTTACTGTACAGGCACTACTTTAGTTTTTTTTTGTGGACAATATCAGCATGTCTACGGGCACGGGTCCACTACTGCTGTGTTTGAGCACATTTACTCTCGCGTAGGTATTTAAGTTCAGCCTGCGATGCAAAAAAAGAACACAATATTTAAAATTTGGTGCGTAGTGTACAATGACATTTATATGCTGTGTTTAAACATAATTGACTTTTAACTGCCATTTACTTATAAGTAAATATATTATTATCCATATCAGTAATATTGTGAAATTTGTACACCATATGAAATGTCAATGTTTCTATTTTTTGCATGTTTTTAGGAAGCGGTCCATTTCATTATTATCTGCCTGGAGGAATTTTAATACCTCCACTGTATGACACTATATGTACCTAAGTTGAGCCGTCTGATAGGAATTACGTAGGCAGGGGTAGTTATCTCTGTTTACTGCTTGTAATCTTCTTGTATACTTGAAAAGCGTACGTGACCATCTTGAGAAGCTATTTTTGCAATTATTTACGTACATTCAAAAGTAGCCATAGCTGAAAATTTAATTAAAAGGAGATATAAACTTCCTGAACGGGACAATCATGTAGTAATTATCTATATATTTCCATTGCGAATTTACTAACGATACTTGTGCATATTTTGTGTGTCTACAGTTTCTGCACGATACTACGTAATAGTAGATTCTCACTCTACACCACGTAGTCAGCGTCAGGCGTCAGGGCCGGTTAATGCGGCCAGCGCAGGCAGCCCCCACTCCTTGAATTTTCAAAAAACATGTAAATGGAACATTTTGCACTTTTCAAACATATGTAAAAAGAATATTTTGACTTTTCAAAAACATACAAATAGATTTTTTTTGTACATTTAAAAAACATGCAAATAAAACATTTTCCACTTTTCTCAAAACATGTAAATAGAACATTTTGCAATTTTCTGAATCAAGTAAATCGAACCTTTTAAACTTTTCTGAAACATGTAAATACAACATTTTGCTTTACCAAGGAAAACCATCAAGAAAATTAATCAAAATAGTGGCTTTTGTATGGAAACAAATTGCTGCCTAAAAGCAATTCCTTCGTCCGTCCGGCCCTGGTCAGCGTCATTCCTAGCTTCATTTAATAACACTTATATAATAAGCCAACTAAAGCCATTTAATAGCCACATAAATTCCTACCGTACATACAGTGTGTACTATTCTGGATTTGTAATATTGAATTTCAATTGCTGATGCCGATGATGGGAATGCCGAATGGAACGAAAATTAAGAGTTTCATAGTTTTATTCAATTTTCTGACTAGAAGAGGTTTGATGGTTTTCTGCCGACGCCGGTACCGACATCGATACACAATCGGTATCACTATTGATTTTGATTGTTACCTTAGTAGAAGAGGCTTTCGTATGCATAAAGATGTGGAGCAGAGGACATGCACTTACTTTTATTTGATATTTGTAGATAGTTCACGTCCAGATGGACACGCAAACTTTTGAATTATTAAATGTTTATGTTCCTGAGTTATTTAAATGTATCTGTGTAAACGTAAATAACAAAAAAAAATTGCATGTTTTTTCATGACTACAAAATCCATAATACTGAGGAAATTTCAAATTCTTATACTTAAAGCGCCTATACTTACAGTGTACCCTATCAGACTCAGTAATCGACAATTGGATGATATGGAACTACAAAGCAATAAGGATATAGGAAAGAGATCGATACGCATTGGAGAAACAGCTTATAGTGTATTATTAGAAAAAATAAAAAACAGTACAGCTTTTCCTATATGAAAACCTGTATTAATCTATGTTGTCTTTGTGAAACTAAAATCCAGTTTGTGGAATTGACAAGAAGACTGAAGGAAACAAGATTAATGGAATTAGCTGAGAATAATAGTGAACATTAAACAAAGATAGAATTTAACATATTTCAATTTTCATTTTCTGCTCAAGAAATTTTCAAGTCATGATGCAAATTACACACATGTAATAATATAATGAAAAGGTGACACGGCTTTAAGGCTTTATACCACCTATAGTATTGTACTGCTATGTATTTTAAGGAATACAATGAATGAGTACAATATAGGATTTATGGTTTATCATTTAATTAAAACTCATTTATCATTTTGAAAGGGACTTCTGAGTGATGTGTGTGGATGCCTGGATGTGCACAATAAAAGATTGACTTCCTTTCATCTCATCTATATAAGTAGTATTATAGTCTTTAAGAAAAGTTTTCGTCACGACCTACGGCTTGCCTCCTCATGTTCCCCATGTTTCTATTCTATTGTGCATTGTACTTTTCCAGTTTCGGATCGGACTTGTATTACATGCGATGATATGGGATCGCAGAATTCGCAGCATCATCGGTTTCGTTTTCGGTTTTTAGGAGCGCGATCCTGAGTTGAGTGGCCGGTGGAGAGAACCGCCGCCGGTTCAAAGAATACAAACAAAAGAGTTAAGAAAGAAGGATTTAAGGAAACATCACCCATCAGCCCATCACAGTCAGGATGACGCAACGAAACGGGATCGCACTTTATTAGCAGTGACCATACTTATTATAATTTTTGTCATTACGTAACCATCACTGTAACAAATTCATTGCATTATAATTTAGACGTCTACTTTTAACCGAAAAGAATTACCAGATTATCACTTCTTTTCGAAGGATTTTTGTCTTCGTTCTCACGCATCAATTTGGAACATCATCCGATGATTTAATTTTTAAAATGGGACATTCATTTTATTCAATTTTAATTAGTTCCCCTAATTTATTCCTCATCATCTTTGGTAATATTCAGAATTCAAATAGTAGTTATACGTTGAACTCCAACGTACAAATTTATTCAGTGTATCAGCATCTGTAATTTGTACTGAAATTACTGAAACAAATATACACACTAGTCGAATACAAAAATATTAATTTACCCAAGTTTTTTTTCATGTGCTCTATCTGCATATGTCTGTAGTCTGTAATATATACAGATAGTGTACTATGTACTAAGGCTGTATAGATTGTGGTGATTTGTTTTGTTCCATCTTGTCATTCTCTTCCGTACACAGAGATGTTGTAGTGGTGTGTCTCCATGAGGCGAACGCTCAGCACAGAACCAACTGCCAACTTGTCGTTCTAGTCAAGTGTGCACACTTTTTATCTGTAGCATTCATAATATTTTTGTAGTATATTTAAAAAACTTCAACTTTAAATTCAACTTGTCATGGTCTAGCCAAAGCCAAATTAACACTGACGCTGCCAAGCCCTCTCAGTCTTGACTCTTGAAGGGAAAAAAAAATTTCCGCAATCCAACACCATTTCATCATATTATATACGCAGAGGGGAAGGGAAGGAAAGCCGAAACTGAAACTAAAACTAAAAACCAACCTAATGAATTAGATTGGATTTGGAACTGGATTCCCTTTACTACTGACTGTACAACACACAAAAACAACGGCAACAGCAACGACGATGTACAGCATTTAGAATTTTAGCTTTAAACATCGACAGTCCAAAACATTGAAAACATACAGCACGTTGTGTAGACGTGGAGGCCGCGAGAAGAGGACGGATTAAAGTAGATTCTCAAATTTTTACTAAATTTAAAGGGGGTGGTTGGTGGTAGTGGTAGTGGTTAAAAATGACAAAGAAGTCACGGTAACAATGTGAGTATAGAGGCGAAAAAAATAACAATATATATGTATAAATAATGGAAGCCGACGGAGATGACAAAAACACATGATGAGATGATGCGAGCGATGCGATGGCGATATGTGATGGGCCGGTGTGGGAACGTAAACGTTAAAGTTAAGAGGAAACTTTAAATTTTTGGGTAATCAGGATCAGTGGGTTTTAGTCGTTTTAGTTTTAGTTAATCATATGTATACTTGTCGTTGTACTTGTAGTCTTTTAGCAGCAGTAGTAGTAGTAGTGATAAAGATACGAGGGAATGAAGCTACCGCTTCCACCACCATTTCATAGCTTCAACCAACGGAGCATACATAATTCCATATTCCTTTTTCTTGAGAGTCTTTTGCTTGATCCATCCCACAAAATCCTCGAGAAACCTAAAACCAGTGGATGCATAAGTAGCTATGTAAGGTCGAATTATGTACATGTATGCAATTATAAATAGAGACAAGCCAGCAGCGAGCCAGACCTGGTGAGTGTGAAGCCAAAAGACGCATGTCAGCACCGAGTTAAATGAGAAAGAACCCGGGATCCGGTTTAGTTCACATCCTACCATGCTGGCCGAGTCTTTCTCCAGCTCCTGCGAGAGTCACATCGCTCTTGCTCTCCGGTCGGGAGGTCGTCGTCGTCATCATCATCGCTATATAGTATCAACAGTTCAACACAGTAACAATATAAAATAAAAAAACAATAAATAAAATTACTATTACTACTCAAATCCACATTTTTGATTCAATTTTTAATCTCAAATAATATACTATACATATATATATCTATCTATATACAACAAACTCTAAAATCCTTCCTTCGACTCCCAACCAACCCAAAAAAAAACTCCAAACTCCACTCGTTCTCACAGTTTTCCACTTCCTTGAACAATACAACTTGAAACTTATAAATAGATAATATCCACCAAATCTTTTCACCCGTTGTACATCTGTAACTTATTTATTCATAATATAGCTCCACAAAACTCTTGACTAAACTTTTCACGCTGTGTTGCCATATATCGACACCTTGTAGTGAACTTTCCTCTCTCAAGTTTCATTCTACATCAGTGTTTGGAATATCACGATCGTTATCAATCTGAATCTTTACCATCTTTTCTCGACACCCGAGACCGTGAACTACTTTACCAACCAACTTACAACAGTTAACACGAATATATATAAGAAAGTTTAAATAAGAATATGAAATATTTAAGAGAAAAACAATGACTCCTTCCACAACTACTACAATTACTACTACCACCACCACCATTTACGCCTACTACTACTAAAGCCAGTAGCACAGTACTTACTTTATAGAATTTACCAGAAACCGCAGAACCAGTCTCTACACACAAACTTAATGTTCACATTCTTAAAGTCACTCTAATATTCTAATGATATAAAAAAAATTAACAAATTGCACTATTTATTAAAATTTACGCACAAAAACATACGTTGTAACCTTTAGATCTTCCGCACTATACAAAATATACAACTCAATGAATAATTTAATACATACACGAAACGACCATTTTTAATAACGATAAAATTATTCATCTAATAAAACGAAATACTTACTAGTTACAAATCCAAATACGCGGTGAAATACGGAATGAGTTGGTGACTGTCTGTCGACTCTGACTCTGACTCCTGTACGAGCGATTTTTACGACTATTATAATATTTAATGTGAAAAAAAATATTTAAAAATTCCCTCAAAAAAACTTAAACAGCCAACAAAGAATGACGTACTTAGTGGTCGACGTAGGACATAGTTTGCAAGAGTGAAAATTAGAGAAAATTTTACATGCTTAGAATTAATCTACAAAGTGGACACCATTCAAGAGGAATGAGCATATAGTTTCAGTTTCCCTACTTAAAAAAAACATTAAATAACTTTCGAGCCTGGTTTAGTTTTGAAGACTGAATATTCATTCAGACTTACACGGGGAAATCCTGCAGAATGTAACGGAAACGGCCTATCATCATCAGTATAGAGTCAACAACAAAAGTAATCTCTGTGTAGGAAAGGACCAGTCCAAATTCAAATCCAAATCCGAATCTAAATCCAACAGCCGACTTTACCATACCATACCATACCATAGGCAAGGTAGTGAACTAATTCAATACACGGACTACAACTAGAAGATACACAGAGATACGGAGGACGAGAAAGAAGAGAAGTTATTCATAAAGGATCCGCGTGACGTAGTATCTGTAATGAGTTGAGGAAACCTCAACAGCAACAATATTACAGTCAAGCTGAAGAATTTTTACTAAAAATACACAATCTGCAGGCCTTGTTAGTTTTTTTTTGTTTCTGTCTCACACATACACACAGACAGACAGTAGAGAGAACCTATAGGAAGATCATCATCATCTCGAGAGAACGAAAGAGAGAGAGAGAGAGATAGGAACGAAACCAGGGAACAATACAGAAGGAAGAAAACACATGGGTCGAGTTCAAGAATAGGACTGATACACATATATAAATATATTCTGGAAGCCACCGATGAGAAGACATGTCTTTTCGGAATGAAAATAAGAGCGGATAAAGTACCATTTCTATCCTGTGCAAAAAGACAGATAGGATTCTCTTGTGTAAATACGGGAGAAGAAGATCAGAGTCAGACACGGAATACCTCCACTCATTGCATATTATATGTTCCTCATTCTGAAGAAAAAGAAAGTTGATGGTGAGCGGAGCCTTGGCTGTTCCTTTTCCTGTGTCCCCATGAATATTCTATTGTATTTTCGTCTCTCTATCTAACATAAAAAAGAGTCTCAAATCTGAGGCTGGAGTGCAATACAGTCCGTTCGTTGTCCGTGTGGAAATCAACAACAAGTAGAAGTAGGAGAGGGAGAGAGATTTTTTTTTCTTCTTTTTTTGAGAGGGCGGACGAGTGACGGTGTGAACGAGAAGACAAAAGTGAGAGAGCCCCATATAGTTTTTGGAAACGGAAATTTAAAAATTACAAATTACAAAAATAAAATTACAAAAATAATAACATGAATAAATAAAATTTGAAGATAATATTAAAATATTTGAGAATTAATTCATATATTTATTTTTAACGAACGGGAAGAAGGAAGGGCGAAACATACAAATTGAATTTACAGTAACACACACACACACACACACACACACACACACTCAAAAAGAAGAGGGGAATAGTTTTTTATAATCCTTTTGCTCCTCTCTTTCTCTCTCTTGTGCGGGTGCTGGTAGTCTCGGGTCAAGAAGTGGTGGGGTGGTGATATAAGAAAGAAAAAAAATATTTTAACGAGTTACACGAAATATAATCAAATATAATGCAAGCAGCATCTCCTGGAGGTTACTCTGGTGCGGTGGGTGCGTCACCAGCCGCTGGACCAGGTGGTGTGACCAGTGCAAATGTGACAGCTTACGGCCCTAAACCTGTTAACGGTGGTCGCTTTGATTTCGACGACGGAGGCACTTACTGTGGTGGATGGGAAGATGGAAAAGCACATGGTCATGGAGTTTGCACTGGACCCAAGGGTCAGGGAGAGTACTCTGGCTCTTGGCATTTTGGTTTTGAAGTTTCTGGGGTCTACACTTGGCCAAGGTGAGCTTCTAATATTTTTCCTAAAATTTTGTTTCCTAACTCAAAATACAATCCACTTCACTACGCACTACACTATGAACTGCATGATGCTGTGACTGTAACTAACCTTTGCACGCAAAATGCAATTTATTTTGTTCAAGTGCACGCAGACTACAGACAGATCCAGAGGATCAAGCATTATCATCATTACTATTTACAGTCATTTAAAATTTAAAGCAACTTCCGAGTGTTGTTTATATTAGAATTGAAAAAAAATTACTCAAAGCTCATCTTTTTATTTCGACTCGTCAACCAGATGATAATGTGAATATGAATGGAAAAACGGTTTTATTTTACTGAGGTTTTCAAACTGTAACGGCTACTCATTGCCTATACTCCTGAACTCTCGAACGAATGAATGAGTCTACACAAATATTATTATGCGGTGTGCGAGGGAACTAGAAAAAAGGTACTATATTACACACGTTTATAGTCCTATAGTTATTATTCATAAAAAAAACTCATAACGTTCATTGATGCTCCTCATATGTATATAATATGGTATCGTATCATATCGCTAGTATTTTTTTATCTGTTATTATTTTTATGCTGAAAAGCTTTTGTGAAGAAACCATTCTGTAGGAACAAGAGGAGCCTGCGACATCCACATCATCTTCAAAGCACACTACAAAGTATAAACTTGCATCTTGTGCAGAGTGAATCGAGAGAAAAAATTCTTGAGTTTTAAGACTCTTCTCTCGCGTTTGGCTTCTTACTAGTATTCAAATTTTGCGATACACATTTCCCATTATTTTGTAGCCCAATTCGGATTTTGGCGTCATAACCCAATGTGTGTGTGTGTGTGTGTATTGGAAAATTTGAATGGTTTGTTATGTTAATTTTATGTTATTGGTATGGGTATAGTAGCACTCTGCGCTGTTATGATTATATGTTCAAGTTGAAGTTGAAATTGATACCTACATAAAATAAAAGACAGTCTCATCATACAAGTAGCTATTGATTATATTTCCCTTGGACATCCTTCCCATCTCCAACTTTGTTTGGCTTTGCCTTCGAAAAAATGGAGCGCTAAAAAGAGTACGTTTATTTATTAGACGGAAAATTACTACAAGTTAAAGTCAAAGCTTATATACATTGTGTAAGAAATTGTGCGGAGCTATCTGAAAATAATGAGATATAAAATATGAATAACAATACAGTAGTATTCTTACACAGTACAGATGCCTATAAAGTTTCTTATTGAATTCTCCATTACAAATATTACAATGGGTTTCGTCTTCGTGTGGAAAGCTCGGAGTGTAAACAGTACGGATAGTAGATCAAAATTCAAAAGATCCTATAGATTGATATAGTGATATTAAAATTAAATAAAGTTTTTAAGGAGGAAAAACCAGAGATTGTATATCCAGTATAGAGTATATAGGGCGAACATTTCCCAGTAATTTTGTGCCTTACCAATTTGAGCATAATAAGATTAGCCTTTGAGAAGGTACTTAAACCAACTTAGTTAGTAGTGTTAGTACATCTCGTGCGGTATATTATATACACATGCTGGAGAGGAGTCCCTGTCTCAAAGTGAACTCAAGCTGGGGGGCTATTATATGGGGCTGATGTTGAAAGTCCTGGGTCAGGTTTTTTTGATGATCACGTCGAGGGACTGGGACTGTACATACATGATGTATTTATGTATGCTTAATATACATTTTTCAGAGTAGTGAGGTTTCCGTGACCGTGGAGGATTGGAATTAAAGATACGCGGAGGAAGGATGTTGGAGCGTCAGGTCAGGAACGAGAGAGGGATCTTTTCTCCGATGTGAGGAGGAAGTAATAATTGAAGTTCGCATACCTTATCCGGTCTTTTTATGTTCCATTTTCTGTGGGCACGTTGCTCGAACCGGGGAGTGTGTCAGTGCCTGTGCCATTACCAGTACCAGTACCAGTTCCCGTGCCCGCGTCAGTTTCCGTTCCAGTCCCAGTTCCAGTCCCAGTTCCAGTCCCAGTGCCAGTGCCAGGGCAGTCAGTACATGTAGTCACAGCTTGGAGAGAATCAAAAAAAAGTGGGAAGGAGAGGAATCATTTAGAATGTGAAAGTTGACGGCGAGCAACAACTCAAAAGGCGAGAGGAAGTATGAAAGTAGCTGTTTGTCTTTAGTTCTTTAGTGAGTACATATCTGTAGGTACTTTACAAGTTAGACTTTCCTTTTTAGTCTCCAGTCCACCGTCCGTCCGTGTCCGTAGTCTCCAGAATTATAAAAGGCTATATAAGGTGACTCCTGTAAATAGTAAATAATGGATATGCCCCTATAACCATGGTGTAAGTTTTAAGGGAATACTGATAATAAAATATATGCAATCATGTGAGAGAGAGTGCACAGCAGTACATGGTGGCAACGAGCTCTGTTTTACTTTCGCGAAAGCCTTTTTTCCTTGATGTGATTTTCTTTCCCATCCATTTCCGTAGTCAAAGGCGAAGGAAGAGGTTCTCAGAAAAATTTTCACGAGCGCGTTATGTAAACTATGAAGAATGTGGAAACGACTTCTGCTACAAGTAAATAAGTGCATGTTGCTCAGAGGCTGATGGCTGATATGTTGGTCGACTCTCCTATATAACTATTACCTACGTATCACGATTACGATTAACTACTTATGTACAAGCTGCATGGAGAGGGAGAGGGAGTAGGATCAGTACTAAAATACATCATCCAGTCATCCTTCTGGTTCTGGTGCCTACAAGTACATCTACTACTACTACTACTACATCCACGATTACCATTGAGGACTCATGGACAGGAAATAACGAGCTTTTTTTTCTCCCTTCCAATTTATTCATCCTCATTTTTGTACATGGCATGCTGCTGCTTGCTCTCTCAGGATTTACAATTTTCCTCCTCAAAAATACAAAAATACAAAAAATGACGTGTTTCACAAGATGTTTATTAAGCTTGGGATTACACACAAAATGCGCTGGGTTTAGGAATAACATCTTTCCCGTGCTAAACGTTTTCAATTTCCTCCGAGTAATTTGGTTTATTTTTATATTTTTAAATAATAATCACATAATATTGCCTACATATGTATTTAGACTCCTGCTTGGATTTAGAAATGAGCTAAAACTTGAGTGCTATTAGATAAATTAAATTGTGTGAAACCACAAGAATTTTTGACGGGAGCATCTTCTTTTTCTTCTACTGCTTCCTGCGTAGGCAGAGCTTATTGATTAGCAGGACTGTAGAATTTGATTATTCTCTGACATGTACGAAGAGTATTTGAGGAGTGTTCTAACTGCAGGGTTTTCCTACGACCTACACTATAACAGAGATATGATGGGAGCAATCGTGTAATAGAATTAATCAGGACAAAATCGGATCGAATAACTAGAGTTTTGTCAGTAAGTGGGGGTAACTGACAGGGAGAAGTTAGGATTATTTGAGCTTCAGTCTTTCTGATCCTGGTCCCGGTCCTGGTCCCGGTCCTGGTCCCGGTCCGGCTATATGTTTGTCAGTAGGTAGGTAAGTAGGTAGGTAGGTAGGTAGGTAGGTAGGTAGGTAGGTGAACTTCCTCAATGAGGAGAGACTTATGTGAAGACGGGGAAGGAGGAAGGATGATAGAGATTGACGATAAGTTGAAATTACAAGGGTCTGTCCATGTAGTCACACATCGCTCAGGAAGAAAAAAAGTAGAAAAGTTTTCATGACACATATCTATTAAAGTAGGGACCGTTTCCGATATCTCTATCTTTCATTCGGTAGGTCCTTTCTACTACCAGTAGTCGCCTGCAAAATCAAAATCAAACTCAGCCTTAACTGACTCTCTCTCTCTGCCTCAATCAAACAAACATCTGGAATCTGGAGGGAAACTACTACGGGGGAAAGCAAGTGCTATCACAAGAAATATGTATGCCATGCTTTTATGCTTGTTACAGCTCCAGTAATTTAATACAGACTGAGTGACGCTTAATGTTTACTGTGCACACAATTCAGTCCGTCTCCTCCTCCTTCGTCTGCACTTCTGTCACACAGAAAATCCCGGAAAAATAAGTGTGGAGGCAAAGGTTCATGTTGGTCATGGTAGTTGTCGTTGTTTGGCTCTCTTGAACTTTCCGATTTGGATTATTCGGCCTCTCGGTCTCGGTCTCAGTTTTGGATTCGGATTCGGATTTGGATTCGGGGAAAAAGGACTAAAGAAGGAAGGGAAGCATGACATGACAGGATGACTTTATTTATACAAATAATATACTTATTACATAATATGTGTGTGGTATTCCTATGATTTTGCAAACATCTTCAAACTTCAAGTGAATACAAATAGAGTGGGGCACGGGGCAGACACATACACACATGCCATGACATATTATTCGCATGGCTGGAACCACTCTGCACTGTAGGAAACAGTCAACGAATCAACATTCAACACGGCTATGGATGTGTGTAAAAAGTGAAGACAGTAGGAGTAGGATGTAGATAGGAGTTAGGAGGCTGTGTAGCTCCTGCTCACTCCATTTCTACATTATTCTTTTGTTCCTTAACAAGATAAAGCAAAGAGCAAACTGGGGAGAATCTATTAAAACCGCACAACTCACATACAACTACAACATGTTGCACTCAAAAGTTTTTTTTTGTTTCCTTTATTTCATTTCCTTTTGTTTTGGGATTTGGATTTAGGAAAACTTCCGCCCCCTATATCCCCAGAATATTTCAGGTATATACTCCACCGTTCATAGGACCACCGTTTATTATTTTATTTCATACTCCATGTAGGTACTTACCTACGTATATTAGTATTTTCCTTCGACTAGATTTGATGTCGATTGACGAGCATATGAAAGTCAATACAATTGAGTATAGACATGGTGAACTGTGAATAATAGGGACAATTCGGGAATTCAGAAATTCGGAAATTTGTATTTGGATTTGTATTTTGTAATATTTAGCATTTTGTAAGATGGGGAAGTGGAGAACGATGTTTAAAAGATAAAGCAAAAAAGAAATCTATGCTAAGACCAAAGCAATTTGAATTCAACTTTTGGATGAAGTACCTACCAATATTGTAGGAGTACTGCTATGTACATACCATGTATAAATGTATAACTAATTGTATGCTTGGTTTCGTGGTTTGGTTTTTAGTTCTATACTTTATTTTCTGCTGTGGGTAAATTTTCGGATTTCAATTCGGATTTACTATGGGTGGCCGAAGGGGGAATAAATGAATAATACAATGATTGACGTTGACGTTCCCAATACATTCTTTAGAGCTCCGCCTCCAGTAATTTTCTTTCTGGAGAGAGAAATCCCAGTTGCTGGGCCCTTGCTGTGCTAATATTAATAATTAAATTCGCTTTGTTTACACACATAAATAATTATATATTAGATGTATATAGTAAAGTCTGCCTCCCTTAATACAATGGGTAGTCAAAATACTCGTAGTCGTAGGTATGTGCATATTTGTGCATCGTGTAGGTACCTAAAAGTTAAGGGATTTTATCTCGAAAAACTTGGAGCTTCTTCCCGTCACTAGTACTAGCGGTCGGTGTTTGTTAAATTTGTGTAGTGTCCCTAATTTCACACATGTTAGAATTAGAATGAAAAAAATTACATATGCTGAGCAATCGCATGTAGAATGCAGAATTTAGACAGATAATTTTTAATCGGTTTAAATTAATTTAATAAACTTAATATTTGAATAGCTGGGTTTGAATAGGAAGCAGGAGCAAAGGAGCCATAGGACAGAAACACAGAAAGCGTTTGTCACTATCTCTCATTTCGTTTCATAATCTCAAGTTCTTGTCTCTCTCCACCATTTCATGTGTATGTCTAATCGAATGCAGGATGAAAATTCAAATCTTTTCCACTTTTCAAACAGCCAAGTAGGATTTTTTTCATTAAATATTCAGAGCTTTCTCCTTATTTTCTTAATTTGCTTCTTTCTTCCCCTTTTCTAATTTTTTTTTTTGTGTGCGGGAAAAACACCAGGATTTTTTAAAGTACATCTTGGTTATATATTCATTTCAAGCGGTAATTCATTCATGCATGCATAAGCACGCTTGAGCTATAGGGCTATGGAGCTGTAGTGGTAGTGGTAGTGGTGTGGTTTTTAGTGGTGGGGGTGGTGGGGTTTTGGCTTCGGGTGCGGGGCCTAGAAGAATGGAAGGTATGGAGAATGTTATGCACGACTGGCTATCTTTATGTTAGTAGTCATAGTGCATGCTCGCACGGGTATTGGCTAGAGTACCACCCACCGACCCACCACCATGCCACAATCTGCATACGTAATACTTACAGGTTTCATGAATTGAAAATTTAAATTTGAATTGGAATTTGAAAAAAAAATCAAATCAAATGAAGAAAAAATACGTTGATCGTTTTTTCAACCGTTGAATACAAAAAAAAAATCGAAATCAATTTTCAATTTTCAATTTTGCTGATATTTGATATATTTATATAGTATGAATCCGGAAACTTTTTGTGTCTCTTCATTCTATTCTATACTTTAATTCAATGGCTATTAGTCCACATGACTCGTCCTTTTCCTGGACTTCGGACTCTATACAAATGCATTGAGACATGAATTCTCTTGTCAATTGTAATACCAATCGGAAGTCAACGTATCGATTTTTATTTCTGACCATCTCATTCAAAATATCTCATAAATAATAAATATGAATGTTAATAATATTATGTAGTATCAATACAATTTTAAATGTACCTCCAAATACTACATTCTGTGTAGTAGGGCCGACTCCGACATCACAGGCACATAGGTGACTATAGTACTATAGCTATGCGTTATATAATGTTGCATGACGTAACCGTATTTATTTCTCTATTTCTCTTGTATTTATCGGATTTAAATTCGTTAATTTCTAATATATATTAAAAAAGTGAATAATAATTTTAATAAGAATTTTAATTGATGACATTACAATTAAATTTGCATTCAGAATTCAAAGCCAAGCAATTAAAAAAAATCATTAAAAATGCAGATTATAGACACGATTGGGTCGAGGAGTCGCGGAGGTCGACGCCGGGATGTGCTTTTTCTTTTACTTTAGAATAATATTCAAATGATAATTATTATGTTTCCAAACGCGGAGACTCCCACGTTGGGACCAGTCGGAAGAGACAGAGAGAATCTCGTATAGTAAAATTTTGGATCTTACGTCATCATCGCCATCATCACGGTCATATGACAGGATGCAAGATGCAGTTGGAGAGTGTGTAGGGAAAACAGTTATAATATATTTGCATAATTTGCATCCCCGTGGGCTCACTCCTTGTGTGCTATAGCATCACGGCACGGCATGGTATGGCATGGCTTTGGCTTGGCATGCCCTCAGACTCCTGCATATACATACTCATACTCTGTATAAACTTTCGTGTGGCATGACATGGCATTGGATATGGCAAAAGTACATGGCAGTAATAAATGCACTTTCTATAGGGAATGCATAATATTTTATTTCGTAAGTTGAGGAATTCTCGAAAGAAATAAAGTCAAAATTTCTTATCGAGTCGAAATACAAAGTAATAATGTAGGATATATAAGACGTTTAAGAACCCAACGCAACAAAGGTTTCAAGTATAGCGTGTGTGTCCACATTAGGACTTTTTTTAGGACATGTCAAAATTAAGCTAATGGTATAATTTAATAATAATCATGTTTATTGCATATTGCATACATATGTATATACTACTACCAATCTTGGTGGTAATTTGTATGTTGAGTAGAGGGGCACATGTACTTGACTCTGACTACCCCATGACGTGGATTTACATAATGGGATGGAGAATGGAAGTGGTCAGAACGTGAACGGGAACGTGAGCGTCAGAGGCTCAAGTAGGTAGGTAGGTGGCTGGATGATGAGAGTTTTAAGAGACGTCAGCGCACGTACCTCCCTACCTACCTCCCGTTGAAAGTTGGCTCCTCCATGTACTTGTCACTTTATGAACGGCTCTTGTTTTATTATTATGTAATTCGATTTCGCGGAGATAAGTTGGTCTCTACTGTCGACGTCTCCCTCTCTCCCTCTGTCTTCCATCTTGGAGGCTCCGACAATAGAGATTGTCAACGGACGGACTCATTCACAGGCAGCGTAATTATATCAAAGGGTCCCATGCTCTGCCCGTGCCCGTACAAGACCGAGCCTCCTCGCCAAAACCAGACCAGGACCAGGACCAGGACCAGGACGAGACCACACCGCACCACACCACGACTACGACAAAGTATCCATATCTTCCTCCTCTACTATGTACCTCCTAAAATCTGTATAGACTTTATGTGTTTTTGAGCACAATTTTTTGAGCAGGGGATATTATATGCTCAATGCTCAGTGCTCAGTGCTCAGTGCAAATAAAGTGGATCTGCTACTTTGATTTGACTTCAGTCAACATGATGATGTTATTCTTGATTCCATATATCCCGGCTCCCGTCTTCATTTGAACATAGTCAATTATACGGAGAGGAGTATAGGGGACGTGGGCCTATGTGTGGCTCCCTATACATCTGGGAGCTATGTAAGTATATGGTGGTCTCGGAGAGCGAGAGAGAGAGACGAGGGTTTGTTTGTAGGTTGGTAGTCCACGCGTAGGTATATATGTGTAAAAGTTTTGGATTTGGAAGACAACGTCGTGTCGTGGTAATGGCCCTGTATTATTTTTAGCATTTCTTCATTCCAGCCTCCGTTGTGAATTGCAATCTTTCTCAAAGCGACGTATCCGTAAACTCAGCACAACTCCACTCAAATTCAACTCAACTCAACGGAACTGAGCTCCTGCCGTTGTTGCCATTCCTATGCACCCTCTACCTATACTCCTATATTGCCTCGTTCTTACCGGTTTCGGTTTCGGCTTCAGCACCGGTTTCGGTTTTCGGTTTTTCAGTGTATAGTCAGTCGTCTTCATCGTTCGTCGTTCAAGTGCCAGAGTGGCAGTCGTTGTCGTTGAGAATAGTTTCATGTAAGAAATAGACTTGGAGCCAAAACCATTTATTATGATGATTTTTGTGTACGATCTGCTTCAAGTTTCAGCTTGGAATCCTTCGCTCTCTGCCACACTGTACGTGATTATTATAGTCATCTATTCTCCCCTCCATATAGACTTGTACATGTGCTGGATTGTGGATGTAAATGTCACTGTGGAGAGAGGTATGATAAAAATCCTGTATTGTGGTAAACAATAAGATGCTCTATATAGCGTCGTCTATATCATGTTGAATGGTGGATATTTTTCGTTATTTTTTCTTACTCCTCCTGTACATTGTACAGTATATATTATTGTGCATACGACACACAAGCCTACTTAACTCCATTTCCTTCGCCTTGCTTGGGTTCACGTTAGCTTCGTCTTTTTCTTCTTGGGCTTTGGCTTTCGCATTTTGGCATGTGTGTCTCACTCCGAGATCCGACTCTCCGACACTCGGAAATTCTGAATGCTGATTGTAGGATGGAGAGAGAGAGATGAGATGAGAGTGAGCGGGGTGAGGGAATAAAATGTAACATTATTTTTACATTACGTACTGTGTACAAGAGACAGAGTCTCTGTATTATTATGTCTCCCACTGCCTTGACTCCAATCCCAATCCGAGTATTACAACTTGCAATATAGTTTCTCTCTCACACACACACTACAAATCCGAGTTAGGAACAACATGAATGGGACTGTATAAGAGGACAAGACAACATAGCCCATTACTATCTCTATCACTGCGGTTACTTTTCCATTCTAACTCACTACACACTCACTCCTGCCTCCATTTTTCTTCTCCTTCTTCATGATCTTTTTCTTCTTCTTCTCCTTCTTCTCATGTTGATCTTTGGTCTTGCAGTTGCAGGGAAGCCAAGCATGAAGATGACTATCCTATTTAATTTGATGGGAATAGAAAAGTAGAAACAGGGTTAGAGTTCATAAAACATACACATATGTCTGTTTTATCTTGAGTATCTTTGCATATGTATGCGAAATGAGAAGACAAAATTTAATCCTTCCAGAATAACGGTGGGGGTGTAGGTATATATGTGGGGAAAATGTCAAAATTGCAAAAAAAAAGAAACAAAGACAAGTAGAGCAGTAGAATCTGAATGACAAAAAAAATGAATGAGTGGTCAGTTCTTATGTCTGCCTCTTGACTCTCGTTTTAAAACGCATAATAAAAATAATGGTATCATCTTCATGTTCATAATCGTGGAAACAATAAGCTTAAAAAAAGTGAAATTTGAAAAACAGAGATGAAGAGCCTCTCAGTCCTGAAGCAATTTTCCACTTTTATTTTATATTTATTTGTATTATATGTAACTGTCTACTACTTACTATACTGTACAGTTCAACTTCTTGTACCCGTACCGGTCCCTCCCTACGTGCAGTTACAATGGAGAAACAAAGAGGTTTCTTTTTTGAGTACTTTTGACGAGAAGCCACTTTTACTTGCCCATTTCCATTTTGTTATTTGACGGAATGACACGCACACGTAGTGGAGGGATATAGGACATAGGGAGATACATATATAGATATTATATATGATGGTGGTGGTACGTGGAGATGCTGTGTGTGTGTATCTTAATTGTGGATGTTGAGCAGTTGAGAAGATTTCATGAGGAGTCATGACGATTATGGGAATCTCTTCAGAAAAGGTTCTTCATGGTCATGCTATGCCTTGGCTTCCCGTGTCGTGCTGCTTCGCCTTGCATTACTTGCTTTCCCATGGCCATCAGGCCATGAAGATGAAGATGAACCGACGAGGAAAGAATGGCATGGCATGGTCCTCCATCCTCTTCTTCATCTTTCGAGACTCCCATCATCCCAAGCCACAAGATGTTACCAAGAATCAGAAGAACAAGAAGAAGAAGAAGAAAAAAGGAGAAGGGGAGACAAAGGGAGAAAGGTAGATAAATAATTGTGGTGGGGGGCACATGAGTGGGGATTTAATGGTCCCGGTCCCGGTCCCGGTCCCTTGACTCACAATCTATCTACTACATGTTTTTAAACCCCGCTGTTTGAATTCTGGATTCTCGTCTAATGGTAATCGTGAGTCGTCGTCGTCCTATCGTAGTGCCGTAATCTTAATCTAATGCAAAAATGTGAGGATGGAAATGTGTGGAATGGTCGATACTTTTAAAGTCTCTCTCAAAATCCCATTCAAAATAAGCCTCTCTCCACTTATTGTTTCCATCTTGTCTCTTACTGTCCTCCTCTTGTCTCCTGTCCCACACATTTGGATAGATGTTTCATTTTGGGGGGAGGAGGGCGCAGAGCGGTCACTGGAACATTTAGCTTAATGTTTTCACTTGATCCTTAATTCTTTCTTCAAGCACTGGACGGGGCATATCTCATACCATTGCTACGTGGCTGTTGTTGTTGTTGTTGTCCTTGTCCTAGTACATTTTTTTTACATATTTATATTTCTCCCCTTCTGATTTTGAGTGCAACCAGCCAAATTCTGTCTTTTAGAGCACTACATACGCCTGTATTTGTTGCTAGGGAGGATATGAGTGTAAGTACTGCATAGTTTCTGGATCTGCACGAAGAAATCAAATTTATTTATGACAGGATTTGGGTGAGGATTTAGTTTTGGATTTTATACAGATTCACGTCTCTCCAGTTCTTGGGTTGGGCTGTTGTTCGGAATTCGGACCGGACTCGAGCTTTTGCCTAGTTTTGTACTACATAATAGAGTTGTATAAGGGTGACAGTTACTGCTGCAACGGTGACATGTGCACTTATTTGGCACTTTATACAACAAATTTCTTGAAGAGGCGGAGGCTTAATCCTTGTTCTTTGGTAGGTACATATTCGTAAATAATGAGATTATTTAAGTGATGTGTACATATGTGCAATAATGTTATGTGTATATAGTTGAGTAGGTTGGTTTTTATTTAAGTGAAGCATATAGGCAGGAGTGTAGGTAGGTCATAGGTAGCAGTGTTGTCAGTCTAATAATTGACATATTATTTGTTCCTTATGGGAAGCCTTACAAGTGCAGGGTAGCTCCACGTTTAATACTGTACTACTGATATATCGTCTGTGAAGAACCAAAATGACCCATATCCAATTTAAGCTACAATCAAAATGAGCTATGTCATAAAAGCAAAATGAGAAACATGCGTAAAATGTTAATTAGGAGTTTTTGAAAAGTGTAAAATGTTCTATTTTTGTTTTCGAAAAGGTTCAAAATTTTCTAATTCCATGTTTTTGAAAAGTGCAAAATGTTTTAATTATATACATGTTTTTTGAAACGGGCAAACTATTCTATTCCCGAATTTTGAAAAAGTACAAAATATTCTATTTGCTGGTTTTTGAAAAAGTGCAAAATATTTCATTTAGGTTTTTTGAAAAGTTCAAAATGTTCTATTTAAATGCTCTCAAGACATATTTGAATATTTTTGTAGATAGTTGATATTGTTTTAGCTAAAAATGGACATGGGTCATTTGGGTTCTTCACCGACGATATGAGAAATCGAATTCTTGTGCTTCACCAGTACCATAGGGATAGAGTGTAGTCAATGCTAAATAATTGAAAGTATCCTGGCTCCTTTTGCAATTAAGTATTTCTTCAAGTGGTCTCTGGTTCTGGTTGGTGTTACTTGAGAGAGAGAGTTAGAAAGTTTCATAGTTGCCTAGTTTAAGATTCTCCAAGTACTTCTAAGAAATATTATTAATACAGTGGTTGGCCTGACTGATTTCTTGGTGTGGAGTGGCTATTTGAATTAGTAGTGGCTAGCTCTGAATTATTGGAATTGGAAATGGGGTGGATATTATGTATGGGTGAGGTAGTGCGTGTCTTTCTGCAGTCCTGGGCTCCTCGTGTAAATAAATTGAGTGGATTTTCAAAATTCGACGTCTCCTTTCACGCAGCATATATTACAACTTCTTAATATGACTCAGAGTATGATAAGAAAGAGCATCATGTTGTTGATGATGTGAATGTTGGGATTTTCCTTTGGTTTTGGTTAGGGAGACACGGAGTGGATGATGTAGCCCTCGCCTCCTAATGCATAGGTTCAAGTAGCCATGTAGTAGTGAGAGGATTCGAAATTCAAAATTCGAATTTCGTGTAGGGAAAATGCGAAGGAACAAACGAAGGAAGGAAGGAAGGAGCGAACAGGACGAAAATCAGGTCTGATGAGCCCATCCTGTTGCCAAAATAGACTTGCCGTCGTTGGAGCCCTAGAAACTACGAATTCGTTTGGAATTTCTTTGGAAAGGCATGGTGCCAAGGCTTGATCTTCTTTCTAACTTCTCTGTCTCTCTCTCGCTCCTCTCTCCTTCGATGGATCTCTTCCCTCTCTCCCCTCTCTCCCCGTGTTCAACATTCAATCTTCTCAGACTGTACACTCGTACAGAGCTCCGCAAATCCACACTACTACTATGTACTCACTCGTACTCTACAGTACTACAGTTTCAGTTCCCGTTCCCGTTCCCGCACGGTCCTGTACATAAGAAGTCTGTCTTTGATCCCATGCCACTCCATGACATATTATACGCTTCTAGACTGAAACTTATTTGCATTTCAACTTTTGCACACTTTTTGTCTTTCCAATCTTTCTTGAGGAAAAGCGTTAATGCTTCCCTCGAAACCAAAACCGCTGCCGCCTGGCTCCAACTCCAATCATCGTACACCTTTGTACATGTTATATAGCTGTACTCGGGCTTAATGCTTCGCTGGTGCTGGTACTGGTACTGGTACCGGTACCGGTACAGAGGCCATTATATGCACATGGCAGTAGGACCATTACATACCAGAAGCTATATAGACGCGGTATAGAAGGTGAGAAAAATCAAGAGTGGGTTCGTTCAGATATCGTTCGTAGGATGATGCATGTGCACAAAATTGTGTACGCATCACATGTGGGCTACATAGTATATAGGAGTTTTAAGCTTTGCTTTTGGAAATGTGAATGTGAATTCTTGGACCTGGAATTTGTTTTCTGTTTTCCGTTTTCGAGTTCGACTGCAAGCAGTCACATTAATATTGTGTCTGTGTAGTCTGCTGTAAGAGATGCGGAGGGAGGGAGGGAGGGAGAGGCAGGTAAGGGAGGGAAGGGATGTGAAAATGGAAAAACTTGAGGTGTGTAGAATTGTACAGAACGTACTGTACTGTACTGTGTGTGATGAGGAGATGGACACTCTTAAGAGATTCAAACTCCCGTCTCAGTCTTGTAAAACTGGAAACTGTAAAAGTAAAGCTAGCGTTCAGTCGTTTTCTCGTTCCTCCATTCGTCTCTCTCTCTCTCCTCCTTTGACTCGACCGGAAATTCCTAACCTTCATGTGAGCTCATGCCGATACGTCACATACTATTACACAAACAACTCATACGTACACTCTTTTCCAATTTGAACAGTTCCGACAGTTCTTCCCCTCACACTCATAGATTAATACTTTTTAAGTTGGGTTGAAGCCTAAAATTTAGTGAGAGGGAGAGAGAGGCAGAACACCTACACGCAAGTCTCAAGGCATTTCCTATCCACTTCCTTTTCCTCTCTCTCTTCTTTCTTGTCTTCATCTCCATGTATTTCAATTTAGTGCCCTTCCTTTCTACACACTCTCCCATCCACAAGTCTCCATCATCCACAGACGAGAACAAATAAAATTGTGCGATCTCCATATCTCACATAACATAACTTCATTAATAAAAATAAGGAGAGAGAGAGAGAGAGAGAGAGGTAGAGACAAGCTCACTTTTATTCCTTGATGTTTTGACATTTGAAATTGAAATTGGAATTTGAATTCACGGATCCGCATCATCGGCATCGGCTCGGCATCGGTATCTCCACCGGAAATCTCTAACTAGATAGATGATGATGATGCTCTAATCTGGTTATAGTCAGGGATTTACTCAGTGAGTTGTGGACAGAATTCAAGAAGGAATAAAAGGGAAATTGATGATGATAGTATTTCATTTTTTTGCATGATGTCGACTTTTCACCTTTTATTGTTTCTAAAATCTGAAATTTTTGGGAGATCTGTCTCCCAAAAATTTCAGATTTTAGAAATCTCAATATGTATCTATGTTGAGGTTGGTTTTACCCTAAGACAAAGTGGACTTTAGGATTTTCGGGGGAATTTTGAATTTTATGATGAAGGAAAGGCAAATAGTTGCATAGTCATGCCTACATAGCAAATGGGATATAGAGACGTTAATTTCCCGACACAGAGCCGTCCTTTAAAAAGAAAATGCAATTTCTGCATTAAAAGTATATTTATTTACTTACATCTGGTTTTTAAGCTTATTTTCGTGAATGTTGGGACAGGGACCGGGACCGGGATGGGGACCGGGACCGGGACCGGAACGAGAGATATGAGAGATTTTTTCATTGGCACTACACTAATCGTGAGTTAGTTTGGATTTTCAGCTGCTCGTCTGACGCCTGGCGAGAGTCATGTAGACGTAGAGCCACGATGGCCACGGAGTCAGAGAGAGCATCCCTTTTCCCTCATTGCATCTCCATTAACTTTGGGTTGATGACGAGGAGAGAGAGAGAGAGAGTGGAAGGGATGTGTGGAGATTATACAGTTTTTAGGTTTTACAGTAAAGTACTACAGATATTTCTAGTTCCCTTTATGAACGCTTTTATGGAAAAACATGCAAATCAAGTTTTGCTGATGGCAGTTAATTAGAATGTATAGTCGTGGAAGAAGCAAGCTGTTATCCCAAAGATTATGGAACTAAAAGGAAAAGATTCTCTACACACTTGAGTCTTAAGGCCTTCCATAAAAATATTTTTCCTAATCTTTTTCGGCATTTGAGTTTTTAAATAATGAGACTCTCTGACTACCGGGGAAAAGTGGAGACGCGGGGAGACAGAGACCGGGACCGGGGCTCCAGGAGGAACGTATCTGGACTCTATGTAAAGTTCCCTTTCCCTACTACCCCTTCTGAACAATGACTAAATACATGAGCCGGAGCCGGAGTTGGAGTACATACGACTCATTCTTCACTGCGTTTTAGCACATGTCTAAACGGTTGGAAAGTAAAATTGGAGCCTATCATGTCCCTCACCATGAATAAAATACCATGATCATAACCATAGAGCATTAAGAGTACGAGGCCCAGCATCACTAGCACAATTATATTGCAGTCATAGTCCACGTCCTACGCCGTACGTCTCCACCACTGCACTCTTCCCCAAAAGTTGTAAACTCAATAGAGAGCAGGTTAGGTTCGCCTTTCGCGCTCGGCCAGGCCAGCTGTATTCTATGACTCTACATGCTGCACAAAGCATACAAACATCGCCCTTGAAGAGTCAATACCAGCTTTCTCGTGTCATTTTCCCAATTGTCTAAGCCTAAGCTAGCCGGATATTTAAGAAACATTGTATTGATGGCTCAGACTGATTTATTTTAGAATCATTTCCTTTTTTTAAATCAAAAATTTACAAATATTTTTCAAACATACCGCTTTTACACATTTTTGTACAAGTTCAAAATGTCCTATTTACACATTTGTGTACGAGTTCAAAATTTCCTAATTACACATTTTTGTACAAGTTCAAAATGTCCTAGTTACACATTTTTGTACAAGTTCAAAATGTCCTAATTGCACATTTTTGTACAAGTTCAAAATGTCCTAATTACACATTTTTTACAAGTTCAAAATGTCCTAATTACACAATTGGAAAATTTAAAATATTGAATATTGAATAATTAGATATTTTGGAAAATTTTGAAATTCTTTAATTACGTAGGTAAATTGCAATTTTAAAATTTTTAGGTTTTAAAAGCGTCAAAACCAACGATTTCTATTTCAATGAAATTTAGAATTAGAATTAGATGAAACTTTGTAATAATTTTAAAAAATTCCCTATACACTTATTTTTTAAAATTTGTTTTTATAAATTCAAGCAACTAAAAATTTAGACATTAAAATTTTTCAAATTAGCACATGATGATGGCTGTTAGTGTTTCTTCAATAAAGTATAAGGTATAGTAGTGTGTAAGTAAGTGTACGGGAGTTGGGGAGCTACACATCTTTTTTGCCGGTAGCCCCTCTTTTTCCTCCATTTCTGAATTTCTCAGTCAGTGTATGTGCTCCTAACATCTATCTCAGTATATTCCATTTCATGTGTAAACAAGTTGTAGTGAGCTGAGAACATATCAAAATAGAACGTGTATATAATCTCCGGAGTCGGAGTCTTCATGTTTTCTTCTTCCGTTCAGTTTCCCCATGCATAGACTCACTCACATCGGCAGAGGGACACACACACACTCAATCTATGAACTCTGAATTCTGAACATGAAAATGAAACTATAGGCTTCGCATTAGGAGAGAGCTAAAGTAGGATTGGCTGTTGACGGTTCGCTTGGTTTTTGGATCTTTCAGTTGATGATTTTCATTAAAACTTGAGTTTCCACAGAGACAAGCACTTACACACATTGCTGAGCTTATGGAGCATTAACGTTACGTAAGGTAGGTATAGGTATATGGAGCCTTGTGTGAGGAGCGGGATGTAAATTCCTTCCTCCAAGATGTGGATGTGGGACAAGAAGAGAGAGAGAGGGAGATAGATGATGGCTGTACGTAGTTACTTACGTCCTAACTTCTTAACTGTATCTGTGTTCTGTACATAACCGACGACTGTATACTAGTACTATAATGAACTATGGTTAACGGTACGGTACCGGTACCGGTACTCATACGAGGCCCCGTAGTGACTATACGGTTGACGATCCGATCCGTACGGACGGTTTAATGGGAGCAGTTCCCACTTTCACGTCCAATGATTCTCGTCCTTCCTCCCAGGATCATGATCTTTACACAAAAAATATTACTTACTTGACTTCACATTGCAGTGCATCACACTGCGTTTCCATTCCATTTCCATCGCCATCCCCCATCCTCCAAAACAGTACTGTACTTTCAGAGATTCTCTTTCTACTGTAAAAAAAAAAGTCGAAAAAATTTAGGAGGTTGAAATGAATCCGAATCCGAAATCCGAAATCCAAAAATCCAACAACGACAAGAGAGACCAACTGCTGAGAAACTTGGAGTCGGAATAGGAATAAACACCGAACAGAGTACTTAAACACACATGCACATTAGATTAGCAGTCCTGTAGTAGTCACTTTACATGTAAATTTACATACACATTACTCTCATAACCTATAGATAACTCGGAACTTTGCAGACTCCCCCCCCCCCACATCCCTGTAAAAAAAGCTATGTAATTTTTGTAAAGGTGTTGTGAATGTACTATGTAGCTTTGCTTTCCCTCTACTTTTTTGTGTACATTTTTCCTGTAAATGTACATTTTCCTCATTTTCATTTTTGGTCTCGGTTTCGTAGTTTTCCTGAGCTTCCTCCACAGACGCAGATGCAGATAGAGAAAAAATTAAAAGCACTATATATCTCTTCTTCTTAGCTCAAGGATACAAAAAAAAACGTGAATGCCGTATAGAAAAAAGTAAACATTCACGAGAGATTTGGCGTGTATGTCTGGAATTGGAATGAAGAAATGAATGGGGACTGAAGACTGAATAGGAATATCAGTACATGTCTCTCTCTCTCAGCACGTAGTTTCCACAAAATAGGAATTGGTTTTGGCACGGAGTAGAGTAGTAGCTATTAAGGTGTCTTTTGGGTGGAATGGAGAGAAAGAGCGTCGTGTTTAGTTTTGGGTTTTGGTGGCTTCCAAATGTCATGGGGAGGCCGATAAATAGCCGTGATAAAAAATTAGCTAACAAGAGCAAAATAAGGCTGTAAATTTAACCCCATGGGGCGAGACTTGACCTCACTCACAGGCTTATGTCAACTACACTGTAATTGTCTATATAGGGGATTTCTGAGCAAACGTGTTTTACTTTACTCTGAACTAAATTTTTGGCGCGTTAAGTCTTGTGAAAATATCAAGGAGATCAGAGAGATATCAGACAGAGGAGAGGGTCCAAGCCCAAAAGTCCAACACTGATGTTGAAAGCATATTCATATTTTTAATTTTTTTCTATGCACCGTTCCCGTGGAGTGTGTCGTACCGTACCACTGTGCAGTAATAAACAGTAGAAAAATGTAGCTTGTATCTCAATTATACACAGACACTGCAGACTATCAGTACTACAGGTACTGCTTAAGCTATGAATTTAGTACGCCTGATGTGTAGTTCGCTTTAGTTGTGAGCGTCTTTAGGTAATCCTCTCGTGACATGTGACTGCATGGCCATGGTCTTGTTGAAAGGCTCGCCGAGTATTCCCAAAAGATATATATGAGCTCTCTGAAAATGCGAGAATGCGGAAGTGACGAGGCAATTTGTATTTGTAATTTGTACCCATACCTACTCTTCTACTTCTACTGATATTGACAATACTAGGAGAGTAAAGATGCATCCAGATGATTCCAGATCCAGATCCAGATTCAAATATTTCCCTGTAATAAAATTGTATCTGACACGTCTTATGTAGTTGATTTTCAAGGAGAAGGCATATTGGAATTGGAGGGAGGGCCATCTAAGAAACGTGTAGCATTTAATTAGAGCAGAAACAACAGCAAAAGTTGAGGATTATAGGATACACGAAATGACAGGGAAAACACTGGGGTATGCAGTCAAATCATTTATTTTATTGCAACACACCAATCCACTCCATATTCCGATTCCCATTTCCATCCTCATCTCGTTAGGGTAATGTTACGGTACGAGGGAGCGGAGGTGGGTGTAGATAGCAGATTATGAATGTAGAGAGTCATAGGCCATAGGTAGGATCTGGAGATGAAGACGAAGAAGAAGAAGAAGCTAAAAAGCTACACATCAAATATTTGTAAGCGTCAGGAGGAAGGAAATATTTTGATTGATTTCATCTGTTCAGTATTCTGTAGAAATCCTTAATTACAATGTAACTTCCTCACAATGACTCCTCAAAGGCATAGTACAAATGCTAATAGTGTACATGTGCTGAATAAACTCGGTGCCGGAGCCATAGCTGTGGGCACAAATATCTACAATCCATCTATATGCACAGCACAGTATAGTAAACAGAATCTCAACTCCTACTCCTACTCCTCCGCCTCCTCCTCACAGATAAATGGAAGTTTTGCAAACAATTATTATTACTACTACTACTACTACTACTATATTCTCGTCTTAATTAAACTGCTCCTCGGCCCACTCCCATTCCAGATTCCAGCGTTCTCACTCTAAAAGTTCCAAGTCGAAAGTGGAAAAACCAAATCCAAGTCAGATGTCAAATCCTCAATTAATGATTTTCTCTACATATAACATATATTTAATTCTGTATGTATTTCCTTGCTGGAATGTGTGTACTGTGAGGTAGTCAGTGTGGACATGGGGAAGCCACACAACAACAAAACTGTGACAACCACAGCCGGGTCGTGTTTAATAAAAATGGGATTTGGAACCACTACTCATCCCCGCATTTATTTGTACATTCCACGTGACAAGAAATAGAAATTTATTTTAGCTTTTTCAAAATAAAATTCAGATGTCTACAGTCTGGAGTAGTAATGGTGATTTGTTCATGGAGAGAGTGAAACGGACGTGAGGAGGGCTGTGAGGACAGTATAGGACATGGGAAAGACACAAGGATATAAAAGAAAGTAACAAATACAAATGGGCTCCTGGCTTTCATCACTTTGTATTCCATAATGGTTTATACAGTTTTTGAGACGGCGTCAAAATAGGGGGGAATTACAGGATGATAAATCCACACGACTACCAAACCAAGTTCCTCACGTCAAAAGTCCTTTAATGATGAGAAAGTATTTCGCTCTATGGCGAGACCTTCTACACTCTCATGACTTTGACTTCAGCTCCAGTCCCACATCCCACAGACACACATTAAAAAATCTACCTACTTTTACACTTACACCTATAGACCTAGTGAGATGCAAATGTATGAGGGAAGTGTGACACGCGCTAGTTATGCAACTTGGGATCGGACTTGAGGAAAAGGACGAAGACACATCTCACTAGTCAGATAAGGCTGCCTGGATTCCTGGATAGAAGTATATAGAGGGAGTGTATAGTGGTGGTATAGTATAATAGTGAGGACCGTCCAAGTTCCACCGGATCCGCACCCCAATACTCAAACATACCTCAGGAACTATCTTAGAGTAACAAGAGATTTCGGAGGAAAACTACTTTGTATAAATAACTTTTTTCCTGCTGAGACGGCCACAAGTTCCTTCATTCCTGTCTTCATTCATGCTCCTGTCCCTCTTATCTCCGACTCATACAAGTAGTAAGTAGAGGGAGTTGACTCAAGGCTCAACTCAGAAAACTTACTACTTGGTTTTGAGCTTTGAAAAATGTATGGAAATTTTCACAAGTTTTGCACTTGGGAATAGATAGGTGAGGTCGTCTACAGTCACAGTCTACAGGGCTCTATGGGTAGCCATAGCCGAGCTCCATAGTCCAGGAATATGAATAGAAACGATCTAATATAATCATGTAATATGTTTCTCCAATCCACTACAATCTACCCTCTACACTTCTTGGAGTCTACAGTGCATTTAGACTTGGGTATATTCTCCAGGTATGCACATAATTGAACCGGGACCGCTACCGGGACCGGTACAGGGACATTTGCCCCTTTTGGTTTTTCTTGCTCCCTCCATCCATCCACCAAGGCGGTCCTCAATCTGTACCTTCTTCCCTTTTCCTATTCTTCACCGGTGACGGTGACAGTATCGCAAAGTCCCTGGGACTCCCATGGTAATGTCCATGCCCTACACACAATGCTCCACAAAAAGATATGATAGAAAATTGATGGTGAAGAGAGAGAGAATTTCCAGGACGGACCAAGGGGAAAAGAAGAAATTCCACCGCACTGTGGAATGCCCTGGTCTGAAATGGAGGGATGGGAGAAAGAAGAAAGTCGTGGACTTGTACAATGTGTACCCAGCACTACAGAATCAGAATCAGAGCAGAGACATATCCAGGAATCTCCAGTTATCTTTGTCGTGGGAGACGTGGAACGTACCGTGGATGGGGGACAAATGTGGACGTGACATTATTTGAATACAGTGGTGTCAGCGAAAGAAATGAATAGGCTCTAAAAGTCCCAACTCCAACTTCAACTTGTGCAAAATCCTTTTGCCTGGATCCTGGAGGTCGTCGAATCTTTTCTCCTTTTTCTTCATTCATAACCAGAAAACGGGAGTTGTGGAGTAGAAAGATGGAGCCGGAGCCTCTTAGAAAGAAAACTAGTCTCACTCATCCAGCCAAAGTGCTTGTATCAGACGCAGAGCATTGTCATTGTGTGTGGCTGTGTGGACGATAAGCAAACCTCCAGATCCTAGATTTGAGATGGATGATGTGAGTGAGTTGTGGTCTCGTCCAGAACTCACTATATACTAATTTTCCCCTATAGATTATATACTTACAGAAATGTCAAATTTCAACATAAATAGGACAGTTTGGATTTCTTGTTGTAGTAGTTTCCACAATTCTCTTTGACAGTAGAGTACCTTACCTTGTCCTTTGGTTAGGTAAGTTTTGGGTTGGTTTTCTTCGTCTGGTCTGGATTTGGGTCTCGTTCCACATCATAGTCCATGCTCCATATACTGTATGCAAAAAGTAAAAACAATTTCTGAGCTCGTTCTGGTTATAAAATTGTGCATCGTGCTCTCAGTCATGAGTACAGTATACAGTAGTGTAGGACAGGACGGGATCTTCTCTCGGTTTCGGTTTCGGTTTTGGGATATCATGGTGATTATGACAGTACAAAGTACCGGGGGGAACTCCTACTGCCGACTCAAGAGGCCAAGACAATTTCAAGATTTATGGATATAAGGTTTATGCACCGTGAAATCCGGTGTAGAGACGCTCAGAAGTAGAGACTCTTCTCCGTCTCCGTCTCTCTCAACCAAATCTATTTGTCATAATATGTATGTTGAGAAGTTTAAATGGCATGTGGAAGGGGCTTCTTCCTCTTCTTGGAAATGTTCAAAGTCTCTTGGAAATTATAATAAATAGCTGAGTATTTTGTGTGTATTTTGTAGGTTTTCTGAGATATTGATTTATTGTATTGACCTAAGTTTTGGTTATGTTTGTAGCATTACATTTTATATTATGTCTATATCGTACTTGGGCAGTAGGTATTTTACTTTGGGTCAAATGACAACATGGACATGCTTCTAGTTTTATTGGAAATTTTATTTTGAATTCCATTTCAAAAAGTACTGTTCACGAACGAGTCCTATATTAGTGTCAGTCTACAGTCATTTTTGTATCGTGTCTTAAAGTACCTATACTTATTTATATTTTTACTGAAAGAATTCTCGCCCACAAAAATTAATGTTTTAATTAAATTTATTAGCATTTTTCATTGATTTACATCATCAGTCGAGACAAAGAAATTACTATATAGGTACGTTGAATTTTACAATATGCATGGTTCTCGATCAAAAATTAAAAATACTGACGATGATGCAGAACGCATAATATAATTGATACTGACAGAGCTAACCTTCAACAGCGTGTTTATCCTTTTTATTCTGGATTGTAATGTAAATTCTACTAAAACAGGAGATACTACAAAAGCAGACTAAAGAGTGTACAGATAAAACTTACAATTTAAATTTATTTAATTAATTTGTATATTTTACTACATGCACATAATACACAACAGGTAATAACTTCACAGAAGTAATCGTAAATCGTATATCGTACTACAATATCATGTGATCATGTGATAATAGTAATATACTATAGAATTTTGCATGAAGCAGACGACCGTCGTCTCTTCGCTAGTGTTCGTTTTTGCTTAAGATGGAGGAGCTTGGACTGCTCGTTGATTTTTAAGACCGGCTGCATACCATGCTAATTCCTGGACTAGTTTCACTGTATTCTTGGCAATACGCTCTTCCAAACATTTTCCAGTTTCGTCAAAAGAATTCTGAACCGTTGGGATTGCCACGATAGAAGGGATAGAGACCATGCCCAATTCACTCGCGAACGGACGGAGCACCACTTGAGCACGAACACCACCGAATTGACCTGTTATAATAATTTTAGAATTTTAATGTGTAAATATATAATGTGATGGCAAAGTATAATAATTCCTATGAATACACATAGGTAGGTAGGAGTTCTGTACTTTTAGTATGGCAACGGCCATTGAAATGGCCGACTCTGGCTGGGGAGGAGTGAGGGGGGGGGAATGACTTTTCAGACTTCATTACGGATAATGGCGATCTAAATCATATTTTGTGGGATCATAAAATCTCTCTATACACTTCCCTCGCCTTTCATTTCAAACCCAAATCCAAATCCAAACTGAAAGTGTCTCATGCAACAAAAGTGAAAACAAACTAGTGAGAAAATCCAAAATAAAATGAACATGTGCGTGTTGAGGATGGGATGGTGCGACTATTAAATCAGGAGAGATGAAGAGGAATATGATTACAATTTACAATAAATGAGAGCATTGAGTTGAATATATAGGAAAATTCACAATTTCAAGCTGAGTCTATGTATAAAGGCTAAAGCTAGAGACTGAAATTGAAACTGAAACTGGTGGAGAGGTACAAAGTGGGGGGAAGAGAGTGCACCTATCTGTATACGTTAACAAGGACAGAGATCAAGGACCAAATTGAAATGTGAGCTGAGTGGTGGTTAGAGTACATTAGAGTTGACTCTCATATGTTATTATTATCTCTCTCTCTCTCTCTCAAAATTGAGGAGAATTTAATGATTGCCGTTGGTGTGACATGTGAGGAGATTTCCGAGTGACTTTACAACTTAATTAATCAAGTTCATGTGAGTGCACCCACATTGGAAAATGGGAAATGAGATTTTGGAACTGACCCATGGAGTAGGTGACAAGACCAAGAGGCTTGTGTCGGAACGATGGAGGCGGGAAGTGATCAATCATGTTAGCTAAAGCCGGTGGAATGCCACAATTATACTCAGCCGAGAGGAAAATGAATCCGTCCGCACTCTTGATTTTTGCATTCTCATCATGAAGCCAGGCAGGGGCATCCGCTGGGTTGGGGTAGAAGTGGAGAGGGCATTTTAAGACTTCAAACGGAAGCTTGGTCGGATCTGGAAATTCAATGAGTATACATATAGGGATTCACATACAAATTAGTTAAAGTTATGTCTATATTTAAAATTGCTTTTTTTTAAACCTTCGTCACCTTTAGAATTAATTAATTATAGTGTTCTTGTTCCTTTAGTTTACACATGTAGAGAAAGGCAGTAGAAATAATGTTAGTTCAATAGGATAGACAGAAATAAAAGTCAAAGCCAAGCCGGGACCGGGACCGGGGCCGAAACTTATATAAAAAGGAATTCCAGGTTTACCCATAATGATGGGCTCCATGCCATTTTCCTCGACAGTACTTTTGACAAATTCTCCAACCCGCTCCACAAATCGACCTTGGCGGGTTGATCCGTAGAAAATGAGGATTTTTAACTTGTCCGCGGATGTTGTCGACGACATGACTCTCGTTGTCGTTTTCGTTGTCGCTGTCGTTGTCGGGGAAGGTATGATAGTGGTAGTGGTCGGGTTTCTGGGGGTAATGGGAGGCGAAACAGTCGGACCTGCTGCTACTCTTGATGTAACAGATGCAAAGGAGCGAGTGAAAAGAGTCGTTCCAGTCGATCCAGCTCCAGGAGGAGATAACCACAACAGACTTTTTCCAGTGGTATTACTTTTTGACGTGTCAGCTCTGCAAGTCCACCAAGGATTTGTATCCGTACTCGTCCGGAGCTTACAACCAACTAAAGTGTTTGGACTGAAACAAAAATTATTTATACATTTTTTTGTGCACTCCTCCTTTCCATTCCAAGATAAACATTAATTACATTTATACAATAGGCATACATACAGCAAATTATAATGGTGGACATACTATACGTTGCATAAAAATGATGTTAAAATTATTTCTTTTGATCCACTGTCATTATAAAATAATTGAATTCGCCGCCTTTAAGCTAATCAACGAGGGTGTTTGAATTTTGCTATTAAATTTCTTAGTGCAACATTAGTGTGTAGTTCGGGCTATGCTTATGGCTTAAATAATACTGTAAAAGAGGCCGAGGAGGCAGAAAGGAGGGCATGTGCACTAGGTCCTCATCTATGTGCTGGGTGTACATACAATTGTGAATTTGGAATTCGTTCAGAACTGTGAACTATGTATGGAATTGGGTTGGGAGTTGGAGTTGGGATAGGAGTATTTACAGAACCGGGGTAAATGTACTAGAAGATGATGATGAGAAACCGGTGTCTCATCTGTATTATAATTGTGAAGGCAGGCCTATCTATCTAAGCTCCTAAGTTCTAAATGCATAGACTACAGACGTACAGACGTACAAACAAGTCGACTACGGTACGGTACGGTACGATTTGCGATATATGGGAGTGAAATGCGATATATTTGCGTGAAAATATTCGCAAATTCAAAAAAAAATATGAAACTACCTATTACTACTTGCGTATGGATAATAATAATAATTTGTTTTATATTTAATTTTAGTACATAGCTACATAGGTATAACCACAATAAATAATTTATCCACGAAGGGCATAATGCTTCAGATTAAAATTCGTTGTCTAGACAAAATCCCCGACAAAGCTTACTACTACATAGCCCCCCATCCCGGTGCCGGTGCCGGTGTCGGTCTCGGCCGGTAGTATTGCATCCGTCAGTATCCATTTCTCCGTCACTAATATTATCAGTCTTTTCGCCCTTCATCATGATTCCACATCTATATAGTGTATTCTATATAGGCAGTAAATTACTATGGTCAAATTATGGTCTAAACGTCAACTTGGTGTTTGGTCTGTAATCAGTCTGCTTAATGGCAGGGCTCTAGGCCGGAACCAGGATTCTAATAATTATTGTTTGAATTATCTAATGATTAAAAACTAATTGTCAATCTCGATTCCAAACGAGAGCAGTCGAGTCGAGTCTGTGTTTCTTTTTATCAGTATTTTCCATTCCGGATTTACTTGGGAGAGCAGTGCACTCCTGACTACTGAAATGGTGTACTTTATGGTTTTGTGAGAAATGTATTTTATTTTGAACATGCGATCATCTATCCTTCTCCAGCTTGAACTCGCAGAGCTACAAGGGCACATGGTAATAATGTAATACTTACTACTTAGGCTAGGTAAGTAGGTAGGTAGGCAATATAACTTGGATATAAGCGGAGCAATGAAGGAAACAGTCGATTACGATTTGTTGCTACTACTACTGTACCGTGTGTATCACTACAACAACAATTTTCCTCTCGTGTGCACTTACAAAAACTATACTAAAATTTATTTCCATGGAGGGAAAATGTATCTAGACTGTGTAAACTCTTTCTATCTACTAATAACACTAAAAATGTCTAATAGGAGTAGGAGTAGGAATTCCCGACTTGCAACCAGAACCACGACGTCGTTTATGTTGCTCTCTCTCTCTCCTTGGCGTTGGCGTTATGCATGCATTCACGCGAGTCTGCCCTTGGACAATGTGGCACATTTCTTTGAGAAGAGATTATAAGGGGAATCGATGTAACACTGGAGGAAAAAGGAAAATCAATAATATGCATTGTTCAAAGTTTCTTTTAGTTCTAGATTTTGTAGATATTGAAAAACTCAGTCAGTCAATTTCAAATTTCTATGAGGCCAAAAATAAGCTATTATTTTTTTAATATTAGTTTTTTTTAGTATAAAATGTATTATCCCATTTATTCCTATGTCCCATGTAAAATTTTCTTCACTTGTAACTCATCAAAAACTAATATAAATTCAAGGAATTATTTTTTCTTTGCTATTTTAATTTTTTTGGAATTAAATTCGATTTAACAAAAACAAAGCAATTTGAACTAAGATAGAAATAGTAATTTTGAATAGGATATTATGCTTCTTATTTATAAAGTCTTGGGGTTCAAATGAGTAATTTGCCAGACCTATATTGTAATTGTTTTTATTTAATTGATGACTCTATTAGTACTTCTAATTTATAATTAATGAACTCACCGGTCACGGACACCGGCACTTTTGCTTCCTGCAGCAGCCGCTCTAGTTCTCACGACCACGACGAGTGGGTTAAATTTAGTATTGAAATTGATGTAGGCTGAATTTTGAGACTTCCCCAAAGCCAAAGCTTGTCCACTTCCACTTCCAGCTCCAGCAGTCCAACTCAACGACGATGCGAGTAATGACGCGGAGCGCTGCATATCGCTGATGTTTCAAATCTCTCTCGTGTCCAATGGGTTCACCTAATCAGACATTCTTCTCTTCACTCTCCACATCTCACACCAATCACATTATATAACAATACGTCTTTTTTGTGTAGTTTCTTCTATTATATTTATTATGTCCAATTTCCATTCCAGTTGCGACAAAGTGTGACCGTGGAAGCGTGGCCATAGGAGTAATATGATAGGAGGTCTATAGGCATAGGCAACCACATACCTGCCAACATATTATTATGTAGAATGTATATGGACCAGTACCAGTACCAGTGCATTACTACAGGTAGTAGATAGTAATATTTGTGACGAGTAGAATTCTGCAGTTGAGTATTAGTATTATTATGCCTCACTCACGACTGACTGAAGACTTCAGCTGATTATTGTCAAGGTCTTTGAGTTACATACATATAGTGTATTATGAATCACTATTTGTATTGTGTACTACTACTACCAGTGCTTTCGCGTTTGAGTGTTTCCTTCAAATCTACGACGACCTTGTTTGCTGACACTCTAAAGCCTCTCATTTTTCCCGTAGCAAAATGTTAATGGTTGATGGCAGGGTCTATCATTACCATTACAGCTTTGGACTTTGAGCTGCCCTCTTCAGTTACACATATTATGTAGGTTTGTGTACCTTCATGCAACCCCAATGTTAATGGATGGGCTGCAGACACCAGACACTCGGCCATATATGAATTTAAATTACCATTAGTATTGCTATGTCTTCTCATGCATGACTTTTGGAGCTGTAGTTATAAACCATGCAAATTTAATTGTACAATTATGCGTTTCCGCACTCTCTACAATGCAAAAGCCAAAATGAGCATATCTACCAAGGGATGCGTAGTATAATGTATAATTCCAAAATAATTATAAAGCGTATACTCACTCGCAATATTCGATAGGTAGACCAGAGGTATCGTTTCGTTTCGCCTTTTTCTTGTGTTTTGTGAAGGTCTTCGAACTGGTCACCCTTGTTTTTGTAGGTTGGTGGGGCTTTAAATTGCTTTACTGAAATTATTACCAATTGCTATAGTTTTTACTGTAGTTTATAAAATTATAGCTTAAAAACGAAAAGCCTTGACTCCACACTAATATTAATGCCTAAAAGAAACTATGAGAGCACTAAAAAAATGACATGTTAATATTGCATGCAATATTTTGTCTCCAGTGCAGAATATTTCACCCTTTTCACCCTTTAAAAAATATATATGACAGTTTAATGTAAATATCATTAAAAATACCATAGACATCTTTGGAGTTTGGAGGGGAAATACACTGGATACAATTAAAATGGCAGATTTTGTATTTCGTATTTAGAAAAAACGGATGCAAATATTTGTACAAGCAGAGGCTTCATTTAAGAAAAAATAAAAAATAGATTATTGAATGAGAAGACTATACCGAGAATTCGAGAGCGAGAATGCCAGAGGAGCTAAGTTTAATCTTTATAGCTCGAGTATAAGATGCTTACTACAGACACACAAAAAAATCTAGAAAACGGGAGAGGAACCATCCAAAGTGCCCTACACTGTAATAACGGTGGCGGTAGTGCATTTTTAGCTAACGTCGATGACGTGTAGTGTATGCCATGCTAAACTTACTACCTACTTACGACTACGACCACACCACACTCTCCATTGCAGTTTTGGGTGTACACAGCTAAACTACAGTAGGTACTGTGCTGTGTGCTCCTCTACAGCATGAGATTCTATGTCATTGGCATTGTAGATGAGGACTAGACGAACGAGACGAATATGCATAATATAGAATGTGGAGCTTACACTTTTAGAAGAAGAAATGAAGATTTCATTGGAACTGACAATGCCTTGAGTTGGGTGTAGTGGAAGCCGAAACCGAAACCGAAGCCGAAGCCCACGTCGAAGTATACAAGTATTTTCACGTCTGTCTGTGGAGGAAATCGGGTTCGGTGATGGGACGACGACTACGGGACGGGGAGAGAAGGGATTCACTTGCTATATGTAGCTAACAACTTTCTGTATATGTAGTAGTAGGTGCATGCAGAATGCAGACAAGACTGACAGCCTCTGATAAATTTGAGTTTTTGAGAATGGGTCTCGGGTACATGAAGATGGCACATGGTACATCGTGCATGGTGCTCTGTCGGGGGATTGGCGAGAGAATGAAATGGGAAAAGTCTGTGTCTAGGAAAAATAGAATGAAGGAAGGAAAAAGGAAAGGGTGGCTTAGCTCATATTCAGATGGATATTCAGATACAGATATGACTTTGCTGATTTCCTTGCCAAAACCAAATGAACTGCTCCAGGGGAACACAACTTGAATATATCAGTATTTGGGAAGATTTGCATTAGGTAGGTATAGGGAAGGTAAGGCACGTAGGTATTATTTATCTCATCTTCAGTCAGAGTGAGTACCTCCGTGGTTTGTTTCCAACTCGTAATAAGTGCGTGTAATAGTGTATGTATCTGTATATAGGACCAAAGACCAAAAACTCCATAAGTCTCACAAACAAAGGAAGTGCCTACACTATAGACTGCAGATAGGGATAATCCGTATCTGTGGGTAGGTAGATGAGATTTAGGGATATATGATGAGGAAAGGCTAAAGAGAAAACCGAAAACCGAAAACCGTTCTCTCTCCATACACAGATCGACATCTCTCTGTCTTCTGTCTCCACCGTCTTGTGTATTCCTTGTGTTGTTGGCAGTTGTCGTAGTCGCTCTCGTTGGCCTTCTCCATCTCCATCCCTCCATCTCCCCCTCTCTCACTGGATAAAACAGTGATAATAATAATCCAGTCAAATGTTATGTCTAACTTTTAAATCTTGGCTCGTCACTCCGTTTGCTTCCTTTTGACGTCTTCCAGGCTTTTTGGCTAAAGTCACATTCCCCGTTCCCATCATTGTCAATCTGATTTTCCTCTTCGTATATCCCCACTCTCCACTCAAGTTACTCAAGGCGTCCAGGTCTTCTTCTGCATCTTCTTCTTCTTCCTTCAGATCAGAAGAAGCTCTCTGAGGCTAAAACTAAAAGTGCTGAATTGAAAATCGATCTTGAGTGCCAACGTTAGGCTGATCTATAGTATCTAATACTCGCACTCGTTCATCATATATATATGATAATTGTATTGGTAGGTAGATAGGTATATCCCTATACTTCATCCTCGTTACTCACTACGACTACGGCTACGACTACGGCACAACATTTGTACAAGTTTTTTTTATTCCCATATCAGTATCAGTGATTTGGGCTTATCAAAACGAATACCCCTCCTTCCTCAACCATCAACCATCATCTGTTGTTCAATAAATACATTGAGATATCGATGAAAATCAAAAATCAATTTTCTGCCTCAAATCCATGCTTAAAGATAATACCGATAAAATTCAATTATCTAAACTCCCCACAAAGCATAAAAAAGAAGGTATTACGGCAACGGCAACGGCAACGGCATCGGCAAAGGCAGCGGCTAAGATGAATCCTAATCGTAGCTTTGAGTCTGCGGAGAAAGGAATTACTAAATTGGGTGTACATGCATATGCCTTTTAGCTACATGAATATGACAATTTCCGATCAGATGGACCAAGACCCGATAACACAATAACATTAGAACCATCAAACACCCGATGTCCTTATTTACTTTTATTATTTTGTGCGGCCGCCGCCGACGTCCAAAAATTCAAACAACAACGGGACTGGAGATGGAGAGCATTTATTCGTAATAATATATGTGCAGCCTCATAGTCAGTCAAATTTATTACAGGTCAAACTGTGAGACTATAGCAGCTGTAAGAAATATTATTACAGGAGGTATATTACAGCACCGGCACCGGCTACGCGTACATCCATTAGGGAAATGTAAAAAAAATAGGAATGGAAATATGTACATTAGCATTGAGAAATATGCAAGAATCTGGAGTTGGATTCTAAAAAAAAATAATTTAAACGGTGGATTCACGATTTGAATTGCAGATGCTGTTTTGAAACATTTGTTAATTTTTATTTTTAAACACAAAAGACTTTGTGTGTGTACTAGGTTATGCTTTTTCCTGTTCAGACCCAAGTATAAATATGCTCATCTGCATTACGATTAAGATTACGACTCTCAGCACGATTAGAGAAGCTGTAGAGTAGAGTAGTGGCTCGACTGGATTCTGGATGTGGTTTCTTTCGTTCTCTGGTCTCTGGGTCTCTTCCACAGTTCCACTGACGCATGCTTCTGTGTCAACCGTACAAAAATATAAAATAAAGTTTCTGAGGAAAGGATTTTTACATGGAATGGAATCGGAGGAATGACATTGCTGTATAGGAGAGAGAAGTGGGGAAATGGGAAAGTTTTCTTCGTCCTCGTCCTCAACTACTCCTTATAGTGGTTAGTTCATTCTGCACTCTGTAAATTCTGTCTGTAATTATATCCCACCACACGACCGGGACCGGGACCAGGACCGGGACGGGGACCACACCATCACCGCACCGCGCCGTGGCCGTGACTCAAAGCTTTGGCAAGATTAAGATATATTAATTATGTGGGCAAAACTAGGAGACAATTTAATGCAAATAATTAAATCACCTAGGACGTATTTTAATTCCATTAAATATAGAGTGATGAAGCATGCCCCATTCAGAGTTGTAATATAGTTTGTAATCATTATGTATTTCCTTATAACGCCTATTATTTGGATGCTTGTAAAACAGTTTTATTTTAATTTTGGTCCTTGCGTGGTCTTTTGCAATGATTAAGTGAAGGTAATTAATAAATAGTACGTTATGGATAATGTCTAGTTATCAGCGGTATGATCCATAAGACTATTATGGAGTGAATTGAAATGAGAATGAAAATGTGTAAATAGTTCCGGAGGAACAGAAAATAATAAGATGCTGCTCGCTCGGGTCTCAAGTTCCAATTGATTTAATAAGATCAGTCTTTGTGTTGAGTAAAACTCGGTTAGTGAAATTTAGGTATACCAATGTTTATACATGTAATTTCCTCCACATACTGTGGGCATGAAACGGTCAAATAATATGAGTATGTGTCACAGCACATACGAAAGAACATATAGAATGTCCATCCTGTATTGTGAAACTACGGATGGTTTCTGCTCACCAATAAAGTCATAAAACTTAATGGCTGAGTGACAAAGTGATGGTTTGGATAAAGGATCCCAAACGTCAGCATAAACAATGCACAATGCTTTTAAATAGGAAAAGCTTTTTAGATCAACTTCTTAAAGTTTACAATAATTACTCAAATATTCTTCACCATGTTAAAGGAGATAGAACTATTTGCAGTTAGTTAGAAATGATTCTAAATGGTACGGATTGCTTCTGTAGAAGGAAGGACAATCCTGCTGATCAATACAATATTACATTATAGAATTTAGTTCATAATGAAATCATCCCTCCTTACCATGGACGGGATTTACCAATAATATAATGAATGTGCAATTTCCACATTCATACTTGTGCTTACGTATTAACTCACATGATTCAATACTAGCATTATAAACGGATACATAATATCAATGATTAAGATATCCTAATATGTATAATTAAGTACATTCATATCTCCTATCCAATCTGTATAGGAATATAATGTATATGTATGTAATAATACCTCCTTACTTGGCAGGTATGTATATCTATATTTTAACACCCTCCTTCAATTTGAGGTAAATGAATTAAAATAACAATGAAATGATCCGAGAATTGATAAATCTCTATTATAGAATTAACATACATAAAATCTGAACAATTTGAAATAATAACATAATTAAAAAATTTCAACAGAAATATACAATTTATATTTTAATATACTACACCATATACATGATCCGTCTCCTTGATGAGATAATCCAGGTGTGTCCGTATTTAGAGTTGTCCAGTAAATTCGGTGGGTCTTCTGTTAGCCACTTCGGTTGGAGCTGGTCCAATGAGCTTGAATGTGTTCAAGTAAATCCGGTAATGGGAGTTCGACAGGCCGTCTGATGGGCTGGAACTGTTGTACTGGGTCTTGGTCGGCAGGAACATCGCTCGACTCTCCAGGTTTATAAATGACAGGTAGAAATATCCAATTTACATGATATTTCTTTCTCTTGATACATGGTCGTCCATAACGTGACCAATGCATGTACAGATTGATCATTGTAAAAATGACAATGATATGTTCAATAAGTTCCATGAGAACTGAACTGCTTTCCTCTGGAAACGCTTGATTGTACTCCAGGACAGACTGAGTGCTACCCGATGTGTACGAGGGTAGTTGCGGGCCTCCAGGTTGCTTTGATATGCTTAGGCTGAAGGTGAAGTCTTGTCCGATTTTCTGGCTCAGGCTTACATGGTCAATAAGGCTGCTATTGAAGGCTGAGGCTGAGTATTTCTGGGATGCGGCTGTGCAAGCCAAAATCATCCAGTTATCTCGGAAGTGGGAAGTAATTGTGAATTTCTGTCTGCTCTCGACTTCCTTATTTTTGAATTTCAAACCAACTAGGTTCTCTAGCTCGCTAGTTGTGAGTTTAGAACTTTCTCTTTTCTTCCTTTTGTTGAAGAAATTGTGGTTCGACACTGACATAGGTTTTGTCGGTGGAACTTTTCCTCCGATTAGCTTTTCGGGTATTTCCTCCAGAGACGACAGTTCTGGGGTACAATTACAAAAACATGTGATGGATGTGCCCTTGAGTAAATTAGTAATCTTCAGATGATTATAATAATTGTTTGCTGTATAATCATAGCGTTTGCTTTCCTGACTATAAAACTGGGTGTAAGGCTTCCAAGTTTTACTGCGTCCTACGGAAATTTCTGGGTCAGTTTGGAAATCATAATTCTCCCAATTCATTGTCATGCCAGGCTTGACTTCTGGGGTCCTTGTCCTAGCAGCTTCTGGAGTCCGATCAGGTGGATCCTCTGAGTGTTGTGATTTTAACTCAGAGATGTTCTCCATCAAGTTGTAGGCTGGTGGTCCTATGTCAACTTGTAGCTTCATTAATTCTTTCACTGAGTCTTTTTTGGTATGAGTACCAAGGTCGTCAATGTTAATACTTTGGTTCAATATCCAGTCAGATATAGTACGTGAAAGACTATCTGCCCTGGGGATATGATGATTTGAGGAACCTTCTTCGGTTTTCGGCTTGTTCCATTGATTGAACTTGAGGTTAGAAGTAGGACCACTATGTCCGTACCTCAAGTCCTTGATTAGACTGAAAACGTCATTCGAAATTCGCTTTTCATTTAGGGTAAAGATATCCCTGTGGTTGCACTTAATTCGGGTCGAATTTTCTACTGCTTTGTTTTGGTTGGGTAAAAGCATACTTTCACCTGTGGTGAATGTATCTTTCTCGAGGAGATTCTGACGTCGGGCTGGCCGGTCACTAGTTTCTCCGAGCTGGTTCGAAATTGTTTTTAAAATTCTTTTTCTCCATAGCTGTTCTTCGGCGGTGCGCCTGAACTTGTCAATGTTTTCCGTTGCGGAGTTGTGTTTGCCATGATCGTCCTCGGGATAATGTAAATACCGGGAGTAAGACAAAACTGGATGTAACATCCATTCCTTGACTGTGTTGATAAAACCAAAACGTAGTTCAGAATCCATAACAATGGTATTATCAAGTATAAGTCGCGATGATTCAGAGTTCCTTTCTCCTGTCATTCTTGTTTTGAATTTTCGTGATGTCATGTGGTCATCACTGTTTTCTTGAATGTATTTCAATCTGTCTCCAATCTGTAACTTCTGGAGATGTATCATGGTGCACAATGGAGGTCCTTTGTCGGGTTGATATCCCCCACTGCTGGCCCTACTATTTTCCTGTAGTTGAGTTTGCCATTGTAACCCGTGTCGGGGTTTTCTTTCTGTACTGTCCAGGCCTTCGTAATCGACTTCTGGATGTGGACTGTTTCGAATTTCCGTCTCAGTAGGACAATTCGGTTTAAACATTTTCGTATATTTGGCTAATACACGACATTGTGGACAATTATTATTGATGGTGTGTTGTGTGACTTCTAACTGTCGACCACAGCGATAGCTACGTAACAGCAGCGATAGGGCTTCTTTCTTTCTTCTCCTGTTATAGGAAATATTAGGAGATTCTAATACAATATATTGGCTTCTGTTCCAGAAGGCTTGTTTGTTAGTATTACTGACTGCTATAGTCTTCCACTTCATTAATTTGTGTAAAATTCGGTTTCGGGGCCAAAGTGTAAGCCCAGATTGAGATGAGCAAGCATTCTCTTTTAACTTGGTGGTGAACCTGGTAGTTAAAGGTGTCTCTTCTTTCGAGTACTTTAGTACGTGCTTCGGAACCGGGTTCCTACACTGTTTATTCTCCGAATTTTCCGATAGTAATTCTCTGCTATCTAGTGGAAGGGTGCGTGGTTCTTCTATATCTCCACGGCTTTTGTTTCGAAAATTTCTTGATTCTGTTTGTTCTTTTACTTGTTCTCCCCCAAATGGGATGATGGTTAATGACGATTGCATTTTCGTTTGTCTTTCTTCTTTCTCCCCCCTTACGGGTCTGACAATAAAATTCTGCTCAGATCCGTAACCACGGACAACTGGAAATGAAATCTCTATTCTCCGGAAGGTGTCTTCCAGGTTAACAGTTTCCGTAGATGGGGTGCTTCCGTTCCTTTGAAAATTGAGTACGGGGATTAGATGCTTTTGCCGGGCTGGCATCTGATTCAACGAATTGTTCATCCGTTCGGACTCTTGAATACTAGTCCTCGGATTAAATGGTGCGTCCATTAGACTACCAATGTTGCATAGGTTTGTCTGCTTGCTCTTCGTGTCGGCTCGGCGGCTTTCTCTTGCTTTTTTCTGGTGAAAGGCTTCTGTAACTCGAATCCTGATTGCTGGATGAGTTGACATCTCATGACTTGACTTCTTGATTAGGTCATAATAATGATGAGAGTTATTTAATTTGGTCTTGGACCATAGGTGACCCTCCTGAAGGGTGACTGTGCCCGAATGTCGGGGCTTTATTTCTATAGATGAATTGTGGGTTGTACTTGCAAAGTTGAGTGCAACCTGGCGTCTGAGGGCTTCAGCACTTATTGCTACTAACCCGCGAGATTGGGATAAATCACTTGACGCAATAACTTTTGCTATCAATACGTCAGTCCATAAAGTTTCTGTCCCGTGATGGAATGAGTTCTTTCTAACCCAAAGGGAATCGATGTTCGAAATGGGTGATCTAGTACTTTTACAATAAGGAGAGAGTCTCGTCTCCTGGTGTGTATCCGGACCGGAATTCGATAGAGTAAATCGATTAGTTTCCTTCCTTTTCATAGTTGAGTTAATTGTGAGGGGTGACTTCGGTTTATAACGGATGTCATGACCTTGCAGAGTTGAGAGACGACCAGGTAGTTCCTCCTTCGTCTTGATCTGCCGATTGCTGGCTACCCATGTATAAGAACTTCTCCTGAATGCGGAGTTTGGGTAGGCTTTCACTGAACTAGAGTCTTCATGTGCTCTTCCGTTCGTAATAAACAGGCATATCATGAGTAGTATGATACATGCCATTTGGAGTCTGTCTCTTAATGTCACAGATCCTTTCTTCGTTCTTTTCTCTTGGTGAGAATCACTTTCTTCGCTGTTGTCTACGGAGTGCTTTCTCCTGACTTGTTTTCTCGTGCAGTATTCGGGACTGGACACGGTTGGTTCAATGATGGCTCGTGGAGCGCTTACTTGCTGTTGTATGGGCTCATCGGATTCGGATGAGTCTGTCCAATAGTTTCTCATATCACTTGATATGAAAGGACGTGCTTGGACCATTGAAGTAGAGGTATGATTGATGTTACTTCTTGACTCGACTGTTCGGACTCGATCCTCGGGAGTCGGTGTATTCTCTTCTGTTCGGACTTGATCCTCAGAGCTTAGAATATTCTTAGTGTTACCGGAAGCCTTCGGTGGGGGGCTTCCTAAATCTTCTGTTCGGACGTGGTCCTCAGAGATTGTCGCATTTTCGCTTTGCTCTCCTGTCCGGACTTGATCCTCAGGAGTCCTAGTGTCTTCTTGGTTCCCTCCTGACTGGAGGTCTTCTGACACAGGATTGTTATCGGTGAGTCTCACAAAATGATGTGGATGAGTTCCTGCCATGAGATTTTGCTCGAACTCTTCACCTTCCAGTCTGTCTCCTAAAGAGATACGACTTTTTAATATTCGTCTTCTATCAGTTTTGCTGGCTGCTGTCCAAGGCAGGGTATGCGCGTAGGAGCGCTGAGGGTTTATGGAGTGTATTTCTTCCATAGGTTTTTCTGTCATTAATTTCCAGAGAAATTGGAGCTTCGGATCAGTGTTCCTGCTCACCTGAATTTCCCTCCGGAATTCGATAGGATACCTATGCTCGATTTGGCTAGGTAGCATGTAATATATCGGGGACTTCTTCTGTCTGAGTCCGATTTCACACAATTGAGTGTGCAGGGATAGGGCCAATTGATGGGCTTTTGTAATGACATCGACTTCTCGTCTAATGGTAGTCTTCTCTTTAGAAAGAAATGCCTTGACTTGCCAGTGTATGAGAGTCCCATTGAATATAATACAACTCACTGTAGTTAAGTATTTAGTCGAGAGACTTGGGACTTCCGTGTGGACTTCCAGGTTAACTTCTTGGGATTCGACCTGAGTCCTTGACTTTTGATAGTCATGATCCGGGTAATACCGAATATTTTCTGAACTAGTGGTGTATAGGTATTCCACTATTCGCAGTGCCTCTTGTAGGTCTTTGGCTGTTGAAAGACTTGTATTCTTTCCTAGCTGTTCGACATCGTATGAAATGTCTGGTCGGGTAGAGTCCCGAATTTCTAGCAGTTGTCCGAGTATGTCATAGTAGGCTATATACTCTGTTTCCGAAAGATGCTGAGCTTTCTTTATCTTTTCTTGAAAATACTGAGATTGAATAATCGCTTCGTATTTCTTGTATTGAGTGCGTAGGCTTCGAATCTGTGATTCTTGCGACAGGCTTATGTATGAGGCTGTCCGGAAGATGTCCATCTTCCTCCATTTCTGTGGGTTGAGTGTGCAGTCCACTCTGATGCTACGGCTTAATTCTTTGGACAAAATGTGTATGTCGTTCAGGTGAGTCGCGGAGGTTAATGCCTCTTGACCGTCGAGTAGAAAATACGTATTGTGTATTTCTTGATTTTCGTCAGTATATGACTGTATATAGAGTGCGGTCTGATACCTGCTTTGATGATACTGAAGATCCTTCAGTGACTGCTGGACTCCAGCTCGTGCCTTTTCCCATAAATAGATTGGTTGATAGGCTGTGTCTGATCGGTAGACTAACTCGTACGAATGTGTGATCCCTTCTGGTGGCTCCAAAAATAGTATTGGTCCTTCTGTGAGGGCCTCATGGGGCAATGGACTGAATGTAAACTTCGCTAAGTATTTTCTCCGAATTCCAGCATCTGCTAGAATGAGCCTTGACGTTGTGAGTCTTGCTATGGTAGTCTTGAGAATGTTAAATGATAGATTCTCTTTACCTTCCACACTTTTGACTAGTGTGACTATGTATTCATTTGTTTTGACCTTGTGGTCATAGATCCAGGAGGATTTCAAAACTCCTTGATTAGTAGGGCGTTTTGACAGAGTCCATTGGCCACTTCTCATGTGGGCTTGAATTTCAATGTTCATTGCTTCTTTCCATTGAAAGTTTTCTGAGGACTTAAATGCCTCTTGATACGTTTTGGGAATCTGTATCTTCTCTCCTTCATATGAGGGTATTATTAGCTTCTCTGGGAGGTTGTGATAAGTCTTACGATCCTTGTTCTGGACTTTAATCCCTCCTCGAGCTGAGTATATCTTGACTATTGGTAGTCTGAATGCGCCTTGGGCTAATTCATGGGTAATCCTTTGTTTTCCATGAATGGCAAAAATATCCCAATTAATGCCTTGAGGGTTAAGTCTTCCCTTCTGTGAATATGATTCATCGGCTAAGTAGCCTGAGGGTCTCAGTAGGGTATATTGAGACTCCTGTGGTATTCTCGTATCTCGTGCTTGTAGAGCAGTAGATCCCAAGAAATAATTTCCTTCTTTAACTCTGGCCATTGTTGTGAACGGGCTTAGTTCATGTATGCTTGACTTTGATAGGAGCGTAGGTAATTCAATTTGTGGTTGTGTTAACCTTCCCTGTATTGTAACGAGTGTGAGTTCCTCTTCACTCTCTTTGTCATGGACAGTACGGCTTTTTGTTTGCCTTATGATTGTCCCCGGAGTTGTAGCTTCTGACTCCTTTGTTTTCTGAGAACTGCACTTGAGTGGCTTATAATTCTGCATTGATGTAGTGGGAGCTGACCTTACTTGTTGAGTGCCGATGGGCTTGATTGCGGGAATTTGCTGGAATGTCATGACCAGGCTTTGAATTTCATTGCTGCCTTCGTATAGCGTTGTGGCTTGCATCACTTGCAGTGGTGTCTGTGTGTCCCCCCCACTAGTGGAAGGAGACTCGTAGAATAGCATTCTACTTTCGTTTCCCGTGTAGGTCAGTCCCATGCTTTTGCATGCATAGTTGACTGAGAAGATATTAGTCGCTTTAGGTAGGAACCAGACATTCGTCAGTACTTGGGGTTCCCAATCTTCTCTTCCATTGTAGGCGGAGACTATAATCGATCCGCAGCCGGGTGATGAGACTTCTTTCTCGTCGGCTAATGTAATTGTTCTTTCTCCATCGGAGAATTCCGAATAATCATGGAACCAGTCCAGTCTTCCGCAAAGATGGACCGTAGCACCTGTGTCACATGTCCAGTGGAATTCAGGTTGTTGAGAGAGGAGAGCTGAAATATATTCATTCTGTATGAAGGGCTTCTCGATTGTAAGTGTCGGGGCCTTCGTTAGTTGAAGGGCCGTGTAAAGTTGCCTCTTCCCTGGATTGGGGTATCTGATGCTCTCTCTCGTTGCTGCCTCTTGTAAAATGTCGATATCATACAGATATGAGTTGAGGGCTTCTTGTCTTGTATAAAGAATTGACTTCCAGTAACCCGCAGGTTTGACTTCTGGATTCTTGAATCTGACCATAAATGCATGGTTCGATGGATTCTTGGCTGTGTAAGCCTTCCGGGTATTATCTAGATCCTTTTTCAGTTCTGGATAGATATCTAGGAGCAGAGCTCCTCTGATGGGGATGCACCAACTGTCATGGCTACATCTGTGTTCTGTATCTGCCTTTGTTGGGGCATTTCGAATTAATTTGATTAGTTCTGGGTGCGGCTTAATTCTGGCGCACAGAGACTCCGGATTAAAGGTCAATCCTAATCTCTCTTGTATTTCCTTGAGTGAGGATTTAGCGTTTCTCCTCTGGGTAAATGTCTTGTAATTTCCCAGGTACGATTTGCTATGACATTTCCATTTTCTTGGCAATGGAGATGTGAAGGAGACTTTCGGTGCTCCTTTTCTCTTCTGTAATGACGACTTTGAGTGTCGAGGGCCATCATGCTGATGGGCTTTATGACTGGAGTATTTCTTGGCATACCAGTCTTTGAATTCTGGTTCAAGTAGATGAAGTAATTCAGATTTCTTATCCATTAGGAGATAATATCCTAGGATGTGATTCATGTACATTTCTCGGCTTAATACGGGCGAGAACGGATTTGCAGCTAATCCTTTGTATAGGTCATCGTCTGACAGTTCTTCTGTGGACTTTCCATTATTATGGAAATGAGATTTGAGTTTGTAGAGAGTGTCTCGTCTCGCTCTTGCCTTTAGGATTAGAATTCCTAATTCGGCTTCGGTGTCATCGAGAATGGATTCAATGTCAGCCATTCTCTGCTTTAATTGTTGCAGTTCGATCTTCGGATCTTCGCTATCCTGATCGGAAATTTCGGACTCTGAATTGTCCTGAGTGGGATCTTCGGACTCGGTGTCGTCCTGATCGAAGGTTTCGGACTGTGTATCGTCCTGCCGTATGTCTTGAGTGTGCATGGGCACGTACTCAGATGAGTAGTCTGTGTAGACTCTGTTGAAGGGCCTAGGTATGTAGGGCTTATTAAGTTTAACATTTTTCTCTTCGAGAATCTCTAATTTGTAGAGAATCGACTCTGATAGCGGTACTCTTGCGAATTTGGGAATTTCTAATACGTCCAATATGTGACTATTTTCCCTCTGCCATTTCTTGGCTTTGATAGCAATTGAATTCTTATACAGTTGTGAGCTTCCATCGTTAATCAACATGTATTTGTTTCGAGTGGTCATGTTAACACTCATATTTTCAGCGGGCAAGTTCGGACTTGCGCTTCTATTCCGTCTTTCGGATACTGATCCTGGACTATGAAATGACTGAGGCTTTACGGTTTCCCTAGAGGGCTCAGTTTTGTGAGAGTACGGAAATGCTCCTTCTCTTTCTGCCTTTTTGTAGGGCTTGGTGCGGACCATATAAACTTTATGACTTGTGTCCGGCTTCGTTCCTGTGGTAGGGAGTGTATCCTTCGTCGCTGTGGACTGGATATCCATCATGTCGGTTTCTGGAAAACCAGGGATAAATGTCCCTCTGGTAAATTCGGGTGTCAAGTCCTCAGAGGCTGGTGACATCTCCATCGAATTTTGATATGAATGATCAATGAGAGCGTTCGGAATTATCGATATTCCTTCTCTTTCGGGGCCTTCGAGAAGCGATGACGATGGGGTCGGTATTGCCTTCTCTGTTACTGGATTGAGTACGGAATTCGGTTCAGTCTCAACCGTATGGGTGGCCGCTGTGATGGCTGAAGTATGTTCAGGCTTAGTGGGTACGGATTTCGAGTTTCGTCTTGGATCGACTACTCTTCCTGCCCTGTAATTCGGAAACTCTAGCTTGAGGTCCTTTTTCAGTTTTGAATCAATTTTTGAGTCGTATTTCTGTAATGCGGTGACGAGCCGCCCAATAGTTTGGTGCTGGGGCAAATGTTGATCCCAGGCTTTCAAAAAATTGCTATAAATGTCTCGTTGCTTGAGAGCACTTAGCGTCAACTTGATGATGTTCCCGTTCGGGAATCCATCGTATTCTCGGTGAAGTATGGCGTTAATACCCAGTATCTTCTGGAGGTATTCTGAGCCAGATGTCTTCATTTTCAGCGTTTCTAGCTGTGTAATTAATTCATGTCTTGGCGTGATTTTCACGGCTTGATACCTCGACTTGAGGGTTTTGTACATTTCGTGAGAGGTCTCACAGGTTGAGACTTCCGTAACCATGACGTCATCGATCGTTTTCAAGATGAGTTTTCGGTTATAATGATCTGCTGCGATCCAGGCCTTGTAAAGGGCTTCGGTAATTACCCCTGTATACGGGTATTTCTGTGGTTTCGGCCACGATCCTTCCATGACTTCCCAACATTCGTTGCATGATAGAAGCTTCATGATTTCATGTTCCCATTTCTTAAAGTTTCCTGTTCCGGACAACTGTGGGATTTCCTCCGTGATATTCTTGTCAATACTCACGGGGTCAGGTGGGCTTACAGATTCTTGTAGCTCCTGATATTGTCTTTCCATGATGGCAAAGACATCTGTATAATGCTGTTGCAGCTTCTCGTACTGGTGTGCGAAGTGTTGATTCGCCCCTGCCAGGAGATCGTACGGTTTCGGACTTTTCCACTCATAAACGAGTTGTCCTACCATATTGTCGTAATTCAGCCTTTTAAATTCGTTTCCTTCATATGGCTTCAAATTGAAGGGAGGCCGATGTTCCCATGCTTTCCGTCTTCCGGATATTGATCCTAGACTAAGATGGTTCATTTTCGAAATTTTGAAGGAGGTAGCACTACCGTCCTTATGACTTCAAAGTTGAAGGTTTTGTTTCAAATTCCCCCAGGTGACTTGGTCTAGCCTGGCGAGATGAATGTAGTACCCGGATTATTGAATCTCGGGTCGAGGGCCGATAAAATTCAATTAATGCACTCAAAAGTTGCGTGTGGCTTGTAGTGCGCCCTCCACGGAGGTACGTAGCGTTCAGAAGTTAATTCTATTCTTTCTTGAATTCCGAATTTTCACTGTTGATCCTCTTGATCCTCTTCTGAGCTACTCTTCTCCTCGGATATTTCCACTATCAGAATTTCCTTTTTAGGGGATAATTGATAGCTTATTTCCTCGAGTTTACTTACTTAACCTCCGTCGGATCCGCTTGTTAGGCGGTTCGTTAGGTTTAATTAAGTATAGTAGTGTCGTTAGCTCGCTGCCGTAAAGATGAGATCTTTTCCAAGCGGATTAAATAGATCTGTGTTTTATCCTTGTCCCAACGGATTAAATAGGATATGAGATTCTTTTCCACAATGGATTAAATAGAATCTATAAATATTCTTTTCCAACAGGATTAAATAGAATATTTTAGTCTTTTCCCAACGGATTAAACAGACTCTTCACAATATTCTTTTCCAAGGGATAAACAGAATTATTGTGGCTATGCTTAACTTTTCCAATGGATTAAATAGTTAGCACGTATGAAGTAGGAAGCTCTGGGATTTTCGACTACTTTTGGAAATACGGGGAATATTTTTCGGGTGCGCTGGCCAGCGGCTTGGGTTAAAATATTCTCTCCGTTTCTACGACTTTTCGTGACCTAAGTGGGGTCAATGGTGACCACTTGTCTCAGCCGTGCTGATAACGTAATAAATAGTACGTTATGGATAATGTCTAGTTATCAGCGGTATGATCCATAAGACTATTATGGAGTGAATTGAAATGAGAATGAAAATGTGTAAATAGTTCCGGAGGAACAGAAAATAATAAGATGCTGCTCGCTCGGGTCTCAAGTTCCAATTGATTTAATAAGATCAGTCTTTGTGTTGAGTAAAACTCGGTTAGTGAAATTTAGGTATACCAATGTTTATACATGTAATTTCCTCCACATACTGTGGGCATGAAACGGTCAAATAATATGAGTATGTGTCACAGCACATACGAAAGAACATATAGAATGTCCATCCTGTATTGTGAAACTACGGATGGTTTCTGCTCACCAATAAAGTCATAAAACTTAATGGCTGAGTGACAAAGTGATGGTTTGGATAAAGGATCCCAAACGTCGGCATAAACAATGCACAATGCTTTTAAATAGGAAAAGCTTTTTAGATCAACTTCTTAAAGTTTACAATAATTACTCAAATATTCTTCACCATGTTAAAGGAGATAGAACTATTTGCAGTTAGTTAGAAATGATTCTAAATGGTACGGATTGCTTCTGTAGAAGGAAGGACAATCCTGCTGATCAATACAATATTACATTATAGAATTTAGTTCATAATGAAATCATCCCTCCTTACCATGGACGGGATTTACCAATAATATAATGAATGTGCAATTTCCACATTCATACTTGTGCTTACGTATTAACTCACATGATTCAATACTAGCATTATAAACGGATACATAATATCAATGATTAAGATATCCTAATATGTATAATTAAGTACATTCATATCTCCTATCCAATCTGTATAGGAATATAATGTATATGTATGTAATAATACCTCCTTACTTGGCAGGTATGTATATCTATATTTTAACAGTAATCGAATGTTGTATGTGTGAATGCATTTTCACACTCCACGCTGTATCTCTCTCTCTCTCTCTCTCCAGAAAAACTTAACAAATTACTTTAGTGTTTCCAGTTCTGCTCAGTCACGTCTTACTCCTAATTTCTACGGTGACGGTGGAATCATTGAATAAATGATTCTTGATGATGAAATGAATGGGGCTGAATTCTAAATGAGTGGAAATCCAACAGCCACCTTCCATCCTACAAAAATTCAATAAGAAGTTTCGTTTTGGGTTTTTTTCTGTTTGTGTGTGTGTGTCTCCTCATCTCAACATTGTTTACTCTGAGGATGAGTCCTTGAGCCTAAGCCTGGAAAGATAAGAGTCTGCCATTATTGACTGTTTCCACTTCTCCTTCTGCTTGGGCTACAATTATTTGCATTCATAATTGCACTTGTAATCTACATAAGTATGTCTTGCTTCGGTCGGTATAATAATTATGTAGCCTACAAGTGATTAAGTTTGTCGTGCCGGTAACGACACCGCACCGGTGACGGTGCCGGTATAGGTTCCTACATCACTTTTTGTTCCACAACATTAAGCACACGTGCAGACAAAGATACCAAGACTATAGGGCTCCGGCGCCTTGGTGTCTTTAATTGGAATATTCTGGTAACTACATAATATTAGACGTTATACCATATTATATTCATGGTAGCAGGGATCAAATAGGGACCTACAGTTTTATTATTCAGACTGTACATGTAGGTACTGTCAGAGTCTACATAATGCACTTGTGTAATAAAATGTCTGGGCCTAGGTATGGATGATTTATAATTCATATGGTTTTTTTTCACGAGCTTTGATTCAAAAATGATGGATGTTTCAACCTTCTTAAAGGTTGCAGAAGTTTTCCCTTGTTATTGTAACTGTGTAGCGAATGGTTGTGGGGAATAAAGTTGTGTTTTTTACTGTTTGCATTCGGTCATAATTTTTTAAAAAGGTACTTCTGTATTTTGTTCATTTCTATATTTGGAGTTCTGGTTCTGGTTCTGGTGAAAATTATGTAGCCTACTTGTGCATTTTTATGAATGTATGTTTTTCCCCATGATTTCATTACAGTCATAGCCTTGTACATTGGATTGTTTCATTGAGATAATTTACCATCATGCATAATGTGGATGGTCCAGGACCAGGACCAGAGTGAGTGTAGTGGATGAGATTTTACTGTGTAATGAGCTTACGTGCGTGTTTCTTATGTAATAGCTATATAGTCTTGTAATTACTACGTGCAGTCCGAGTTGTGTCATGTATAGGTGCATACATATTATGACATAATGTAATGGGGATTTTAATGGAGCTTCTGCAGTTGAACACGTGTAAACGAGGACTACCGGAACGTTTTATTAGGTTCTGCTTATTGTATTAGATAACATTTATCAGTATCAGCTATTGCTCTCTGGAGAAATGTTCCTGCATACATAAGGAGAAATTCAAATTCCATAGTACAGATCTACTTCTTTGAATTTACCTAATAGTGGAAAACATATCATCTGTGAAGAACCGAAATGACCCATATCCATTTGTAGCTAAAAACAATATCCACTATCTACAGAAATATTGAAACATGTCTTGAAAGCATTTAAATGGAATATTTTACACTTTTCAAAAACATGGAATTAGAACATTTTACACTTTTCAAAAACATGTAAATAGAACATTTTACACTTTTCAAAAACATGTAAATAGAACATTTTACACTTTTCAAAAGCATGTAAAAAGAACAATTTATACTTTTCAAAAACTCTTAACATTTTACGCATGTTTCTCACTTTGTTTTTATGACATAGCTCATTTTGATTGTAGCTAAATTGGAAATAGGTCATTTTGGTTCTTCACAGACGATATGTAATAATAATAATGTGTTCCGTTTGCAACTAATTAAAAAATAAAAATATAGCTGTCTCTCGTACCTTATATCATTAACATTAAAAACATTTTTATTAGGATACTTTAGCGTACAATATTTCTTTGAAGTTGTTTTTGTAAAAAAATGTTGAAACAAAATATCATTATGGTTTATTTCACTATTTTTAAGCAAAATTCAGTATGGTTAAGATTCCTTTTATGACTGAGTTAATGACGGAAAATACTGTGCACGTGGCTATATAAAAATATAACTAGTGTTGTGAACGTATAGTGCAACATCCAGTCAGTTTATGAATGATACATCGTATTCTGTCTCTGTCTAGCCTAGTATGCCCTCCTAATCAGGGTAGAAGTTTAAACGTGACTGGAAACGGTTGGTTTGTTTAGTCTTTGGAGTTTGGAGAAGCCTAAGAATTAGTGTCAAGTTGAGTTCCGACCATAGCATATAATATGATATGATCATTAATAGGAAAATTAATAAATTTTCCTCGCCCAGTTGACTTTCGCTTTGCAGAATCTGCTTTGGGAAGGAGTTATGTATCATGTATAATTATATTAACAAGGCTACATCTATAGAATATACTCTATTGTATGGTTGTGGTTATAGGGTTTGAAGTGATTCGTAACAGCATATAGAACGAGGACAAAATAATCCAATGAAATTAAACCTGAAGGAATTATATATAGTGCATGACCAAAGTTCACTCCCATCCATATCCATCCATCCACATTACAGATATATTGTTTCCATTGTCATTGTCATGTACAATATTTACAAAATAGAAAATCAATAAATTCATTTATTCAGGAGGACATGTTATTATGTACGACATGTCGACCAAAGCGTCACCTTTCCTCTCCAAACAATAAAATGAACCGTTTGATACAAAGTTGTTTGGATAGGTAAATGTAAACTAATTATGTTAATGTGACGTAATTAAAAATTGTAACTACAGCTATATACAGAATATTCTCATTTAATGAGCTGTCATACTCTTTTCTATATGTTTGAGTGGTAATAGGAACGAATGAAACGGGCTTTTACGAATTGCGACTAGTTCCATACGCCAGGTTTGACACCTTTGGTATACATTGCCTATTATGAGCGGTACTTTTCAAATAGAATATCTCGCGCTCTATTAAATTATTGACTTTATGTAGCTAGCCCGCGCACTGTTTTAGGTCCGCGTTCTAATTTAGAAAGAGAGAATTTTTATTGTATATTTTTGGGAAAATGTGGCGAAAATTAGGAAGGAAGATATAATTCTTTTAAAATGTGTGGGAAGCTCTGCGTATTAATTATGTAATTAATTATGCACCGCTAAAAATGTGTAATATTGAGTTTTGTCTTGTTTCTTGAATTACAGTGGGAGCACGTTTGAGGGACAGTGGCAAAATGGTAAAAGACATGGGCTGGGGACAGAGTACCGTGGTCGGTGGACGTACCGGGGGGAGTGGACACAAGGTTTTAAAGGACGATATGGGGTAAGACAAGCGACTGCCTCAAACGCCAAATACGAAGGAACTTGGGCCAATGGACTTCAGGATGGATACGGTTCCGAAACTTATGCTGATGGAGGTCAGTTTAAAAAATTTTGTTCGTTTATCTTTTTTTAAATATTTCATTAAAAACATAGCGCATATCATAATTAGCTGGATAATGCAAATAACGCTCGCAATTATTTACCTAAACTAAAGCGTTTCTTCAAAGACGGCGCAATAATTAAAAATTACAATCATACAGACGCATATTCTTTCGCTTCTGAAATCTTCACTGAATCCTGTGGATCCTGGTTGAGTTATTTTTTGCGAGTCGAAAGCTCTGTTTCGAACAGCATTTCTGGCAAGTGCCTAGACCTGTCTTGCAGTGTCAGTATATAGACTATTGTTCTGCTACATTACTATCTAGCCTAAAAATAAAAAACATAAAATGGGAAGTTTACTCATGTACTCAATAGTTTCCCCACTACATAATTATTCATGCTGGAAAATTGGAAAACGAAAATTATATTTGCAATAATAATCATTCCCAAATAAAAAAAAAGTTCTAATATACGGTTGACGGTGGGGTATGATGAAGTATCTTAAATAAATTTACATGTTTCTTGAGGTTCCAATTTGAATTCAAATTCAAATTCTGTCGGAGAGAGAGTTCCCTCTACAAGTCTATGTACAACCAATAAAAATAAATAATAATAATATTCACAAGTGGGAAGTGGGACGGGGAGGGGAAAAAGAAGCAGATGATGAAACAAAGAAAAACTAATTTAAAATGTACACCACAAACTATTTACTATTGGATTAAACCAAGCACAAGGAAAGGAGAGGAAGGATGTCTCCGAGAAAGAAGGAAGAAATGGCAAAAGATATTATTATTCTTGCGTAATCTTGAAAAGTTCAGCTGTATGTACGTACACAAGAGGCACACACTCACTCGTTACGGTTACGATTAGTTGTATGTGAGAGCTCTCTCTCTCCTCTCTCTCTCTCTCCTCTTGTTTATGGAGTTGGACTTGGAGTTTCAGAATTTACCCTCAACCATCATCATCACCACCACGTGAAGTGTTCGTGTCTCCCAGCCGCATTCTCCCATTCATATGGAAAACATAATATACCGGGAGAGTTACGTTCACTGAGTTAGCAATATGTCCACATCATCATACATTATCAGTATGTGTGTAGTAGCTACATCCTACATGCATATAGAATGCCCTCCTATACTTAAGACCTTAAGACTTGCTTCTGGTTTCCTATTTTATTTTTTTTGAGACCTGATGACGAAAAATTTCACAATCATTAGTCAACCAGGGTTACATGTAGGCGGCCTGTCTGACTATACTATACTACGAGTTCAACCAAATATCCAAATATCGTGGAATATACCTATAGCTATACCTATAGGTAGGTACTTGTAGTTGCTTCCAGCCCAGTAATAAGAGATACACTATACTTGATTGTGACTCACTATTTAGCTGCATTAATATGTATGTGTGTACATACTTATGAACTTGGGTTAGGTTTTAGTTTCGGCCTCTCGGTATTAAATATAACTAGGCTACTATATATGATGTGATAGCTCGGGGTATTTGTGTGTGTGCATTACTCTCACCTCACTCCTCTTCTAAAAGTACAACAGATTATTTTTCGAAGAGCTGGGAGGCTGAGGATGAAGTTGGTAGTGATGGTGGTGATGTGGTGAGGCACGGAGAAGATGCTCCACGGTTGAGTCGTTGAATGTTCCTTGATGTCTCATGTCTCCTTCTCCTCTCCTCCTTTTCCTCTCGACTCTGTGAAGATCGTGTGTGACGAGCTAAAAAGCTTGCATTGTATTCACTTGGGCAGTTTTCTTGTTCCAATTCCAAAGTTCAACTTTATTTCTCAGGAGCAGCGAGGAGAGGAGAGGGCAGCGGGAAAGGGATAGGAGAGTTACTTGGGCTAATTGTGAGTGAGTGGAAACCCTACTTCTTTCTGTACTCAACACTAAACTATATCTGGAGACTAACTAGGAAGCTAAATACAGTGTGCGGAGTGGAAGTGGGAAGATAATGTACGTAGGTACCTATAGTCGTCGTATTATGCAGATACAAGTTTTTGACTTGACAGACTGTAATTGACAAAGAGGTTGAGTGAGGATGTAATGAAATTTTTAAAAAGATGGGTTCTATTTCTAAAGTGTTGGTTGGGAGCGGGATCATGGAATCAAAATCGAAATTAAAATCAACCTCGTCTCCACACATCTAGTCGGTATATAGTTTAATGGAGCCATCTAAATCCAACTTTAAAGCAACCACTGTACTTCCAAAACTATCATAACTATCACACTCTGCACTTCATTTTAATTTTAACGTATGGGTAAAGTTTGATTTTGGCAGCGTATTACCACTTCCAGACTGCTTCCCCATATGCGGACAACTTGCTATTAGAAGGAGCTTACCTTCTGTAGAAGAGCATGGAACTCTGGAGCAAGTCTTTGATCCCTCCCCTCCCTCCTTTGTCATTCATTCTCTCACATATTCATTGGACATTTACCTACTACAGGAACTTTACTTTCTCCCATAGCCATATTATATGATGGAGAAAAATCCTTATTGACTTCCAAAGAATCCCAAAGATAACATCATCCAATGGATTTCCCATTGAGGATTTTTTTCCCGTGGAGTCGTAGAGTCTTAACTTAGAGGTTCTTGTGACGATGACGATGACGATGACGAGGACGAGGGTGAGGACACCTGTGTAGTAGTCTAGATGCCTAATGCCGCCGTCGGTAGAATGCTTAAAATAACCTAGTTAATACATCTGCCTAGATAGACATGTAATGCTGGCTCCATGAGCTCCAGATTAAACATGTATACACAAAGCAAAGGCTACAGGCTATAGCATATCAATATCCAGGTAGGTACTTAATGTTATCAAGGAGTTAATAGGACTAGAAAGTAGAAAGTGTGGGAGTAGGACAAACGAGGAGAGGAAACGACGCGAAAGGACGAGGAAAGCTTGTCACATGTCGTCGTCGTCGTCCTCGACGTCGACGGTGTGTGGAGAGTGGCGAATGGCAGTCCACGTTTTTTTCCTCTCCTTTTTCCCCCCACTTTTTTCTGTCAATAATATATGTAAGAGACAGTCGACAGACATAATATGTCGATAGAGATTGAGACCAAAAGAGTAAGGAGACTGGGAGACTCTGACTCGTGAGTGAGAGACCAGACAAGAGCAGTGGAGCAAGAAGAAAACATGGACTTGGTCGCAGCTGGGCTCCAAAGGAAATTTCTAAATGAATTTCGATTTCGATTATATGAAGAAGGAAAAAATTCGATTTTGAGCTTAAGATTCGATTCATGAACTCATTTATCCTCGTTTTTGACGTGGATGGAAAAGTGACTGATCCTTCATTTTTATAAGATTCTTCATTGTATTTCTGAATTTCCACGGAGCATATTGTGTATGTTCTCTCCTCCTCTTTCTTTCCCTATAATAATGGTGTGTACCTATATGCCTATGTGTAGAGGTTTTCAGTTTTTCAGAACGCTCTATCAGGAGGTGACACATTCAGAATTGTCCAGCGTCCAACATTACTTGCACCACAGAGTGTGGGCCGTGTTTGTTTTCTATGCTGCTTTGAGGGAAAATTAGGATTTCGGCGCGATTTCGAACGGCGCGCAGTACGGTGCAAACAAATAAATATTGTAAGATGTAAGAGGTACGACGAACCCCTTTGTGCACATACCTAAATTTCTTTGTTTAGCTTAGGTGTCGGAGGTTCCTTTTCTATAAATTCTGCGGGAGTATACTCCGTATTATTGTGTGTGTACTAAAAACAATTACAACGGGTGCATATATACACCGTTACTGTTAAGGTATAGCAGTAGGCAGTAGGAGTAATTACATATAGTTATAAAAATGTCAGGATTGTAGACGAAGACTGAAGGGAAACTCATCTCGAGAGACAGGCAGTTTTCAGTTTCAAGGGAAACGCGTTGACGGGGACGGAGACGAGCTGGAAGCGAGAGAAAGACGAAGGAGACGCGGAGGCTGGAGAGGAAAGGGAAAAGGGAAAGTGAAAGCGGGTTCTCCGCCAACTTCACTTTACTCAGCGTAGATTGGCGACTGCAGACATTGGGAGAGACTCTGACTGTGGTTCTAATCATTGAATAGAATAGTGTGAGGCTGTGGGGAGCTGCATATAGTTGTGTTGGGATCGGGTCTATGTATATGGGTATGCAGAAATGAGAATAGAGATTTGTGCTCCTCAGTCCGACTCTGACTTCATGGCCATGGTGTACAGCTCTATGACTCTTTCTCTTTGTCTGTGTGTTGATGTTTGGTGTTGTGTGGTGGAGAAGTGCTGCTGGAAGAGGTGAAAACATGGATGTGGTTATGGGACAAGTACACAGGAGTTCACCCTCCATGTCATGGGCCTGGCGTGGGATTAAAAGGGGATTCATTGAGGAAATTGCGTTTAGCCAAAGCTTTCTCTTCAGTCAAACTAAAGTGTACTTGAAACCCTACATTTCTCCTCGTCCGCTTTCCCAAAACTCATGGGCTCTTGGCTAATGAAAGAAAATTATTTTTTCCACTTCTTCCAAATAATATCCTCTCAAGTGAAGGTTAAACATGTGAAGAATTTATGAGGGTCGTTCTGTATACTTACACTCTGTCAGCCCGCGCTCACCAGCCCCAGTCCCAGAACCAGTACCACAACCAGACGACGACAGACTGATACATGAGTGTATTGACGTTTCCTCTGCGTCTGCAGCAGCTCATTATTGCCATTGGCTCTGGCATGGAATTGTACATAAGTTTCTACTCTGTCACTACATAGTTACCTTAACGGGCACAGCCGAGTTTACTTTTACTCCTCTTTTGGTAAAGGACTGTAATTGCAACTGAAACTGTAACTGTGAGGTTAACGTGGGATGGGTTAGAATATTTTACCTACCTACCTTTGTCGAGACTTACATACACAGATGGTCTTGGGTTTGTCGGAGGTTGTGGCACTTTGGATTTTGGATGCGCTCTGATGTCCTATAGAAAGTTTATATAGCTCCTTACACGTGTTCAACTTGTTTTCTTTTCATGGGTTAATGGAATTAGGAATTACAGGTTGTGCACCACTAGATTTTAAAATAGGACGTGAAGGGAATTTTTTTAAGGAGAGCTATGGACTCCATGCACAGTGCGGTGTGTGGTGTTACTCTATTCACGGATCGTGAGATAAGTAACACTTTAAGGTTCCCTATTAAAACTTTCCTTGACTTGACTTTCAACTTAAAACCAATAGCGTAGCAAGGGCTATAGGGCCTGAATACCAACTTTTAAAATAAGAGTGATGACATGGTACATAATAACAGGGAGAAAATATATTTCTTTCATTAACGAAATTAAAAAGGCCCATTGGAATTTTTCTGGCTACGCTACTCAACTTAAACTTTCACAACTGGGTCCTTCAGTTAGCCCACTCCGGTCATACGATGTTCCTAGTTCCTCGAATTTCCCACCGATATCGATATCGATATCGACACCCACACCGACACCGACACCGACCTACACACAGAGACAGTCACTGACAGTGTAAATAATTGAAAATGATAAAAACCAAACTAACGAAGGACGTTTTTGGGACCACTTCCCTAATAAACTTCCGGGCACGAACTGCATAAGGATGGATCACAAGTTTAAATGTATTACATCATTTTCATTTTTTTTCAGTTTAGAATCCCCATCTAACATTCCTAACCAGTAGTGCACAGGGCCTCCGACTCCGATTAACTTTACTGCTTCTATACCATGTGGAAATGTTAACGTATTAAGTTTTATACCATAGGCGTTGAAAGCAATGTACACAAAGGGCTCTGTGTACGCTTATGACAAAGTGCAGATGAAATATTTTGCATCTGGAAAGACAGTCAAGTGTATACTGTATGTGTAGGGAACATAGGAGAAAGTATGGAGCCATGTTTTTTCTCCGTTGAGTCAAGGATGAGTCCTGTCGTGTCCTCGCATTATGAATGAACTGAGAGTAATAAGTCTTGAGGATACCTTGGACGTGGACACGGTTGGATTTACGGAGAAATGTGTAAAGTTACGTCATTTATTAAAGAGTGAATGATGTCAGCATGATGTATTTGAGCCATTTAGAGAGGGGATAGCTCTATAGTTTCTAAGGTAGGTACATCTGTGTGTATTCATGGAGCTTGAATACATTTTCTGGGCGTATGCATGTACTCACATATAGAGTATAGAGTCTAAGAATTTTTTCCGAATGTTTTCCCCGCTCTCTCTCTCTCTCTCTCTTGCTTTCTCTTTCACTCTTTCTTGACGCTGCTGTGTGCTAGAAAGAAATCTAATCGTAAGAACAGGAAGAAGGATATAAGTAGAAGTAGAGGCCAGGACCTGGGATAGGGATTATGTTTGAGAGGCTTTTACCATGATTTCTATCGCCCCCTCTTTCTCTCCGTATGTACATATCCGTAAACCCTTTTACTTTCCCTTCCTTTCCCCTTTCACCGTATCAGCCAAGCCCAAGAAGAGTGTATTAAGTAATCAGTTTTCATATCCGCTTAGATTTTTCCAGATTATAGATATTATAAATCATCCATAAGCTTTCGTAGGAATTAGATTTGGAATTCGGATCCAGAGCCTGCTGCTGCTGCTCCTGTCTTCATCTGAATGAATGAATGATGAAGAAACACTAGAAATCAAAATGAATGTTGCTCTGTGACAAGGAAGCTTTCATAGAAAATATCTTTCCTATGTAAAAAAAAGTATCGAGCTCTCAAGCCAAACTGTAGGAGATATATACAAATATGAAAATTTAGCCAACTTCCAAAATATTTTTGAGTAATATTGAAATGGAAAATAGAATCTCTGAGGAGGACTATACCTATATACTTTATTGAATGTACTGATAAATTGTTTATCTTGATCTCCTTCCCTGTGAACCCTTGAGTGGCTATATGACTCTGCTATAAACTAAACAAACTGATCGTGAGTGAGACAGTACAAGACATACAAATTATTGGACATCAGCCAGTTTCAGTTTCTTTGCAGTGCAGTAGTAGTAGAGTAGGTGAGGATTGTAAAAAAAACTTGGATTGTCAAAGGCCTCATAGAACGAGGGGAGCGAGATTGATCAATTTTGTTTACACTATAGTCACAAATTTAAATTCATTTAGTTGGACACAACTTTCATTAAAAATTCTGTTGTTGAAGTGAAAGTCTGATGTTGTAGAATTGTAAAAAAATTAGTAATTGTACAGTTTTTCTCGCTTATAAGTTTATTTCTATCTAGGCACCTGTAAAAGTTTCTTGAAACTCTCAAAACAAAATCTAATTACACATTTTTGTTTTATACATCTCTCCAAAAAAAACACAGATTGCAATTGATGAAAATAGAGGGAAGAGAAATAAAATATTTTAAAAGTAAAAGCAGGTACGGAGAGCGGAGGGTGGAAAACTTTTAGTTTCCTGTAGAGTTTCCTACAGTTTTATCTTTTCATGGAAGAAAACAAGTGATGGATGAAGAGGTAGAGTAGCTACATTTTTTTCTGAGACTGAAATTGAGCATTTTGTTTTAGTGGGACAGAACTGCAACGAAAGACAACAACAGTATAACGTACATACACATAACCATCCATTCCGTCTCCAAACACTCATGTTTCTATTATATTGTTTCACATAGGGGAGGCCTGTACACACTGCCACTTCAACTGAATGGAAATGGAAAGTTGAATACTTTTAAATACCTATGGGACCATACGTTCAGTAAAGTCCTTAACTCTTCTACTGTCTGTCCTTCTCTTGTTTCTTGATGTACCTACCTACCTTCCTATTGCCTATTTGTAACTCTTTACTGTCGCCTACATTTTGTTTTTGCTATGGGAACCTGTACGCTACATACATCAACTTTGCGTCAAGCGGCGTCATATTTGAAAACCCATAATCCAAAATAAACGCAAATGTTACGGTTGTTCATATTGTACAATATACATGAATTTCTATCTGAATATTTAGAAATGTCACAAGTGACAATATTGTACTGGTGAGAGAAAGTACTAAGTTTTTATTTCCAGCTCACATTCAGTTCCCCATTTTGACCCAGACAGGACAAGCAGTACAGTAAACAAAGATTGATCCAGTAAGCTTTACCATACATTTTCCGCTTGCTTTTGAAAAATAAAAGGGACGCGGGTCAAAGTGTCAGATTTAGGGATATGATAGACTACATTAAACAAGATTGAAATTCACAAAATACTTTAACAAAAATTAGTACAATTAAAATTTGAACTCAAAATTGAATGGAGAAAACATTTCTAAACTGGCTAAAATGATAAATTATTGTTAGCAATAAAAAAGTTGTACATTTTGCTATGGAGTAAGTTTGGAAAGTGTGGCGGATTCCTGACTGAAATATATTTTTAAAAACCGGTGGACGCTCAAGTTGTGTCCCATTTCCACACGCCTCGCATTTCTTTGATAGGTTGAAGTGAACGGGAGCGGTACGGTGAAAGGTTCACTGAGTCGGAGAATGAAAGACAGAGGACGAGGACGAGTGTTGAGCTTCTACGTCTGTAGCGTAGTGTACTGTAAACGTCTAAGGAGACAAGGGACAGAGAGAAGTTGCTCCAGTTCCAGTTCCAGCGCCAGTTCCAGTTCCAGTTTCAGCTTCAGCTACACTTCTGTTTTAATGTTTCAATAGAGCAAAAGATAAAACATAGACGGGGACCCAGTGCTGAAGGAGAGGGAGACGAAAGAGGAATTGAATGGTTTGGCCATGGATATGGCAATGGCTAAATTCACTCGACAGATAGAGATACGTTTCCCGAGAAGAAGGAAATTGAATGTGTCCCATGTCGTTTCTTCTCCAGCTCCAGCCCCAGCCCCAGTCCCAGTGCCGTTGCCGGGACCGGTACCGGTGCCGGTTCCGATACCGGGTAATATCTGGAGCAATAGAAAAGGAAAAGATCTAAAGCCAAGACCGCGACCAAGACCCTCTTCTTCCTATATATTGCCTATATTAGCCAGACTTTGAGACAGGGGAGACGAGGAAGAAGAAGAAGTATGGCATGGCTATATACTACGACTATCTGAATCGGAAGAACTAAAGACTCTGCGATGGAGGGAAATGGGGAAAAGGCATCACATAACTCCGTCACTTTCTCCCGTAATAGACGCAGACGAGATGCTTTGGAATGGACGGAAGACGCGAGCCCGGGCGTCAAGTGGAATATTTAGGAAGTCGTTCTGTGGGACAGTCCGCAGTTGAGTCGTGTAGGCAAGAACGGATCCGCTCCGCAGTCCAGTACAGTAGTAGCAGTAGTAGTAATAGTAGTAACACTGTCGCTACAAAGCTAGGTAGTCAGAATTTTATATGAGAATGTAAATGGATGGATTTACTCTCCCACTCTCTCCTTATATATGTACACACAGGATGTATTGATGTCTCTTCCTTTTTGAAGATGCAGTATCAGATGTAAAAACAATTTTTACAGAATAAAATTTTGTGTTACCATTTCTGAGTCGTTCTAGTTCAACAACTCTGTTTGTTACTTAAGGTTTATTCTTCTACTTCAAAAACATACAATTAGAAAATTTTGTAACTTTCACAACTTTCACCTTATTTTTGAAAAGTTTTAAATGTTTACGATCTCTGAAACATTATCTAAAAGGTAATTTCTGAGTTAATGAAAATTCAAAAAATTTCGTTACTTTATTAATAATCTTTTTTTTTAAACCCGTTTTCCTGAGGTTCTTTAAAATGTCTAGTATTGTATCTTCAGAAAGTATTTAGTGTCTTTTATTGTACATCTCTACACTACACAAGGAATTGATACATTTATTTTACATTTTTATAGAATTACAAACGTCTCCGTCCATACACTGCTCTCTTAGCTTTAAGATCCGGACTAGGTACCTATAGCCTACTATGGGTCCTTTCTCTATGTATCGTACTCTGAATCGAGAATCCCTTTAGGAAAAATTACACCGAAGTTTTTCGAGTTCTCTTGTTTCTTCGTCTCTGCCCTGGTCCTGGTCCTGGTGGATGTCGTTCCGTTCAGAAACAGAAAAGAAAAACACTTGTGTACAGCTAGAATATTTATTTATTTACTTGTGCACCTACAGGCATATCGGGACTAGGATGGGATTCGGATTGGGATATATCAGTAGTTTTCTGGCCATGGCGGACGGTGTACATGGCGTGGAGAGGACAGGGACTGGATTTGTATTTAGATGCATGATTATAGGAATATTGACGACACATCGAGGAGATGTAGGGGATGTAGTAAAGGAGTCAGGGAAGGTATTGAAAACTGTTTGTATCGAATAGTTTATTGTGAGACAGTGAAAAACAATCCTCGCTCAACGCAAACTTAGTGTAATCATGTAAGCTTACGTGAGCTCACATAGATAGAAACCAACCCCACGTTTTTTCAATTCTGAGCGAGTGAGTCTTGATCTTGAGTCTCGATCCTTGTGTGTGAAATAACACCAACACATTCTCCAGGCAGCATCCACACCAGTCCCAGTCCCAGTCCCAGTCCCCAACATTGAGGAAAACGAAAAGAGAGGGAAAAGTTATCTCCTCGTCTTAGATCTTTTGAGAGCCTCAAGACGCGGAGTATGTGGAGAGAAGTGAGGATGTGTCTATCCGAATTTGAAGAAGGTCTGGAATGTAGATGTGGAATTTGGGTTTTACACGATAGACCACCGTATTACTTTCTCCTACATCCTACATCCGACATCCGACATCTACATCTCTATATAACCACGGAGATTTATCCCTTCAACTTCTGATTCCTCATCCATTCAGCCAATTTCCTATTATTTTCATCCGGATTTTCGTTTCATCTCGTCTCCAATTTCAAACTTGTGAATACACATTGTGCCCACCATTCCCTCCTCGCTTTACTTGGTTGGATTCATATAGCAGATATTTGGTATCGGCACTTACAGACAGACAGACACACACACACACACACACCACTTCATCCTTTATTAACTCTATTAATCAAAAGTATTTAAAACGCATCGGATCTATGTAGTAAGTACCATGCTATTACCTTTATGACTTTATGGCATGCCCTGCCCTGGCCTTCCTTTGACTTGTATAGCTTCTCTAGTCTTTTTACTCTTTGAGCGCCTCTTCCCGTCCAGACCCAGATCCAGACTGTATATTTTGTGCGCGGTTTTAGATGGGTTTTCGGTTCAATCTCTCAGCATCAACCAGCCTCAGCATTTTCCTTTGTTTCCCACACGCTCAAAATGAAAATGAAATTCTACGAAAATATATATTGCTATATAGACTACAGATATACGAGGAACTCGGAGTCAGATTTGTGCGTTGGATGAGTAATGCTATGCCGTAGTAACTAAAGGATCTCTGCGGCAATTCCTACAACTTGGTACTGTCTTTCTTGTTGGAGACTACACTTTACTTTTGTACAGTAATAATTATAAATCTTTATTCTTTATTGGAAGTGCAATAAAAACAAATCTCAATTACCCATATCCCCTCCTCCGTCTCTCCACAACCATAACCATCCCACAAGGTCTCTTAAGTAGAGTTAGTACATAGCTATAGGCTGCTCTGTATAATATAGACAGATTCAAACTTGAGCGGAGTCGGAGCCTATTTGAATTTTCAATTTTATTTCAATTTCCCTCCCATACGTAAAAGTAGACTTGGGAAATACATAGTTGTAATTATCCTCACATTCTCATTTTCTTCTTCCCCTTTGAAGTATGAACAAAGATAGAAACTCAAACTGAACTGAGCCCATAAAATTAAATACAGTTTAGATACAGAAATTGAAATCAAAATTGGCAAAGCCATTTACCATTTAACCATGAGAGATTCTCTCGTTCTCTCTCTCTCTCCTGCTAACAAGTCAGCCAAGTCAGATTGAGACTCTTGTCTATTATGTGAATAAATCTAATTCTGAGGGGAAATCCGAGTACAGAGTTGAGTATGTTATATGCATAGTGTGTGGTAAATAGCTATTCTCTCGGATGCCGGATGGTAGTTTGTACATTATAAAATCAAGTAGGGAAGAGCATACTAATTTTTTTTAAGTATAATAAATTATTCACGGGTTTAGATACACTTATCGTGAGCGAGCTACTACTACTAAGATAATCCTCCAGTATCAAATGCCCAATGCTCTAATAAATCCTTTCCCAAGTCACTAATAAAGCAAAATAGCTCTGAATTTTTTTTCGACTGTTGTAGGAATTTTGTCTATGCTTTGTCACTCCCATTGTTCTAGATTTCTAGGCTAACTGAGGATAAGTGGGGTAAACAACATGGAGTAATGTGTCTACTTGAGTTACAATCTCAAAATCAAAATATCGGCAGTAATTTAATTGCGTAGCTACACTCGAACAAAGGCACTATGCTTATCGCTCGTATAGTGTTTATTTCAACTTTGTGGGTAGGTACTTTGTTTTTTGTTTTATATTCACTATAATAATATATGAAGTTGTGTCAAGTGTACACAGGACCAACAGCCCTGATTTATCAGTGGAACTTTGTGAAACATTTGTAAATTGTAAATTCAAATTACAGTGATGTAGCACACAGCAAGGATATACATAGCGATAGGGATGGATACAGATGTGAGTGCCATTGAAATATCCGCTGGAAGATGCAATTTTTTAAGATAAAAAATTTGCATAAATAAACATATCGTGAGTTAAAAACCAATATGACCCGTTTCCAATGTAATCTAGAATTATTTAGGCTATGTAAAAAAAATGCTAGTTGTAAATGATATACATGTGTAAAATGTTGATTCCGAGTTTTAAAAATGTGGAAATTGTTTTATTTAAGCGTTTCTAAAAATTGCAAAATATTCTATTTACCTACATATTTTAAAAACGTGGAAAATTTTTTATTTAAGCGTTTTTAAAAATTGCAAAATATTCTATTTAGATATTTTTAAAAACGTTGAAAATGTTTTATTTAAGCGTTTTTAAAAATTGCAAAATATTCTGTTTACATATTTTTAAAAAGTGCAAAATATTTCATTTAAATGTTTTTGAAATGACCAAAATATTTTATTTACATGTTTTTAAAAACGTGCAAAATATTCTATTTACTTGTTTTAGATAAGTGCAAGATATTTTAATACTTTGTAAATAGTGCATTTTGTTCCTAGGTAGAATTGGAAATGCCTCATTTTGATTCTTCACAGAGGATATATTAGTGAATGTTAATGTAGAAAATAAAAAAAAAAGTCAAGAGAAATATCCTCTTCCCGAGTGTACATTTTTTGGAGGAGGGAATATTTACGAGGATGTCATCGGTAATGGCAATTGGCAATCATTTGATGGAACGGCTTGTTGATTTGCGATGGGGGGAAAAGCAGTAGTTTTTAATAATATAAAATGCCAAAAAGTAAAAAAAAAGCCCAAGAAAATGACAACTGTGGAAATTACAGTATTTACGAAGGACAGCTGAAAATATATTCTTGAAATTATGGAATTTTAAAATTCAACTATAAGACTACCAGAAATAAAAGGGATTCTACGTGAACGATTCTACGGGAATACTAACTCAAGCATACATGTGTATTCTGCAGTTTAATCCAGGAAAACTTTGGGATACAAGAGTGAACATATGTGTATTTCTAAGCAGAGGGCTTATCTATTAACGCTCTGTACGATTCTAAACGAAATGGGACTGTTTAATATTATGTAGCTATTTTGGGCCTACGCACATTCCTCATTTCTCCAAAGATGCCTTTACCTTGCATGGCATTTGACAATTTGACAATTTGATTATTATATTGCTAAATATTTTATTATTTTAATATGCGTGGAGATAATAGCGTATAAATTACACCTAATTTACCATATCAAATTTATTATAGATGCTCTGTTTTAAATTAAAAGTTGCGTAATAAGGCTTTTGCAACGACGCTGAAAATTATTCCAATGTTCATTAAATATTTTAAATTTAGTCCGTTCAACATGGAAGTGAAACTTAAGCTGTTTTAATTAATAGTAAAGTCTCTTTTAGTAAATGTTTAATGTAAATTTACTGTATAGCTTTCCACTATATTCATGTTAAAAATACCCAAAAAGTTTAGTCGACGCTTTGTAAATTTTTCATCAAATGTAAACACAGTGGCCGGGCTTTATTGCTCTTTTTCGAATTCCTTTTATCCATCTTGCTTTGAAACGTCACGTATTGAAAGGCTTACTGGGAACTGTGATGGTGGTGGCTCTAATTCTAAAGACACAAGGAGGATTGTTGTGGGAGCCTCATATTATGCAGATGGTTATTAGCAATCCTTGTAAGATGTCATTGGAATGGGCTATACTGTACTGTACTGTAGTAGTCCTGTGTTGAAGGTTGATGAACACACGGCTGTTTGTTTTTACGTTTTACACACACATCCGTAGATGGCTTCCTTAGTGTAAGTCATAGGGAAATACAAATATGTACATAATATGCACAAAGGGCCCTCCTGCCTCCTAGGAATGTACGTGGTATTTTAGTTTTAGTAGTTAGCTGCCTTTGTAAGTTGACTAGTAGGAGTGCGAGGAGAGGTGTAAACTTGACTAAACAGGGACGGACGATAGACTGATACTGGTACCGGTACCGGTGTACAGTACATCTGAGAATCTGAGAGTACAAAGGAGACGCAGATACGGAACAGATAGAGCAGAAATCGGCCGGAAAACTTTTGTTGTTGTTGTTTAGAGTTGAGTGGGTTCAAAAATACACTCAGCAGTCCTTCCCCATAGAATTCCATGTGATGTTTAGGCTTCAGCTTTCGGCATTAGCATCCGCTTCAGCTTTTGTATTACGGATATGGAGTACGGCGGACGGACGGAGACCTCGAGCTGGATCACTGGCACTGGCACTAGCACTGGCGCTGTATGTTTACAGCCCAGTCAGCAGTATTTCTGAAGGGTGGTGGCGTGTGTGTGAGAGCCGCCGCAGAGCCAGAGCCATGATCATGAAAAGACGTTGATCTATATGTCTATCTAAATCTAAACTCTCAATCCGTATCCGTCCATGGACCACCTCCTCCTCCTCATCACCGTAGCTCTTAACCCAAACCGTAATTCGGAGGGAATTGCACAGTTGAGGAGAGGAGAGAGAGAATCCGTTAGTTAAAAAAAACAAAAAAAAACTTTTACCATATGGACGCGGAGGTTGGTAGGTATGCCTATCCAAAATTCTGCACTATTTTCTTCCATGATGTGCTTACTACTATAGCTATGGAGTTATAGTCAGCTGGTTGATATAGAAACGCTCTTGTTCTCGGCACGTCTCTTGGAATCCGATTTAAATCAAGGTAAAAACTCCAGCGTTGAGTGAAGACTAAAGTAAATAAAAATTCACTCCTTGATTGCATTCTCAAAGTCTCAAACATTGAATATCGCCTTTGCCAGTGCCAGTGCCACTGCTAGTGTCCACACACACATTCTCTCTCTCTCTTCAAGCCTTCCTTTACAAATAGATCTCTATTGTTTTTAGATAGCTCCAGAGCGGTATCTGTATCACTATAACAATCCATCTTTAAACAAATCCTAATCCATAATACAATGAGAATACAATCACTTTCACAGTATGTATGTATGTAGTCAGAGTCTCAGCTCAAACTGTGGAAGGGACATTTAGAGCGGAGAGAGATTCACAGTCGTCGTCGACAGTGGATGTTGTCGTCTTTGTCTCTAAACTTCCTGTAGGCTAAATGCAGCAACACAGTTCTGAACTAAAAACTATGACTACTGATAGAATGGAACTAGGTACTTCTCAAGCCGTATCAGTAGAGCTCATCTCATTCATGTACATCTTACACAATAAAGAAGAAACTGAAGAAAGTAAGAATCGCCTCCGGCATTTTTTTCAAAGCCATAATATTAATTCCATCCAGTCTATATTATATACAAAGAAAATCTTTCAGAGGGGTAAATACTCTCAATTCTGTTTTTCTTTTTCCTCCAGTGTTCTAGTTCCTTTAGTTTCTACTGCGTCTAAAAAGTTTCTCTCAAGATTTGATACTCTCATATACGATCTTATGAATTGTAGGTACTTGTAGCTATAGGCATATCTTGCTCCTTATATATTCAATTAATATCAATATATCAATAGTTGTATATTATTAAAAATCCTGATTCTCAAAGCCGTCCCAATTTCCACTGATTTGAATTTGTAGACTAAGGCTATGCTATAAGAGAGTAGAAACAATAATACTCGAGTATTTGAATTTTTCTAAATTTGAGTTATAAAATTCAATGCGTTGTTTTCAATTCAAACTTTTCAATCTAATCAGACTTGTTACTATAAGAAGTGTGGGTGTCTGTAGCTATCTTTATGAGGGATCATTCTCGTTCTCGTTATTACTGTCATGTAATTTTGAGCAAGAAAATTTTTTTTTGCATAGTAGACAGACGCCTGTAATGTAGTAGCCGTAGAGTTACAGCTTACAGGACGGTATAATGCTTAAGCCAAAAATCAACCCTGCAACAACGAATTGTACAAATTGTATATTTGTGTTTGTGATTTAGATCAAGATTTGGGGGAAGCTATAGAGTACAGAGTGACTGGGGGAAGTAATTGAAATGTATCAGAAATGAGATTGGATGCGGGAATTTGTGTCGTTGCTATTAGTGAGAGTGTCGGATTTTGGAGACATACAAAGGAAAAGTTGGAATTAAGGGAGAAAGTACCTACCGATAGAATGGATAAATATATACAGGAAAGAAAAGCTTGTCAAACGGATATAGTGGAGTATAGTAATACTGCAATACAGATAGTTTGTGGTTGTTGTTGTAATTTTACCGTAGCATTGTTTTTGTTAGTAGGAGTCTCATGTATGTAATAACAGTTTACAAGGAAGATGCAATAATGTAATAGGGAATACAGAATTTTAGTCCCAGTCCCAGTCCCACCAGTCCCATATATCGTCAGTGAAGAACCAAAATGACCCATATCCAATTTAAGCTAGAATCAAAATGAGCTACGTCATAAAAACAAAATAAGAAACATGCGTAAAATGTTAATTACGAGTTTTTGAAAAACGTAAAATGTCCTATTTACATGTTTTCCAAAGGTGTAAAATGTTCTAATTCCATGTTTTTGAAAAGGTGCAAAATGTTCTAATTCCATGTTTTTGAAAAGGTGCAAAATGTTCTAATTCCATGTTTTTAAAAAGGTGCAAAATGTTCTGATTCCATGTTTTTGAAAAGGTGCAAAATGTTCTAATTCCATGTTTTTGAAAAGGTGCAAAATGTTCTAATTCCATGTTTTCGAAAAGGTGCAAAATGTTCTATTTACATGCTTTTAAGATATGTTTTAATATCTTTGTAGATAGTTGATATTGTTTTTAGGTAGAAATGAATATGGGTCATTTTGGTTCTTCACAGACGATATCCTACTTGTTACAAGCCATACCACGAAGGTGGGAGTGGGAAGGTAAGTCAGGTAGATTTGATATCCAATCTGATTCAACATTCGTCGCATCAGCACAGCATCTAATTCTTGATTCCGATCCAGATTCGGTTATTAGAGAAAGCGGGAATACAGTAGGATATATAGATGCCAATATATTCATATGTAGGAAAATTACCTTTATGTACAGATTCAGTTTATTGAGCAAATGAAATGCATTGTTATATATGTAGATATGTAGACGTAGTGCTGTCGGCGTGGGATGTTGGATCAGAGTCAGAGGATGGAGATGAGAACGAATCAATTCATTTCAATTATGCTCTTGATTGGTGTGACTTCCTCGTCGTCTCCTTCTGCAGGCTTCCATCATATCACGAAATCACAAGCAGGGAATTTGAGAGTCAAAGTCGATATTGAGACTCCAGTCGACTGAATGGTGTCAATTTCTAATTCGTACTTATACTGGGTGGTACAGCTTACACTATTTGTAATATAAATTCAAGTTTCAATACCAGCAGTAAGCAATTTGCATAATTTGAAAAACGGTGATGGCTAGCATGATTTACCTTAAGCATGTATTTTAAAAGCACAAAATGTTCGTTATTAATTCTTTTAAAAATAATAATGATACTACAATATGTTTGGATGCCGAATTTTCCAAAAGTGTAAAATTCAATGGTTAATATTTTTGAAGAGTATACAAATTTGTCTCCTTACACGTTTCCAAAAGGAACAAGGTGATAAAATTACATTTTTTTAAAAGTGGAAATTGTTTTAATTAAATTTTGGTCCAAATAATTCAAATAAATGGTTCTAATTAGACGTTCTTAAAAAGTGGTACACAATAGCAAAATTCCATTTTTTAAAGTGCAAATTTTCTAATTAATTTTTTTTGAAGAATTCAAATTGTTCTAATTAGACCTTTTTAAAAAATTGTTCAAAATAGCAAAATTATATTTTTTAAAGAGCAAATTACTCTAATTAAATTTTTTCCGGAGAATTCAAATTGTTCTAATTAGACGTTTTTAAAAAATGGTTAAAAATAGCAAAATTACCTTTTTTCCAAGAGCAAACTTTCGTTGCTTTCATGTTTTTGAAAAATATAAATTACTCTAATTCAATGGTTTAAAAAAATGTTGAAGTGGCATATATATGTGTTTTAAAATTCACATAATGTAAGCGTGTATAGTCTTTAGTAAACACGATATTATTAAGATGATTTATTTTGCATTTTATAAAAACTTTCTGGCGTCTTACACTGCTACTTCACTCCCTCCCTGTTGTGCTATATCTTGCGTAGTAAATAGTTGGACTTTTGAAGCACCTCATGTGCATTCCATTATGAGCATTTCAATGATTTCATCTTCATCATCTTCGCTCCTAACAACTAAAAGGAATTAACACACGCCACACTGAATTAACTTACCCGTCATGCTTCATAGAAGACAGGGAGTGGGAGAGAATGATATTTTGTTATTTCGTATTCGCATCCGTTATTTACGAGCATTAACCATGGAAATAAAGATCACTTCTGTAGCCTCCTATAGTAATGTGAAGTGAAAGTTTCCTGGTCCTGACTGCCTGCTTCTGGTTCTGGTTCTATGGATCGGGGGGTTATCTCTATTTCGACATTGCTGATTCCACTCTCCGTCTCCGGTGGTGGTGTTACCTCAAATAGTAGACAAGCCAAGTCGGAAAGTTTCCTTGTTGTTCCAGCACCTATATATCTATCCCTGCTAATCCACACCTAGCCTATATACCTTCTTTCTTATATAGATCATTTTCCAATTCCTGAAATTGACGTAGAAATTGAGATTTAATTATACCAAATCTATTTGGAAACTTAAATCTCAATCCAGAATCCAGAGGCAGTTGAACGTCAACATTCAAATGAGAGAATTCCATTGATGAGATCAAATCCAATTTAATCCTGTGCCTTATCCCCAAATCCACACACATATAGTATTATTGACAGATTTAAGTAATTAAACCACAGCTCTGTATAGTGCTTATTAGAATACCGATTGTATCCGTAGCCTCACATCGTATCATGTTACAGTCTATAGTTTCCAATAATCCAAGATTTCGAAACAAAGGAATTTAAGTTGTTTCGTCGAGATCGTTGAACCTCAACGAAGAAAACGAAGGAATTAATTCCAATATTTAGCTCTGTGTGACCTGACAGGTTCAAATTCTCAAGGAATCAATGAACAGAATTCTAAATTTGATCTTACAATTTAGTTATAGTGACAAAATTTTTTTTGTGCGTTCCATACTATGAAAATGAAGGGTAATTGAGCGTTGTAATGTAATTGAATGTACCGTGGCACACTAGTACAATCAAGTACAATGGGACAGGAGCCTCTCACATCACGGACATCACATAGTGGTTCTCACTCACTCCACCACAGTCCTGCGGTTGTGGTTACGGTGGTCCACGTGCCGTGTATTGTTAGCATAGACTAGACACAGCTGCAAACGGAATCTGCAGAGAAATGTAGCCATTTCATTTTTGTAATATTTTGAGGCTAAAGTACCTTTAGCTATACCTATACAGAACCAGAATCAGGACATTCCAGTTTTTTCTATAATTACATACCGGTACAGGCGGACAGGCCACCGGAGCCCGGACCGGTATCAATATCGGTATAGTGCAGCAGAAGTGGAAGTGGTTATGGCAGTTTAAGCGCCGAGGTGTTACTATATACTATAGGCATAATATGGGATGCTATAGCTATGCTCGTCTCGAGTTGGAGTAAGTTGTTAGTGTTCGTCGAGAAATGGTGAAGAAAAACTATTTGATTTAATTATATGACACTGAGAATTGAGAAATTAAATTAAGGACACGACATTCTCTCCCTGGTTCTCATGTGATGTAATGTGATGGGAGTTGATTTAATTTACTTTGACTTGATTTCATTCAATTTCCAGTTCCAGTCGTCGGATTCAATTCAATGTGTAGATTGGAGAGATAAATGTGGATATAGTGCATGTAAGGAGAAGACTCTCCGAGGTACAAAGGGTTTTGAAATTATAAAGGTGAAGTGAGAAAGCATATATAATGTGTGTGGAAATACGATACGATCCCGGATTACGGGAACGGGCACGGGTACGGATATGGAGCTGGGATTGGAATTGGAATAGGGACTGTGAAAGAATGAGTGAGTGAGACTGATGGGACTCTCATGCTGAGGATATTATATTATCTATCTTCTCGCTCTATGTAAACATCTTGGACTTATTGTTAAAGCTGTGGTGGCCTCCTATCTTCTTCTTCGTCTTTGTACTCGTGTCCCCTCGTCACATCTTCTGATTTCATTATGTTTGTGTTGATATTGGGACCATAGCTTTACATAGTGTTGTCATTCAGTGGAAATTAGAGTCAGAGTCAGAATGTAACGCACTACAAAGCCTCGTATTATCGCTGTGAGTTTTGAGTTTAAATTCGAAATGATCTTTTTTAATTTGAATCTTCCTATAACTATGTTAGCTATTTACTTTTCACCTTTAATGGACATTTTTTTATTAATAATTTATAATTGAATATTGTTATTTTGGGATTCCTTATGTAAGTACACTTGTGTACTGCTGATATTATATTACGTAATTAAAGAGGCACGGGTAGATAGATCATTTTGCACTTTTCAAAAACGTGTAAGTAAATCATTTAGCACTTTTCAAAAAACGTGTAAATTGATTATTTTGTACTTTTCAAGAACGTGTAAATGGGACATTTTGTACTTTTCAAAGAACATGTAAATAAAGCGTTTGGCACTTTTCGAAAAAGCATGTGAATAGAACATTTTGCACCCTTAAAAAAACTCATAATTAACATTTCTCGTGTAGTGCTTTTTGACATAGCTCATTTTAATTCTAGCTTTAGGGGTGGATGGGCCATTTTGATTCTTCACTCTTGATATGTTTTGCCCACCCTAGAAAATATTTGTAGATCCACCCTTGTAATTAAATATGGTCACCCTAATTCTGTAATGCTGGCAGTGACAATTAGTGCTGAATTAATATGCTCAAAATAAGTCCTGTATTTGTAATTATAAAAGGAATTTAAATATGTCTAGCTTTATTTTTGATGTTACTTATGATTTGTGGAGCTTGCTATGAATGATTTAAAAACAGTGAATTGGCATGCTTCAAGGCATGATTGAAATTTTACTGTCACGTCAACGTTTATATTCTGCCAAAGGAAAATTTTGCTGCAGTCAAATTCTATTTTTTAAATTTTTCCCTCGTGCCTTTTCAGCATTTAAATTCTGATGCAACTGTCTTTAACGTTGTTAGTAGATTCTGAGATATGAGGTGATTTATTAATTTTAGTTGAAATTGAAGGTAATTAGAGTCTTTGAAGTATTGACGTTTGCTATGGGAATTAAAAGACTTTGCAGCTTCCCACCGCGTCAAATCATGCCGATTTGAAAATCGAAACGAAAAATCTTTCCAAGATCTTTGTCATTATCATTCTTCTGTGGCAACGAATGAATAACTCTGGAGCATAATATAATGCAGACAATCTTTTTCCTTTTTTAATACCATCAACAGTTGATTGTGCTTGTGAGATTTCGGTGTGGGTCTGAATGGTATTCTATGGATTTAACGTTTCCGATTCAACTTGTCATATTCAACCTAGACAATTCATCTTATTCCGATTTACCTTACAGTCAGTTCAACTTGTGGGATTAATTTTTATACTAAACAATTAAAAGTTTAACCAAGTCAAATTAGCTAGAAGTCAAACTGCAATATGTTAAATTGTTCACTAGTTGAATTGATCGTAAGTTGGAATTTTCACAAGTTAAATTGTCAACAAGTTTAATTTTCCGCAAGTTAAATTTTCCATAAATTAAATCGGCCACAAGTTGAATTGTCCATTAGTTGAATTGGCCATAAGTTGAATTTTTCAAAAGTTGAATTGACCATAAGTTAAATCAGTCACAAGTTGAATTGACCATAAGTTGAAATTTTCAAAAGTTGAATTGACCATAAGTTGAATCGGTCACAACTTAAATTGACCATAAGTTAAATTTTTCAAAAGTTGATTTGACCATAAGTTGAATCAGTCACAAGTTGAATTGACCATAAGTTGAATTTAAAAAAAGTTGATCTGACCATAAGTTGAATCAGTCACAAGTTGAATTGACCATAAGTTGAATTCTTAAAACGTTGAATTGGCCATAAGTTAAATCGGTCACAAATTGAATTGACCATAAATTGAATCGTCCACAAATTAAATTGCCCATAAGTTGAATCGGTCACAAGTTGAATTAAAATACGTTAAATTAAAATGAGGTGAATTGCCATAGATTGAATATGATAAGTTGAATCGGAAAAGTCAAATGCGTGTAGAATCGCTCTGAATAGTGTATCCAAATGGGAATGTTAAAGTGTCTGCAAGGCGTATGCTGAATGCTGATGATGGAATGAAACCATCTGGTCACACTCTTTCACTTGGGACTTGAGTAGGATACTTTCTCAATTTGTCAAATTAAATGTTTATGACAGTGAAAATACTTGTGTGGCAGGTGCTTGAGTGTCCAAAATTAGGATACATTGAAACTTACACAAAGTTGAAACTTTTCTTTTGGCTACAAATTTTGTTGAATTTTGAAAAGTTTATCTAAGAGAATTTATTTTATACATCCATTATTATGGAGGTGGTGAGAACGAGAACCATTATGAGAGAACTCACTTGGAATTGTAAAATGTTTGCAAGAAATGCAAAATCTGCTGTCGGAAATCTCTGGCAATGAATTATATGCAAACCTTTTTTCTTTTCCACGAAGCTGCTTGGTAAAGATATATTCAAAATTTTTATAACTATCTACACGTTTTTTAAAGCTAACAATCTTATAATTACCCGTTGGTAAGCCCATGTATCGGTGGCGTACAAAATTATTCTCATTAATTTTGTTGTTGAAAAATGCAAAATGTAATAAATACAAATACATATTTCTAAAAACAAATTCAAGATCAAAAATTCAAAATTCAATTTCAGAAAAGTACTAAATTTTATAGATGCATACTTTAAAGTAGATATTACATAATTGGATTACCCCACTCTTACGGATAATTAAATCAAAATGACTCATCATTGCTTCTAAGGATAACTATGTCACTAGATCATTTAGGAATGTGCATACCTACCTACACGTTAGTCTATTCAGAAGTCCATTCGTACGAATCAGTGCACATTTTTTTCAACTACATCAATCTATGGATTTTGTGAGTAGAGAGAAACCTGGGCGAAATTCAATTTGACAGAGTCTGTGTCTAACTAAATGGGAACGGGGATTTTCACTCACTTTGTTGATACTTTGAAAGGACCATTATAAAAGCGTCATCCAATGTTGAATTACGCTTTGTGTGTGTCTGATCTTTCTCCGTCCGACTCCAAGTCCACGCAGTGTGTGTATGTAAAGTAAACTCAAAAGACTCTGCCACTTAATGATTTAACAAGGATATTAAAGTCAAGAGAAACCATTTGAAACGCTACATTATCCTCGTCCATTCTTCTCCCCGTCTCCCTTTTCCTTCTTTCGTAGACTTGAGGCCAGACTTCTTTAGTTAGACTCACTTTCACTGTGCTAGCTGCGGAAACAGTGCGAGACAAGAATATAAGAGAAAGGCAGCGGCGGAGGCGGAGGCGGAGGAGACGATACCAAGACCAAAGTCGACGTCGAATTTGGAGTCAAGTATATAAATCTATACAGACAGAGCTAGTCGAAATCGACAATGGAAATAAGCGACCTATATAATGTGTATATAGATTATAGATACTTATTAGTATAGGCGTGTTTATGTATGTGCATACGGATGGAGAGGAGAAAGACAGAGAAATGTGTCACCGTTTAGAGACATTTAGTAACTCAATGGAAAAAGAATTGTTTGACATTTTAGTTTAGGAGTCTCCGATTTTCCATCCCTCCGGCCGATTCATTTTTGTCTTCGCATTTCCTATTGAGTTGCCAATGGAATGTGAACGGGAAGGCGTTGGATTGGACTGGTGATGGCGATGGCAATGTCAGTTGCATTATATACCGTATCTGTATATCGTCTGTGAAGAACCAAAATGACCTATTTCCAATTTATGCTACGATTAAAATGAGCTATGTCAAAAAATACAGTAAATAAGATACATGCTTACCTACAATCCTAATGACGAGTTTCTAAAATGAGCAAATTGTTCTATTCACACATTTTTGAAAAGTGTAAAATGTCCTATTTACACGTTTTTGAAAAGTGTAAAATGTTCTATTAGCATGTTTTTGAAAAGCGTAAAATGTTGTATTTACATGTTTTTGAAAAGTGTGAAATGTCCTATTTACACGTTTTTTTAAAGTTTAAAATGTTCTATTTACATGTTTTTGAAAAGTTTAAAATGTTCTATTTACATGTTTTTGAAAACCGTAAAATATTCTATTTACTTGTTTTTAGAAAAATGCATAAGGTTCTATTTACATGCTTCCATGAACTGTTATTATAATTTTTTCTGTAGATAGTGCATTTTGTAGGTGGCTAGAAATGGATATGGGTCATTTTGGTTCTTCACAGACGATATGTATCTATCTACACTGCACGCTGTATTCGATCCTTGTGTTGTGACGTTGGCTCGATTTCGGTTCGGTTAGAGTTTGGGGAAATAGGATTGACGGCAAGTGAATTTACTCCATCTCTCTCTCCGTCTCTGTCGTCCCTGTTTGTCTCTTCAGTTTTATTCTCTAGAGTACATGAGCTACGAAGTTGATATGGAAGTGGAAGTGGAAGTCTCATCGCGAGACCGTCTACAAATAAAATACAACACACAAGTCCCCCAGTCTCAAGGAACAATAGAATCCGATACCGAAGACGCGTGTGATTCAAAAAACGGGAAAAGTGAAATAGTAAACTGTACGCAGTGTACACAATAAACGAGAACTACAACAAATCATGTGTGTGGACCATCTACCAGTCTCGGTCCCGGTCCCGGTTCCGATTCCTTTCCCTGTCTCACTACCGGTATGTGGGTGAAAACATATACAGTGCAACTAATAGTAGGTACCTAGGTATATAGCCTAATACAGGCTCCCTAACCATAGTAACTAGTGAACGTGAAGTAGCGGACGCTGTCTGTCTCTGTCTGTTAATCTGTAAGATGTTATCTGAAGGCTGGAGGGGACTCTCCTTCAATTTTTTAAGAGAGATTTTCGACTGTGATAACAAGCTGACGGATGCAATTGCTACAATGGCAATTGTCCGTCCCGTTGATGCTCATATCTTGTCTGCTCTGTTATTTCCCTGTCTCTTCTAAATTGGCTACAAGAAGAATTGCTCCAGTTTTGGCTCTATCTTCTTGTGCACTCCAGACTCCTATGGATCTACTGTAGCTCTGGTTTTGATTTTGTTGCTGACGTCGACGTGGATGATACGACTTGAGAGACTTTTAGTCTGAAAAAAAAATCCAAGTCAGTGTATGTAGGCTTTCAAACTCCCACTTTTAAACTAATCCGTAAAGTCATGTACGGATTGATGGGTGTTATAATTTATGGTGTTATTTAAAAATTGGATGTAGGAATTGATGGGTAAAGCAGAGAGTTCAAAATTTCGTGATCGGAATTTCTTGCGGTAAATACAAAATTATTGAAGATTGATAATTTTTTTCGCTGGGTCCAAATGGACAACATTAATAGAATGTATTTCTTCTGTATAACCTTATTAAGATGGTGCTAAAATTTTGGTCATAGTTTAAAAAATATTGCAAATTTTTGGTCGATATACTTCACTTTCGTATCCTTTTCAAGTGTAATCCTCTCTTTTTTTCACGTGCATAATATGTGTACAAGCTTACATATTTATTTATACATGTGATGGCATGCAGACATTATTCCCAGGAAAAGCTACTGCGCGTGAAGACCAGGACCAGTGGATGCTTCGTTTTTTTGTCTGTGTCCCATTGTACAAATTAAATGGATTTACGCTATACACATAAGCATGAGCATTAGCAATAAAAATAAAACAGAATGGATAATGAAATGATATGCTGTATGTTTAGTGAAAGCATGGAACTCTGATAGTCTTGTTGTAATTATCTATACCAGGTATAAAATTTAAAAATAATGATATATAGGTATGTAGTTATATACCTGTGGGATACAGCTACATCCATCTGTACGTGCCTATTTTTTTTAATTCTGAAAGGAAACATAAAAGGGAGCTTATATGAGCCCTCTGTAGAAAGTAGAAACTACATGCATACTACATTACTAGATGCTTTCCCTTTTAGTGCGTGCCTCTGCTGTGGTATGTTACTCCAAGTTATGGTGGCGTCAGGGGGGACTAATAAAAAAAGTAGAAACAGAGTAATCTGTGAGATTATGAGGTAATGGGAAGGTAAAGGAGTACACTCATAAATAGCTGTAATAGGTATTTAGTATTTTCTTGGGTATGTCATGGGGAAAGCATCGCACAAGGCCCGGATCCAAGGGATGAGCAAGAGGGCAATTGTCCATCCAGAAATGAATTATTTAACATAGGCTGAATAATATAGGGGGGCAATTAAACCAAGATGGTCCGCTTATACTTAAAAAATTAAAATATACCATGTTCCTGAAAGCATGTAAACAGAACATTTTGCACATTTCGAAAGCATGTAAATGGAACATTTTGCATTTTTCAAAAAGCAAGTTAATAGAAAATATTGCTATTTTCAAAAACAATTAAACGGAGCATTTTGCAATTTTCAAATATACTGGAATGAAACAATATGCAATTTTCAAAAACCCTTAAATCGAAGAATTTGCAATTTTCAAAAACTCTTAAATGGAGCAATTTGCAATTTTCAAAAACTCTTAAATGGAGCAATTTGCAATTTTCAAAAACACTTAAATGGAACAATTTGCAATTTTCAAAAACACTTAAATGGAACAATTTGCAATTTTAAAAAACACTTAAATGGAACAATTTGCAATTTTCAAAAACACCTTAATGGAACAATTTGAAATTTTCAAAACCCCTTAAATGGAACAATTTGCAATTTTCAAAAACACTTAAATGGAACAATTTGCAATTTTCAAAAACACTTAAATGGAACATTTTACACATCTCTCTCATTTGCTTTTTTTGACATAGCTCAATTTAGTTCCATCTTAAATTAGATTTCAACCATTTTGATTCTTCACTCACAACATATTAGATATTGCCCACCCCATAAAATATTGCTTGATCCGCCCGTGCATCGCACTAACAACTAAATAATATGTACATTGGATTGGAAACATAGTAAGAATAGCAGCGTGTCTTAGTTTTAGTGGGGCACACTATACACTCCGATTGCCAATCCTACTCTCCCCATGCCGCCCGACTCCACGCAGCCATTCGAATTCCCACAATTCTTCCAAACGAATTAATACTCCAACCTGAATGCCCACACACCATTTATACAGGCTATTCAGCAGATCCTCGATCCTCTCGCAATTAGAATCTACCTACTATAACATCCTTGTTTTCAAGAAGGACTTTCCCCCCTCCGCCTCATTATATTCACACGGAGAGCTACACACACCCAGACTCAGGTTCGCACTCTGGAGGCATAGACAGGCAGAGACATACACCCAGACCCAGATCCAAGGACCCACTGACAGTAGTGGGGAAGTAAATGACGCAAGGAAAGGTAGTAGAAGATGTGTAGTTCCCTGTAGTTTGTTTATACAGAACAGACGGCAAAGGGATATGGAGAAGGGAAAGTAAAAGTATAGGAGTATGTAGAAAGTAGATAGTGGAGAAGGAGGAGGAAGTCATGTGGAATAAGTGTTGAGTAAACATTTTAGATTCATTCCTTCGTTTCTTCATCTCCTCATTTCTTCTCCTTTACCTTTTTTTGTCCTTCACGCTCCGTCGCTGTAAATAGTAAAAGCTGAATCTTCCCAGCACCAGCACCAGCACCATAGCCACCAGTAGTCCCACTCCCCCACTTCGCTCCCGCTCCATTTGCATTGACTTAACCAACCAACGGAGGACCTCGAGTAGGGAAGGGGAACGAGAGAGGAAGTCAAATCAAGCCGAGTCAAGAGACGCGGGAAGGCAATGGATAGAATATATATGTGTGGCTATGGACGGAGGAGGAAAGAGAGAAGTTTCTTTAGGATTAGTTACCGAGGAAAAAAAAGTCTTTTAGTTGAGGAATCCAACAAATATACTTTTTACTCGGTCGGAAGTTAGAAGACGGGAAACAGTTTACTTTTCTACAAAATGCACCTACACTTCCCATCCTTCTTCCCTTCCCCCGCTATACCACGATATAGATATAAAAATGTAGGCTTTCTCCAGTATAGCTACTTCCTTCTTCTTCTATGCTTTTCCTCTTACACCACATAGAGTCCCACCCATCCAGAGAGAGTCAGACGGAATTGGTTGGAGTAGTAAAAGTCCCAGTGTATATAGTGTATATGCCTCTACTTCTTAAGATAGGTATTTCTATAAAACTAGCCAGACCTATTCTATTATGTTTATGTATATGACTCACTTTAGCATATTGAACCACTTACTACACTACTTCCACCACCAATACGGTTACGGCTACGGCTACGGCTACAACTACAACAAGTCAGAGAGGAGAGAATCGCACGGGATCACATGGCATAGGTATAGTACTCAAGTATAACTTGCATCTGTCAGCAAAGTAGGATGAGCACCCTAATAAAAATAAAAATAACGATTTTATTCTATTCTGTACTCCTTCTTTTTATTTAACTCTGGATTTCGAGCGGAAAGAAAAATAAGTGAAAAATGGATTTTACTTTCTCCTCTCTTCCAAAAAAAAGGGGTTTAGTTTTTACTTTTCCTTCAGGTTCATCTTTGATCGTCGATTTGGACTTTTTTCCTTCTCCCTCACACACTTACATATCATTGGCTTCCATTTTTGTTTAATATTATTATGAGTACTACCTACTTATTTTTTTTTCCTAAAGTGAAAGTTGGTGAAAGTTGGAAAGAGAAAAAAAGTATTTGTTTGTAAACACTGCAAATAAAATGAAACAAAAGTTAATGGATAAAAAATGTATTAAATTAAAGTCCTATTATCCTTAAAGGAAAGGCTATTAGACTTGTACAGTATTAGGAGTACGTGAAGAGAACTTACTGGAGTGTATAATATATTACAAAATACGAAAATACTATGGACAATTTGTACGTAAGTAAGCGGCATACAAAATGGTAAATATCGTCAAGAAAGAAGTATAGTGTCATGTATAATGGCCATTAGTAGGAATGTCTGTATTAGCATTAGCATTAAAATCCCCATTAATTCAAGTATTCAAGTCATAAAATTGGGTGTGAAATTCGCTTGTTGAGTTGAGACCCTTTAAGAGTCCCACGCACACACACACACCCACTCATCCCCAGCACAATATACATGGTACTGGTACTATAGTATATGATAAAATAATCTTAATCTCAGTTCTTCTCTGAATCCTAAAGGGAAATGGTGAGTTGATGATGAAAATGAAGAAAGATGGAGAAAAGGAACGGCGTCTCGACAGAATGTTGGGGAGATATTTGGTGAGGCTAAATGAATTGTGAAAAGATGAGCAACTCTGTTGGATGGGAGGGTGGGTGATGTGACGGAGGCGAAGGCAAAAAGGCGAAGGGGGGAAGCTTGGAAAAACTTGGGAGTTTGTAGATATACATATATTAATACAATCGAAAGCCATATAGCCTATACATATATAGCCATATATGTATAGTTAATTATGATTATTATTTCCCAGTCTGAAATACAAGTATGGCTATGGTTGGGTAAGGAAGTGCAGTGCATAAAAGATGGTTGATGTAGATTCCTGTTTCCTGGATGGCATTCGGTGGGATATGGCTATAGAGTGTATAGGGAGTATATAGGCGCTGGAGCTTTATAGTTATAGTAGTTTAGCAGTAGTTGTAGACGCAGTAGTGAGTGTGAGAGATGAAATTCCTTCATTAGGAAATGGAGCGCGAGATATTTATGAGGACAAGAAATTCCATTATTGGCTTAACCAAGTAAGAAAATCAAATGCGCTCGGCTGCTTTATACTATTAAGAGTCTGCCTCCACTTACTTCCACAGTAGCACTCAGTCAGTCTCATCCTCATCTTCATCTCACACACTCCCATAGGAGCAAAGTCCAAGTCGAAAAAGGGACGAAAACTCAACTAAAACTGCACTGCACTGCACTATCAGTCTCACTATCTCCCTCCCCAAATCCTGCATTCCACACTTTACTCCACATTAAATCACTTCCCTCTCTCCATTACAGTTTAATATACACTCATTCTTTATAGTTTTACTTTAGGCTCATACTTCCGTATTTAGAATTATTAGAGCCGGGCCGGTGTCGGTACCGGTGCCGGTGCCGGTGCCGTGCGGATTTCTTCACAGAATCCGGCTGATGCTGGCCATGTCGGATGTCCTAATGACAATGAGTCTGGGGGTCTGGTGGAGTGTCTCGTTTCGTGTTACTTTGGAAAGTAGACGAAAAAGTAGATATAGGATGCATTTTACCAAAAGTTGTGTCATACTTTGTACATTTCTGTGGAGACGTTGAGACATTTGGGTTTGTATAAACACAAGCAATTAAAGAACGATTAAGAGGGGTCAAACATGTATTTTTAGGACATGTTTCAAGGTTCAAAAACTTTCTAAACATTTTACTGTGTTACAAGCCAACTTTCCAAAGGTTTCCAATTAATTATTTAGGAAATATCACACTTTAGGAAAATACGAACCAACAAATATTGGGACTTTAAAAAAGTTAGTTTCAAAAGTGTACTTTTGAAAACACATATTTAAGAGATTCTGAAGTTTTAAAAGTGTGCAATTAGAACATTTTGCGCTTTCCACAAACACCTATTAAAAAAATATTCTACTTTTTTAAAAGAGGTGTTTATTAAAAATTTTACTTTTTAAAAATGTGTAATTATTAAAAATTTTACTTTTCAAAAATGTGTAATTATTAAAAATTCTACTTTTTAAAAATGTGTAATTATTAAAAATTTTACTTTTCATAAATGTGTAATTATTTAAAATATTGCACTTTCAAAAACAAGTACATACCATATTTTCTCCAATACAATGCATTGTGTTAAAATTCGGTTGTCTACCCCCCGCGTTCTATACGATACCAGCTTTCTAATAGAGGCCCGTGTATTATTAAAAAAAATACGGTAGCTAGACTATTTTGGATTTGAGGACTCCAAAAAATTCAGTCATAAGAAATCTTCCGTATTTTATTAAGAACCTTTCCGAACTTGATACTATGTATATATATGCATAGGAACTTGAATGTAGTACAATGAAGGGTAACAGCTCCAGTCGATTTCAAGTTTGAGATTTAGATTAAAATTAAACATGGGCATATACATGCACATAAAATTCCGCATGGAATTACACATTCAAAATTATTATGATAGGAAGTGTTATGGTACGAGTGTGTAGAGAAACGTTCAGCCAGAACTGCTGGTGCTGGTTGCACTAGATCCTGCTGGTGAGCTCTGCAGAATTCCAGTTCAAGTTAATCTTAATATAACATAATGCTAAAGCTACATTTTCGACTGGAGTATTGAGTGAAGCTGAGATTGCTTCTACATACTACGTACTACACACCCATGCATGAGAGTGACTATGAAGGGAAAACAAAGGGGGGAAGGATGTTACAATTAATTCATATGCGTAGACACAGTAGTACGGGATGTCTTGGCCTTATCCTTTGTGAAATTAATTTACATATTTAGTACCATAATTAAATTTACCTCTTACTTAGTCATTCTCCTACAGTTTAAATCCATACTCATATTTCCTCAGCCAGCGCACTGTTGGTGGAGGGATGAGGATCATTAAAAAAAACAAATAATCAGGCTACGCTGCTTCTCTTCTCTCTTTAATTTCTTGGCTACTGTACTGCGGATATAAATTATGTCTGTAGGTGTTTTTAGTAGACGCATTTTTTAGAATGCTCAGTTTTGAATGTCCAGTTTTTAATGGATGTCGCAATTATACAGAGTATCATTTATCATAGCCGTAACTACAATGGCATTTGACACTTAAACTGCTCAATTGCTGTGTTGTAGCCAAGCATGTAGCAATTTTATTTCTCTTTGGGTATTTGTACGGGTGAGTAATTTAGCTAGGTTTTTGTGCAAAAAATGTAAATGGTCTGTGATAGGTATGTATTGTTTTGTTGTCGCCCCAGCCAATTTTAATATAAGATGCTATGTAAAAAGGAATATATGGGGGATTTGGTACTCAAAAAAGGTTATTAACTTCATACTCTGCAGTTGTAAAATTCTGAATTTAAAAACAATGCGGCTGCAGGAGTTTGGAATTTTTTTAAAACATGCAATTTGAATTATTTGGAGTTTTCAAAAACATGCAATTTGAATTACTTGGGGTTTACAAAAACATGAAATTTGAATTATTTGGGGTTTTCAAAATCATGCAATTTGAATTATTTGGGGTTTTCAAAATCATGCAATTTGAATTATTTGGGGTTTTCAAAAACATGCAATTTGAATTATTTGGGGTTTTCAAAATCATGCAATTTGAATTATTTGGGGTTTTCAAAAACATGCAATTTGAATTATTTGGATTTTATAAAAAACATGTTATTTCAATTATTTGGGCATTTTAAAAACCTGTAACTTGAATCACTTCAATTTTTCAAAATCCTGTGATTACGACATTTTTCATCTTTCAAAAACGTGTATTTAGAATATTTTGCCATTTTAAACATATTAGTACATTTAGACCATTCGTCTGTGTTTCAAAAGATTCAAAACACGTCATTTTTTTAAAATTTTCTTCAAAAATAAAACCAATCACCCTAATTAAGTATTTCTAAAAGAAGGTAGAAATTAGGAATCCACCTTTTTTCCAGAACTTTTTCCTTTTTTAAAGTCGCCTCCGCAGCTGTATCGCAGTAGCAATGCGGCCATTTAGTAAACTAATGCCTTACAGTTTTTTTGCAAGCGATGTCAAACTTCATTGTGAATGCATAGACGACAGACGAAGGACGAGTGCTGTCTAGTTGTCAGTTGTATATAGTCAATCCCCACCTGATTACGTACTTGTCACTTATATACATAAAATAAAGTATTGATGAACAGGAAAGTAAACAAAAACTGTAAACAATTGGGATGACAAGAAAGTGACTTGGGTACGACTGTGGTTCTGGTTGAAATGTGTTAGTATAGTGCAAGACACAGGAGATGAAATGAGATGTTAGATGCAGAAAAGTCATTGACTTGAGATTTTAATTTGTAGGGAAAATGCAGATATGGTAAATATATAGGAGTGTAAATATTAGCTTAGGAGGAGGTTAGGTGTCCTCCTTTAGTGCCTTCCGTAAATGGAAATATAGGATGCAATTCCCAACTTGGCATTGCAATTCAATGGGTAAAATCATATTATAGGCACCTAACCACCATATTATGGCACTAAAACAAGGACAAGAGAGGTAAAGATTTTGCATACCCAGTCAGAAGGTAAACAACAGGGAATTCCAGTGCAAATTTCGTCTTTTCTCACACAATAGCAATGATAACAATGGAACCAACCCCAAAGCCAAAGCCAAAGTCAAAGCCATGCCCCTATATGGCTCAAATCGTTTTTTCTCTTTTCATCAAATAAGTACAAACTCTCGCTAACCCTGAATCTGAGACTTTAAGAAAAAACGAGAATTTTCCGTGTAAAATAAAATACTACCAAACAAGACACGAAATACTTGCATAGTACTAAGAATCTGCATCCCAACTTTTGCCATTTTTATCCAACACAAGAAAAAACGTGTTATAATTTTACAATAACAATTGTCTTACATTTTTTGTAGTTGTAAAATTCAAAATATATTTTACAATTTGATTTGACAGCATTTTGGCAAGATTTTGATTTTATTTTTATTTCAGCTTTCTTTAATGAACCCAAATTTTGTAATTACATGTTTTAGAAAAGTTTAAAATGTTCTATTTATTTGATTCTGAAAAGTGCAAAATGTTCTTTTTACGGGGTTTTGAGGGAAGTGGAAAATGTTTTACTTTCATGTGTTTGAAATGTGCAAAAACATTTTTTTTCATGTTTTGAAATTGTCAAAATGTTCTATTCACATGTTTCTGAACCATGCAAAATGTGATATTTACATGGTTTTTGAAAATTCAGGCAGCGTGGGCTGCCTGTGCTGACCTCAATATCCGGCCCTGGTAGTGATGATGAGTGCAAAATATATGATTTCAGTGTCAATGTTGTAGCATAGTTTTTTAAAGAATATTGAATCCAACCACTATACTTGTGTGCACCAAAAAAAACTGTGCATAAAAATTACAATTTACAACTATGCATTGCATACTAAATACTAAACAGATAACACAACCGAGGGTGTGTGTAGCCAAATCCAAATGCCAACATTGAACCTTTACTACTCCTACTCCCTCCTATATACTACCACGAACTTTAAGAAAAACAGGATCGTACACGTTTCTCTAGGAAGTAAAATAAAAATAGACGGGATTTTTTGGTTGGATATATAAAATACTCACAATCAGTGAGTAATCATTGCCAGTGCCAGAGCCAGTGCAATGTATCTCCATACACAAACTACTAACTACAGATATACGAATCACGACAGGACAAGATCACAGAAAAGAAAGGAATACCTACAGTAGAACTAATAAATTTTGAGATTTTTATTGGGATAGTCCGGGAAATAAATAGAATAAAAAGAAGAAGACTAAGAAAGCCATGAAATATACAGATAAACAGGCCAAGGAAAAAAGGATGCTTTGATTTTTAGTTCTCTTCCACGAACAACAGTGGACTGCCTTTTACAATTGTACATAGTACCTTACGTGTATATAGTTACCCAGTAAATATGCATTCATTTACGTACATGTACGTATTTTTCTTACTTCTTTCAAATTTATGATTTGTGGCTGAAAAAAAATGGGGGGGATAGAATAAGCGAAATCTAAAAGTATGGCAGTGATAGAAAAGTAGGAATAATAAAAACAATATAAAGATAAGAAGAAAACAGAGAGAGACAGATGGACAGAAAGGCTTGAGAAAAGTCAAGAAATATGAGTCATATAAAAAAACCAGGGTTTCTATCAGTTGTTATAATTGGCTCTGGTTGCCCCACCATGAACTCCATTTGTTTCCCTCGCGTGCCTGCGATCTGTATCTGTTCTTGATATATGTCGGTTTCTTTTAGTGCTTTCCGTTGAAATATGGCCTTTCAAGAGGCAATACTAGCTAAAGTAGATGCATTTTTTGAAATCTCCACAATGTAGTGTGAAAACATTATGTGTAGGTAGTTACTATTCTTATTTACTATTCGCATTTAGTGTACAAAAAAAGAAGATGCTCAAGTCACTCCTTTTTGAAAAGTGCAAAATGTTCTATTTATACATCTAAGTTTTTTTCATAGGCATAGGGATAAAATTTTCATTTTACAAATTTGTAGAACGTCCTACATAATATATGTTCAAAATATGTGTTTTTGATTTTAAAGAGTGTAAAATGTTTTAATGACACTTTTTAAAGTTGCAAAATGTTGTGGTTACCTGTTTTTAAAAAGGAGTAAATGCTCTTTTTACACTTTTAAAAAAATGTAAAATGTTGTAATTACCGTTTTTTAAAGTGTATAAAATGTTCTACTTCTACAATTTTTTAAAGATGCAAAATGTTGTAATAACCTGTTTTTAAAAAGTAGTAAATGCTCTTTTTACACTTTTTTAAAAAAAATGTTGTAATTACCGTTTTTTTAAGTGTATAAAATGTTCTACTTTTACAATTTTTTAAAGATTCAAAATGCTGTAATTACATGTTTTTGAAAGACAAACAAATTATAGATATTATAATGAAATATTGTCAGAAAGTACAAAGCTTTCTATTACATACATTATGTACCTACTAAAAAAGACACAAATTAAAGATGTCAGATTAAATATGTTTTGAAAAAGCATCACATACTAAATTCACTTTTGAAAGCAATCCTGCAAATTTTATCAATTTACAAATGACATAATATGCATGAACCTAAATGACGCCATGAGATATATTATGAAACATGCAAATGTTAGATTTTGATAATTTGAAAAATATTTCCTTTCAAGCTGACTGTACTGTAATCTTAAATTAAATTTTCAAAAAACCCCCCAAAAATAATTTTCTATGGAATCCGCCATTTCCGCATTGTCCTTTAGTAATCTTAATAATACGATTGCAAATTGCACTCTTCAGCCTCAGCGCCATAACCTCCACCACAAACACCAATGGTAATGTTACTGATAGTAGGAGGGAGCAGAATGCCAAAACCTTAATGCGAGAACGAACAAGGAAAGATCCATAGTTGTGGAGAGATTATAGGCGATTGAAAAATTGCAAATCAATTCAAACAAGATAAATAAATATTGGTTGTCTGTATTTCTGTACAGAGTGTGGGTACACTAACCATAGGAATACAAATACACCAGTAGTAAAAGATAGATTTCTTCAGAGTCAGAGTATGGATGGATGCGGGGGGATGAGTTCCGCGCGGGTGTGAATGTTCTCATCTTCCCTTTTACAAATTCAATATTAAAGGTAAATAGTCTACGAGAGAACGAGAGAAGAAGAACCGTGGGATTTTGTGTGATTTGTATTAGAGTGTAGATGTCGATGTCGATGTCGATGTCGTCGACTCTGGTTATCGAATTTGAATTCAAAGTCGATACACGCTCCATAACAAATGTTTTTTTTACCATGCATGTTCCCCCCGATAAGACGACGACAAGGAATAAGCCAAGGGAAAAAAATGTGATTCAGACTGTATGTAATATGCACTAGGAAATAAGAAATAGGGAATTCGGAACGCGCGCGGATGTTACACATTTTTATTTTGAACATTTCCAAAATTTTCATATATATGTATTTTGAACAACAACAAAAATGTTTCTAATGTTCTAGGTACATATCAAGGGCAGTGGCTTCGTGGGTTAAGGCATGGATACGGTGTTCGAACGAGTGCCCCTTTTGGCATGGCATCCCATTTCCGTCCAAAGGCACCACAGGGATCCATGGCATCGTTGAAGAGCGAGTCAGCCGCTGAGCCCACATCCGAGAGGTAAGGACAAGCGAACAAGAAAAAAATAAAATAACTACAACTTACAAAACATTATCATGATCATATATGAGGATATATCTATATACCAAACTTTATTTCCCTCGTATATGTATGTAGTAGAAGATGCATTTTCATTTTCATAGTTGAGATGTTGAGAGAGTAACAACTTTTACGGTTTCTTCTCCTTATCCTTGTCGTTAGTTTCCGCTTTCCTCTCAAAAGAAAGACCATTTCAGACGGAGCTCCACGTAGCCCACTTTTTACTGTCAGCAGGAAGTTTAATAGAAAGAAAAGAGGTGGAGGGTTGTAGTTAAAATGCCTTCATACACCCAGGGGTAGCTAAATAATCACAGAGTATTTTTTAGAGTTTTTTTTAGAGAAACGTGTAGAATATTTTTTCTTTTTTTTGGAAACTTATTTGAAATTTGAAATAGCATCTATTGCATGCATTGATGTTGTATGTGTAGTCTCCTTCACAATTGACTTCCATGGCATAAAGAAAGTTTTTAAGTTCCGTCCCGTTTTCTAGGCGGCTTTGGTGTGGTGTGGTGTGGTTGTTGGTTTTTGTTTTCTGGATCCCGCGACTGTTGATTTTTCTTTTAATATTTTTATTTCGATTTTTATATATTTTTTTTTTTTTTATTTCGACGTAAAAGTCTTCTTCATATAATGGTGTCAAACTCTCACCAGTCTCGGTACACCTCTTCCCATTCCCAGTAGTTCCCAGCTTCGTCCCCACGTGGAGATATTTACATTTTTACATATTTACTCAGATTTTTCAACTGAGCGAGTCCATCCATCACAGATACGTTATTTCTTTTCCCTTATTTCCTCTCCTTTCCTTCTTCACATCTGCGGATTTTCACTCTGCATTTTCTTCTACTTCATTGTGTTTTTATTTTTTTTAGTCTATACAGTTTCACATGCATACGCTTAGGTGTATGTAGCTACCGTAGCTACCCATCCAGATTCCATTCCCCATCCCCAGTTCCAGTCTTATTCAGATTTATATGGAAAGTTTCAACAGCATTTTGTGTCGGTATATATTTACGGATATTTCTATGTGCTATGTGCTGCTTCCGACTTGTATATACTTGGCGTAAAATATATTTATTTTTTGTTCAGAATTTTTCATCATTTCCCCTTCTTCATTGCCATCATTGCAGAGCCTGTCTTTGTGTATGTATCAGTATTATAGTTGGTCGAGTTTTTTGAATGTGGGATTTATTTGTTGTATTTGTGTAAATGTTTTTTGGACGACGACGAGGTCATCATCTGTGAGTGTATGCACATATGTGTGTGTGGGGGGGGGGTTCTAGCATAGGGAATAATTCTTATGGAAACTACTTAAACTTTAGCTAAAAAATAACATTATTATTATTGGGTACATTGCGCCCGACTCCGACGGAGCCTTGAGAAATTTTCTTGAATCTGCGCGAGGATATGAGCTCAAAGTTTTTGCTGATTTTTTTGAGAGTGGAAATTAAATATTCTGTACGCTAGGAATTAGGGAAGGGACATGTACGGAAGAAGAAAACATAGATTGAGGGTTGAAGTCATTCATTAGGACATTCTAGAATAATATTACGCTATAGTAAATATGCAAATGTAGCTTTTTGGGAAAGACGCGGGGAGAAAAAAAATAGAAAGAGAGACCCCAGCTGGATAATCAGGAGACAATTAGCTTCGGTATTCTCAAGACAAGTCTCAAAATTATCTCCATTTCTGTCTCTCTCTCTTGCTGGTCTATCTCTATCTCTACAGTTTTAGCTCCGAATCCGAATGGAAAGAAAGTGGGAGAGGAGGGAAAGTGTTAATTTTATGGAAATGAAGACAGGAAAAGTGAATGAAATTATCAAATTATGAAATGCTTGTCTTTTGGATAGAATGAAATCAAGGGTGTAGAATGTAGAATGTAGAATTTGGAATTGGATGGAATGATAATAATGATGATTCTATTTGTGTGTCTGTGTGTGTGGTCTTGTGTGGACGACGTAGGGACCGACGAATGGACGATGTCAGAGGAGGCTTCGTTCTGAAAGCAAGAAGTGATGAACCTCCTGCCAGACGACGATCATTAGTGGAACGATCCAGTAACTTCAAAGAGTCTATTCTCAAGGTAAGCCTCTCTTTTAGCACATATGCATATAGCTCCATTTGCATTCATTAATTTTCAACACCATAACATCAATATTGATTTACCATATATTCATGTTGATCTTGAGTTCTGGGGAAATTAAAAGTGCCCTGTTGACTGCCTATACTAATCCTTCCTTTTAGTAACTCACCGCATCCACTTCAATGTGCGTACAAATATGCATAGAGACATAATAATAATTCCCCCATATGATTATCCATATGAAATAATGAAAACTATGAAGGATCACGGAAGGCCTTCAGGGGAATTAGATTAATTGATTATTACATTCTCACACCGCCGCCATTTTAATGGACGGATATCGGCCTTTTTGAGACTATCAGTAGGCACTCCACCGCGCACCATGCCCAAGAGATTTATTTTAATTCAATACATAAAAGAAGAAAGCGTGTGTCTAATTAAAAAAAATGTTTTTAAGACGAATTACAACATCACTGTCTGAAATTACATTTTAAAGAAAAAGAAAGTTACATTGTGGTAGAGAAAGTCACCGTCGGTAGTGGCCTATAATTTAAAAGTATCATAGGCAAAGCTATAAAGATATGTCCTCTGAAAGTTGTGAAATGCAGTTTTTGATTTCCCTATGATGTTGACATCTTTGACTGGGCTGTGTGTGGAGACCCATAAAAACGTGAATGTTGTTGTTGTGTTGGTCTTTGTTCTGTTGAGGCTGTGAGGGAGCCGAGTGGTATGATGGTGGGATACTGGTCCTGGTCTTGGTCCTGGCAGTGGTGGATCCAGGATTTGGTCATAGGGGGGGCTAACAATGCTAAGCGGCCATCTTGGAAAATGGCCGCTCCGATCTCCACAATGTTAAAAACTCCCTTTTAGGGGGGCTTTAGCCCCTCTAGCCCCCCCCCCTTTGTATCCGCGCTTGGGTCCTGGTGTATGATGTGGTTTGACATGTACACTCACGCCCAAGCAGTGGCAGCCTTCATTACAAATACATTAGATTAGCTACGTGTGTCGTATTTGTCCTTCTCTCTCGTTCCGTGTGTCCTGTCGTGTGTGATAGAGAAATTTCGTAGGTCTCTCTCTCTCAAGAGACATGATGACGGAGACGACGGACGAGGACGAGAGCGACGATGACTTGACTTTGAGCAGTGTACTGGAAATGTTTTCATCTCTTCATGATGCATGTTAACCAGAAACAGAACACAACCACCTAATTAATTAAAAGTAGAATTTAATCCGTTTTGTTGGTTCACGTTGGTTGAGTATGGAGTATGGCATTGCCTCGACTAGATAGGAACTACTCCATTGCATGATACACAGTACAAAACTACGGACTGCACACAGCCACATGATAGTTTCTTTTGTGTGAGTCTAAACAGATGATGCAGAGATATATGTACTTGAGTATCAAAGGGAGGCAGGTAGATTGTACTAGAAATAGAGTTTCTGCCTACACGGCAGGTTCTTAGATTGTTCCTAATGTGATCGCTTTATTAAATTACTATGTATTATATCGTCTGTAAAGAACAAAAATGATCCATATTCAATTTAAACTAGAATCAAAGTGAGCTATGTCATAAAAACAAAATGATAAAAATGCGTAAAATGTTAATTACGAGTTTTTGAAAAGTTTAAAATGCTCGATATGAACGTTCTTGAAAAGTTCAAAATTTTCTATTTACATGTTTTTGAAAAGTGTAAAATGTTCGATTTGAACGTTTTAAAAAAGTTCAAAATGTTCTATTTACATGTTTTTGAAAAATGTAAAATGTTCGATTTGAATGTTTTTGAAAAGTTCAAAATGTACTATTTACATGTTTTTGAAAAGTTTAAAATGTTCGATTTGAACGTTTTTGAAAAGTTCGAAATGTTATATTTACATGTTTTTGAAAAGTGTAAAATGTTCTATTTGCATGCTTTCAAGAAATATTTCAATATTTTTTGTGATAGTGGATATTGGTTTTAGCTAAAAATGGGTATAAGTCATTTTGGTTCTTCACAGACGATATGCATTATGCTGCTTTGTTGTGACATTTGTGGTTGTAGAGCCCCTACGTTTTTGACCGTTTGTTGTCCGATTTAAGCGGGTTTTCGTTTAACTGAGGGCGTAGCTAATAAATTTACGCCACAGTATTTTTAAAAATTTTATTGTCTTTCTAAACGTACTGTACAGCAATTTTAGTTTGGCAGATTCCATTCCACTGTATTGTACGACCCATGTCAGTCTTTCAGTTTTCGGCTACCGTGTTTTATATTATTATATTATAGATTAGTATGTCGTGGAATGTGCTTGATAAAATTCTTGCAGAATCTCATGCTCACACCAGGCATATGTAAGGAGATATAGCATATAGCCACCGACTTACATACATGTTTCAACGAGACATAAAAGTATTGTAGTGGCGATGAAGATTATTGCAGTGACCGGGTAGAGTCCCACTCGCACGGTTGACGATGGCAACTAGATATTTGGATTGTCAAGGAAGAGCACATCATGTGTATCAGAATCAGACATCCTTCCCAAACAAATTCAAAAACATTTCCACGTATATTATCATGTGCATTTCATTCTCTTCACGGCAATCCATATGAGGTGAAGTACCTACTACCTACTACATTTCCCATTACATGACACTGCACTGCATTCGTGACTATATAGGATGGTTTCAGTTTTTGACGAAGACATGTACACAATAATAAGTGAGCCAGGAAAAAAACTTGATGGGGATTTTATCCCATTTATTTCACCATGTGATTCAGATAATTAAGAGGGCACGCTACGATTGCGACCAGTAGCAGCGGTGGTAATATAGGAGAGAAGAAGAAAGTTTATAGTAGACGAGGATATTTTCCGAGCTGCACAAATACGGTGACGGAGGGAAAGCGATGGGAAGAAGCATGGTAATATGGGAATGGAAATGGAAAACCTTGAGGGGAACATATAACATAGCATGCCACCACATCACATCACATAACACAGCATACTTTTGAAGAAGCAAAAGAATTTTATTGTCGACTCGCTAATGTCGTTAAATGATGCTTATGAAATATGTGAAGGCTTACCATCCGACATTCGAATTCATTCCTATTCTCCGTCTGCTATACACACACTCTACATTATGTTGTAGGAATGGGAATATGGGATCTTGAGCATTTCCATAAATCATCCCCCGACCCAAGTGCATGCATACAATTTGCAATATATACAATACATTTTACATAGTTTTTTCTTCAACATTTTTTAAATTTTGGATTTCTTTTATAAATCAGACAGACAACAGAGAGAGAGAGAGAGAGAGAGAAGAGACACAGTGACGGAGTGAAGGACGATGCTTGTATTTATGGTTCATTGAATGGAGGTTGTTCATTGTGATACGAGTATTTACCAGTACCAGTACCAGTGCCAGTACCAGTGCCAGCAGAGCCCTGTGTATTTTCCATCTTGTATATTGTTTGTCTGTCTCGAAGCTATGTAAACTGCAAAGGACACAAACAACAAATGCTCCAAATCAACAGGAGACCTGCGAACACATGCAAATGCATACCTCTGTGTAGTTTTACATGGGAAACCAAAGCCGCAAACTTAAAGTGTGGAGCTGTGTAGCACTAGAAGGACAAGCGTGAGGCTGAGAATGTTCAATGTTTTCTTTCATATTATATTTTTTGAAAATAAATTAAATTCTTATGTGAGTGTACAGCGACCATTTCGGTTTCATTTAGAGTTTTCACAGGGGCAAGCCTACTTTAATGTTCCCATTATGCTATCATCGCTCTCATATGTGTGTCTTTCCTATAATGGTCTATGTCAAGTGTAGGGATATCCACACACGTATAATTATTATACGAGGCAAGAGACTTATAAATAGTATAAATATATATTGCATAGTAAACTCTATTGCGATGAATTTGGGACTGGGCCAAAAGAAATGTAGGATGCAATGAGGCACAGCAAAGGACAAGGACCACCTTTAACTCGTGTGCATCCTCAACCTCATCTTCTCTCTCTCTCTCCCTCTTTCACGCTCAGCCTGAGCCTCACTATCCCTATTAATCCAATCAAGTCCATTAGAATCACTGAATCATTTCTATTATTTTATTCCAAACATATGCACGCTCCACACATACTTGACATACTGAGACTCCGCCGAAACCAAAGCCCACAAAACCCATTTGTTCACTTGAAGAAATCTGCAAGCGATCTTTTTTCATTTCCTTTTTTTTCTTCTTGTCCCTTCCCCTTTTCTTTCTATTTCCTCTCGTACTACGGTAACGGTACGGACATCCACATTCTCCACACTCCACCACAGCACCACTCCACTACAGCTATATAAGCCTCCCCTTTTAAATACCCACCTTACATTGAGAGAGCCAAACCGCGACTTGGAATGGAAGCCTTGAGGTGGAAATCTAAGAGCCGAGAATTAAACCAAACCCGATGATCACAATCAAAATGTTTATGTAGAAAACTTTTGGATGTAATTTAATGATGGAATGAGTCATTTGATTCTCTCGTCTGTCTGGAAGAAATGGAGCTGAAGCCACAAGAAGTCGGCCGTTTAGTTAGACAGTTTGAGAGACTGGGATTTTAATGAAAAGTAATCAGGGATTATTGAGAGGTAGAGGCTGTGCTAACGATTGATGGTAACGATGACGATAACGAAGACGACGACTGTTCTCCTTGTCCTTGTGTGATTGTGTGAGAGATAGACATTTGATAGTCATAGACGGAGATATAAACGAGGGGAATTACAAAATTTTAAAATTTGCCAAGTTTGCCATAAAAAATTTAAAATTCCCTCCAGTTCCTGTTCCAGTCTGTCTCTCATGCTGTTGTGTTGTGGTCTCTCTGGAGCTCTCTTATTTTTATGACTGTAATAGTATGAGAATGAGTTATAATGGGAGTAAAAAATGGAGAGAGGTAGGGTCTTGTTGAGGAAACTTATTTAGGGCCTATGGATTATTCAAAGGAACATGACGTGTGAATTCCTTATGCACCTACATAGGTGGGATACATAGGGGCCTACTTATCTGTCTTCCAGATCAAACCAAAACTAGGACGTATAAAGATACCCTATGACAGCAAGTAAAATCGAAATCGAAACCGAAACTGAGCTAAATTACAGTCACTTTTACCTTCTACCGGCTGTCTACCAGCCCCGGCCCCGACACCGACACCGGTCGAGTCTCAAGTGGGGAAAATTTTACGGGCCATCGTGTACTCCAGCCGCATTAATCATTAAAATGTAGAGCTCCTCATCAAATGAAAGATTGTGAGGTTAAGTGAGTTGACAGGAGGGGGAGGGGAAGGGAGACAAGGATGGGACTCAGGGATAAATGTTGAGATACATGAGCTCACTCCTCATTCCTCATACACTTGTCCATTATAAAGGAGGCATGTCTGGATCTCTGGATTCTGGATCTGGATCATGGGCGACTCTAAGTGTGCCGCGGGGGCTATGGAACATGGAAACTAGACACCGATTTTCAAAACATGGTTTCGAATTTTGCCAGAATATTTTTTGTAAATTCCAGTAGCTACTTGTAACTGGTAGTATCCTACGGACGCCCTTTCCCTGCCGCTATATACTAATATGTGAGTGTTGGAATGGAAGCAGGAGGCCAGGGGAGATAGAATTTTACTTTACTTTCATTTTATGGCGTTAAAATGGGTATGTTGTGGGTTGTAGGTGTCTGTATGTTTTTTACATGACAGAGGAGTTCTCACTCAGAGTGCATAACTTTGTTATTAGCCTTGCCGTGTGGAGTTTTGTTGTGTAGTTGTAGTTGTGTTGCGGGAGCCAGGTTATGGGAACAAATGGGGAAAATGGTTGACATTGAGTGCAGAGAGAGAGAGAGAGAGATGTAGATTTCCTTGTTGTACACATACACTCTACATTATATTAGAACCTCCTTTCGTTTTCCTTTTCCTACAATTACTGCAATTCCAGTCGGCCTTTCCATATAGATTGTACAGTGGCACAGGAGCGGCTCCATTCTCTCTCCAGTTTATGTACACAGTATAATTTCCCCGGAAAAAAAAACTATATTGCTATTCTCTCGCTGAATAATGAAAGTCAAAGTTGACATTAACAGCATATAAAGTTTTCAAATGAATCCAAATTCAAACTCAAGGCTCTGTGGAGATGTGGAGAGTTGTGGAATGTGCTCCAAAAAAAAGTGTGGAAAATGGAGAATCTTATTTTGAGGACAATTACAATAGAAAACTTACAACTTTCCTCGACTATATTTTCCGTCCTCTCCCACTCTGTTATGTCATTCTTCGATCTTCCTCGTCCTTCCTGGTCCCTTTTGAATTATAAATAAAAATGTAAGAAAATGAAATGGAGCTCCCTGTCATTATTCCTATGTAGGTACTTCTGCTACTGTTCAAATTCACAAAGGTGAGGGAGACAGGCGTTGTTTGAGCGTAGGAGAATTGTGGAATGCAAATTTGCATGTAGGTTCAGAGTCCAGATGAATTGTACAGATCTGTTCTCTGCTGTTTTCTGGGCAGGACCGGACGAAGGAATTACTTCTAGGCAGCCATTTTTTTCCATGCAAAGACCACCTTTTCGATTTTATTGAAGGTTTTCTTTGTTAAACCAAAATGTTGTACTTTCATGTTTTTGAAAAAATTTTCAATTTAATTGATTCTGAAAAGTGTAAAATATTCTAATTACACATTTGGAAAAAAGCGGAAAATGTTTTATTTCCATGTTTTTGAAATGGGCAAACAAATTTATTTCCACGTTTTTGAAAAGTACAAAATGTTTTATTTACATGTTTTTGAAAAGTGCAAAATGTTTTATTTACCTATTTTTGAAAAGTGCAAAATGTTTTATTTACCTATTTTTGAAAAGTGCAAAATGTTTTATTTACCTATTTTTGAAAAGTGAAAAATGTTTTATTTACATGTTTTTTGAAAATTCCAGCAGCGAGGGCTGCCTTTGCTAGCCTTATTATCCGGCCCTGTTTCTGGGACTATTCTATAATGTCAAATGTTTAAATATTAATTCAGACTCCATGCAGAGGACTTTCACTTCCTGCTTCCTCCAGATATTAATGCAGTACCTTAGTTATTATTGAAGTGAATAGAATTGTGTCACTGATCACTGCATTATCCAAAGAGTACAATTTTGACTGGGACTGGGACTGGGGGATGGGTAGGTAGGTACATTGGGTTTTGCTTCTGAATCCAGAAATTTCACGGAATGCGGTTTTCAAAATGATTTAAATTCCTTTGATGTGTATTTAATAATAGAGTAGGCACTGATTGGAGTTGATCACGGGAGGGAGTGTGGAGGAATTCATCAATGTAATATTATATGAGGATCATAGGTAGCTTTATTTCCCCTGGATGAAATGTAGTGAGACAATATCCAGAATCCGAATCCGGCCACACTCAGGATGTGTCTTCATTTATTATTTAACTGGAAATACTAATTATGCAATAATTATTATAGAACTAGAACATAGTGAAAACTAGAAAACAAATTGAAATGGTTTGATTATTAAATAACGAACTAAGGCTACGGCTACGGCTATATGAACTTATATTCAGAAATAGGATTGCCATAGGAGGCCATAGGAATGAAATTTATTTTACACATGCATACCAATAGGTAGGTAGGTACCTAGCTTGAATTTTAATTGGAAAGTGCCGCATTGGTTTGGTACTGGTTTCGTATTTATCGTTAGTAAAGTGTCTACACCCCTCTTCGCTAATAAGATTGTCAAGGATTAATTTCAGAATTTCAGCCAAGTCATTGTAACGCTTTCAGTTTAATGGGATTCTCACGCTTCATTGACCCATTGACTCTGTTTGATGTTTGATCTGGGCCTATCTATACGTTTTGGTTTTGGTTTTAAGGCCCGTCTGAACCGCATAGACTCTACCTATTATAACGTATAATATGTGGAATTCAATGGTCGTTGTATTCAATTTCAAATTCTACTATCTACACATTTATGAGCATTCAAGTTCCAATTTTAATTATGTTTTAAATGCAACTTAAAATTAACTCATTAAATTTTAAAACAAAGTTTTTTTGAGAGGTAGCAAAACATGTTACCTACATGACTATTTTGAAAACATTTTAGGATTGTATTGAGCACATTGTGCGTTGTATTAATTTAATTATAAATAACGTTAAATATTGAAAGTAAATTGCAAACACCACCTTTTGAATTTTATGGCAATCAATATAAATACATAGAAACCATTATAATTGGTTTGCACTGACTCCCGTAAAACTATGAATATGGAAGAATCTGGGGAAAAGTCCGGAATTCTGTAGTTGATGTATTAATTGGCTTGGTGGATGTGCACTTACTTAGGTGCGGAAGTGAATATGAGTAGCGATGGGGAAAAGTGTGGAGACATGACTTTGTAATCTTGTAGTGATCTCTGTGTGTGTTTTAATGATCTCTATCTCTACACACTTTCACACTACTGCACTGCACTCACTTCTTCTACTTCTACTCCTTCGCCTTCGAGGCACTTTTACTGTATGTTCATATATCATTCTACACAGTATAAAAGCATAGCTGATTCTCTACAGGGACTGACGACTAACAATGGGTACGTACACCTACCCAAGTATCAGAGATATTAAATGGAAATATGGTGATGGTGAAATTTCGGTGGCGGGGTGAGAATGAAAAATGAGTTTTTGAGAGAGGTTTTCCGTTTGAAATGATTTTCTTTCTTCTGATTGACTGATCTAATGATAAGTGAGGGTGTAGCAGTAGTAGTCAGGGCTCATTCCTAATCCTTAAGTCAAAGTATTTTTATAGTTTGGTCTTACTTTTTGACTTGAAACATTGTTGTATATTTTCTATATATGTGGATCTGTCTGTTTTCATCTTCTTCTGTACAGGGGCTAAAACTTCGGAAACAACGAAGTACGGGCGATCTTGACAAACGAGGGACTAGCTCAAGTATTCGATCGACGGGTAGCTCCGCATCTTGGATGAGTAATGACTCAGCTCAATCCGCCGTCACTTCCGGATCTCATCATACGGACTCCAATGCTTCTTTTGTTGTCGAGGTTAGTTTTTTTTTATCACCATGTTTATAGAAACCAGAAGCAGTCAGTTGTGATGAACTTTTAACTTTATTTGTATTCTCACAATTTATATTTATATACTATATACATAAAAATCTATCTATCTATCAATCAATCAAGTAATCTCACCAACTTCTTCTTTTTTTTTGATACTGTAGCTTTTGTACACTATAGGTACTATGTACACTAGGTACAAGTACGTCTCACGCCTTGAAATACCAGTTTGTTTTTCTTTTCTTTTTTTCTTTTTGGTTTTGATCCGCATTTTTCACTGATTTATTTTCTGATATAGAATTTAAAGCCCCGTAGAATTTCACCCAATGAAAAGTAGTACTCATTAGAACTAAACATATTTTTTGTTTTTTTCATTATTTAACCCAATTATTAAACTTGTATTGTTAATTCAATGCTAGTTATTAGAAAATTAGTTGCTTTAAGTTTTTTAGATATAGGAATCGTTAGACATGGATGTTAAGGAGCTGTGGAGCAATTGCTAATATTTAAAAACGGGAGAAAAATTTGACTGAAATTTATATGGAAATTGAAATAAATAATTATCCACAAAAAAAATGCTAAATGGGACTTTTAAATTTTAAATTTGTAAAGAAAATTTCTGTTATTGTTGCACAGCCCCTCTACTCTCCATAATTAGAGATGAAGCATTTTATACACAATAATAGAATTTATACTTTTTCTCTTCTTGTTTTTTTTCTTGTTATTTTTTGCAATCAAAAATTGAGACTGCGTCACGTAAACGTATGGAACAAGTCAGTCAAGTATGTAACTTCAAATATATGTATAGTACTCAAAAAAATCAAACATTTGACATGGTCATCCAATAAGATATCAATAATCGTAATTTAAAATAAATATTAAAAATTAAAAATATATGATTATATTATGCATTATATATGTATTACTAATTTCCGTTTGGAAAAAAGAAATCGAAATGAATACTTTTCTGATTGAAAATGATAATTCAGGATATGGAGTTGGCGCAAGCGTTTGGATTTCCAAGAATGGCATGCGAAATAGCACGAGTAATCATCTGATTTTAATACTTTAACATATACTAATTATAATAACTTACACTATATATTCATTCATATTCTTATTAATACAACCTAATAGATCCCAAATAGTATATAGTATGTAGTTGTGGTGGTGGTAGTGAAGTGGTTGGTTTAAATTTTTAAATTGGGTGTGATGGTATGAGTAGTGGCTGCGGCTATTGCTTTCTCTTTAGTCCTGCACTTTCATTTTCTGGATTGTTTATTGGAGTTTGTGTGTTTATATAGAAATTAGTAATTTCATTGCCTTGCTTCATTTAATATGCAAACAATTCTGGGCTTCCTTATTTTTGCCTGTAAACAATTCTTTTTGCCTTAATCAATTTTAATGGTTATAGTTCAAGAATCTGATTCTTTCTGTCGTGCTTATTTTGTCACATTTTCAGTGTTATACGCCTCTAAACTAACGATAAGTTTGTGCTTTGTTTGTTTTTGTTTAGATTGGGTCGAGGTACTGCAAATCATCTGATTTTAGCAATTTACTTAAGCATTTTGCCTGCTCTATGTTCTATACATCGTCTGTGAAGAACCAAAATGACCCATATCCAATTTAAGCTACATTAAAATGAGCTATGTCATAAAAACAAAATGAAAAACATGAGTAAAATGTAAATTAGGAATTTTTGAAAAACGTAAAATGTTCTATTTTCATTTTTTTAAATGTAAAATGTCCTATTTACATGTTTTTAAAAAGTTGCAAAATGTTCTAATCCCGTGTTTCCGAAAAGGTGCAAAATGTTCTAATCCCATGTTTTCGAAAAGGTGCAAAATTTTCTAATTCCATGTTTTCAAAAAGGTGCAAAATTTTCTAATTCCATGCTTTCAAAAATGTGCAAAATGTTTTAATCCCATGTTTTTGAAAAAGTGCACAATATTCTATTTAAATGCTCTCAAGACATAATATTTGAATATTTTTGTAGATAGCTGATATTTTTTTAAAGCTAAAAATGGATATGGGTCATTTTGGTTCTTCACAGGCGATATGTGTAAGCTTCGAGTGTTAATTGTTGTAGGAGTATTTGACACTCAAACAGTGCAACAGTGTAGAAAACGTGAGCTATGAAAACGTACAGACTAACAATAGCAGTTATTGGTTTTCGTTTTTGGTTTCTTAAATTGTTAATTTGACTATGAAAGAATTAATTATTTCTCCTGAAACGATTAAGCCAAGACATAAAAAGGAATGTTTGGTGGCCGTTTGATTTTGTGTGCATGTGGACGACAGAGAGAGAGAGAGAGAGAGAGAGAGAGAGAGAGTGAGTGGACAACCGAACCGTAGTCCGTGTCTGGCCGTTGTTGCGTTGACTCGTGTGTATGTTTGTTCGTGTGTAGTATGTCCTGCCGTGTGGGGGGAGAGATGGAGAGGGATATGAGTAAAAGAGAAGCTCTAATTTGTGGGGTCTGTTTCTGTTTCTGTCTTGTTTTAATTTGGGGAACTTCGGGACTTCAGGATGAACAGATGGATGCGAGTGTGACGGAGACGTACATGGGCGAGTGGAAGAACGATAAGAGGAGTGGCTTTGGGATCAGTGAGAGATCGGACGGACTTAAGTATGAGGGCGAGTGGTACAACAACAAAAAGTACGGCTACGGTGTCACAACCTTTAAAGACGGTACAAAGGAAGAGGGGAAATACAAGAACAATGTTCTCATCACGTCCCAGAAGAAAAAGCATCTGTTTCTCATCCGATCGGCCAAGTTTCGTGAGAGGATCGATGCAGCTGTCAACGCTGCTCAGCGTGCTTCCAAAATTGCTTTGCAAAAGGCTGACATTGCCATTTCCAGGTATGTAAGTCGAGTTGCTCAAGTCTATATAACATGTACCTATACTATGTGTCCCCATGTCAACCTAAAAAAAACGGATCCTTTACTTAGGGCCACACACACACACACACACACACACAAAAGCAACAAAAAAAACATACATAACTTTATATGTATCCAAGTGGTGACGATTTTACTATTTTTTGTTGTTTTTGTGTTCTTTTTCCCTCTGCTATTGAGCCGCCCGTTACACTGGGCAAGTGGTTTTTTTTTCTAGTTTCAGTTGTCTCCAGAGTTCATGGTCCATATAGTCAGTCCATGTTCCAGAGTAGAGGATAATGGTCCAGTACAGTAATTTATGACCTTTCTCTCTCTCTCTCTCCCTGCATTCCAAATAGAATGTGTCATTAAAACTAAAAGCTAGTTGAATGTAAAGGGAAGGGGCGAAAGCTTATATATTGCCAATTAAGAGAAGGTAGTCCGGATGATGATGTGAAAGTATAGACTCAATCCCCTTCTAAACTCCCATAGCTCTACATGTAGTCCTCCTGATCCTTTGATTTAGAAATTCTCTCTGAAATAATCTGCCGTCTTACCTCAGGCCGAGTCTCTTGAGAACTTGAGAAAGGGTCAGATTGTGAGTCGTTGAAGATACAGTACAAATCCTTTACTGTATTTTCAAAAATGAACATTTACAGTCCAATGAGGAAAATGTTATTTGCAGTATATGTAATGCATGGTCGGAACTAGGTCATTTATAGGCATAGGAAAACTTTGCAACTTTTCAAAACTTCCGTTTTCTACTGATAATTCTAATTATTTTAATACCCCCAAACTATTCCAATTTCTTATTTTTGTTAACAAAAATTTTGATTTCATTTTTTCAAAAACGGTCAAACTATTGAGGTTATATCGTCTGTTAAGAACCAAAATGACCCATTTCCATTTTTAGCTAAAAACAGTATGTAGTATCTACGAAAATATTGAAATACGTCTTGAAAGCATTTAAATAGACCATTTGTCACTTTTCGAAAATATGTAAATAGAACATTCTGGAACTTTCAAAAACATGTAATTAGAACATTTTACCCTTTTCAAAAATATGTAAATAGAACATTTCACAATTCAAAAACATATAAATAGAGCATTTTACACTTTTCAAAAATATTTAAATAGAACATTCTGAAACTTTCAAAAACATGTAAATAGAACATTTTACCCTTTTTAAAAATATGTAAATAGAGCATTCTGGTACTTTTAAAAACATGTAAATAGAACATTTTACAGTTTAAAAAAATATGTATGTATAACATTTAACACTTCAAAAACATTTAAATTAGATCATTTTACCCTTTTCAAAAATATGTAAATGGAACATTTTACCCTTGTCAAAAATATTTAAATAGAACATTCTGAAACTTTCAAAAACATGCAAATAGAACATTTTACACTTTTCAAAAACTCTTATTTAATATTTTACGCATGTTTCTCATTTTGTTTTCATTACATAGCTCATTTTGATTCGAGCTTAAATTGGAAATGGGTCATTTTGGTTCTTCACATTCGATATGTTTTGTAAACGTACAAAATTCTTAAACTTGTCTTATATGAGAGTGTTTAGTAACTTATTATTATGCATAGAGTTAATTACATATTTAGAGAAAAAATAATTTAATACTAGATTGTATGTTAGTATTGCTATGCTGTGCACATGGCTAAGCCTCTAATTGTAAGACAATCTTATTCAAAGCTTGTATTGCATCTTCAACGTCACTATAGCTATATTAAGTTACCGTATTTCATCTAATACCTCCCAAGTCTCTTTTATTTCCCGGGTCCCTAATAACTCCCAGGCCAGATCGGGGTCTTAAGCATTGAATCAAATGAGGCTTTTTTTATACTTTGATTTCTAAATACTCCCGGGTCTAAAGTAACTCCCAGGTTTGACGTTACTCCCAGTGGGAGCTAATTCAAAAAATACGGTACATGAAGTGGAGGAAGCATATCTATGCATACGACATATAGCATCTGTATCAAAATGCACTGAAAATGTTATTTTTACAAACAACGCTTTATATTGTCAACCCCATGTTTCTTATATTTGTTTTTTTACATTGACTCCCATTCCAGAACGGCTACGGCAAGAGGCAAAGGAGAACAAGCGGATATTGCAGCAACTCAGGCTAGAGAAGACTCGGAAGTTGCTCGGATTATTGCGAAACAATTTGCTCCCGATTTTCACCAACCAGGTTCCGTCTTTTACTGTACTACTAAAATTCTAATCCGTAATGTAGTCGTTAGGAACGTCTTAAATGCTCTTCGCTTCCCTTTTTTTACCTTCACCCTTTGTGTGTGCAACTGTAGTAGTAGTAGTAGTAGTCATGGGCAATTGCCATACCGATAGAATTTGCACTTTAGACAGCTCTATTGTTTTAATATGAATGAAAAGTAACTAATTCTCGTGTATTTAAATGGAGGTATGGACGTAAAAGTGGATAAGCGCTGGATAATATTTTATTGATATATTTGGTATTTTTTGTACTGGTTGTCTGTATAGTTTGTAAGAAAATGTGATAGTTGCACGTACAATGGTATTTTTAGTTTAACGAATATGTATATAATAATGTAAATTTTTTTAGAATAATTTTTGATATGTAATGACCAATGTAATTTTTTTTGCATGTTGCTCTTGATGCCTGTGACCTGTAGGAGAAAATGCAGTCCTCGTCTATGATTGATAAAATATTGCAAAATTTATACAGTTTAACACACCCTTTTATTATTACAATTACACTTACCATTACTGCCCCCTCTCCATTTTGCACCCACGTTACCGTAAACGTAAATTTTGTAAAAATTGGAATGAACCGCTTATATGGAAAAATGCACTGCATGACGTTGAACACAATAATAATGGAATTAAAAATGTCCAACACCCACTAAGCCCGCAGCACGAAAGCTAAACAAAGAAAAAAAAAATGTCAATAACAAAATAAATTAATTAGTGAGAAGATGTAGTCCGTGAACTAATAAGACTGTGCTTATTATTAATCGTATCATTAATAAATTTTTTTTGTTTACTTTTTTTATTTTTTTTTACATTCTATTTTGACTCCGCAAAATGGAAAAATCACAAATTAGGGTCTGAAGCATTAAGACATCATGGAGCTCGTAGTGCAAGTCAGCAGCCAGCAGATCTCAATAAATTGTCAACATCCACAGTCACAATGAATAATACTCAGTCCAATAAGGGAGGAGCTAAGGAAGATGGGACATTATTAAGAGCAAGACAGCAGCAGCAACAGCAACAACAACAATTGCAGCAGCAGCAACAGCAGCAGCAGCAACAACAACAGCAACAACAACTGCAGCAGAAACAACAACAATTAAATTTGAATAGTAATGACTACCGGTATGAAGACAATCAGTCGACACACATGGGAACCTCGTCAAACCTTTCCTCCTACGCCCCGTCCCAAGTCCACAGTGCCTACAATCAAAGTATAGCTGACCGGCTGGACCGAAATTCCTTGATAAATCACCCAATAGAAGTAAATCCACACACCTCCGTTCACCCTCAACTCCATTCACATAATCAGTCCTTCCAGCAACAGCAGCAGCAGCAACAACAACAGCAACAACAACAACAGTATTCATCTCAGGTGCCGAGTCACTACCAACAGCAGCAGCAACAACAACAACAGCAGCAACCACAGTATTCACAGCAGCCACAGGAACAGCAACGTGTCGGGGATGGACTCTACCAAACGTCCGCGGGATCCAACGTCCGAATGTCCCACCAAAATCTGATGGAGATGAGTGACACGAAAGGAAATCTAGGGAGAGACAGAGACCATCACGGGGGAAGAGACAGTAGCATACCCACAGGCCGGAATTCCTTTGACCCAAGTCCACATTCCCACATGATGGATCATGATCGGATGTCACTGAGTCGAGGAGCCGGAGGGGCAGCTGGTGGGGGTGGGGGTGGTGGTGGTGGTGGGGGTGGGAATTACGAGAGAGGACGAGACACCCTGCGAAGAAGTCAAATGTCCCAGTCCCGCTCCGCGAATCCTAATAATTCTAGTAGTTATCAAAGCACAACTGCCATGAGTGATCATTTTGACCATTACAAGTCGAGACCACAGAGTAGAGACAATTCCGTGGATAGGTTCAATACAACTCGAGCTAGATCCCGAACTCGTGCTCCCACTCCTGAGGTGGGACATCCACAGTCCCGTGCTTCCTCGAGACACAGAACTCCTTTCATGGAGAATCCTCAGGGTAGTACACCCCATCTACGAAGTAATAGTACCATGGCATTAGATGCAAGTCTTCTGGGTGAGTCCCAGGCGAGACTACGTGGTGAGACGCCGGGTCGACTCAGTGGGAAGGAGTCTCCCATGGGAGGTATGGGAGCTGACAAAAACAGTGTGATTAGTGGTTCGAGCGTTTTCGATGAGAATATTCTACGACAACGAGGCCTTGGTCAAGAAATTCCTCCAGTTCCTTACACTCCGAAGCGCACTGAATCATTGTTCCTAAAATCCGCGGTTCCCAAGGCGACGCCTTCGAATTTACCAAAGGTGAGTTTCTCTGCTTTTTTTCTTCTTTTTTGTTTGTCTGAATCCACGACATTATTTACTACTTTCTCTCGTCTTTCTCACACTTCCTATTTACACGTTATCAACGTCACTCATCATCACGAGGAGCCGTGTATCCCTCCTACACAAGGGTACGTCTTATTCCATAGGTCCTACTCTAAACAATTCATTCACATTTCTATTGATTCATTCATGCAAATTATTTACGCTAAATTGTCTGCACACTGTATCCCTGACCGTACTTGTAATCACCTAAATTCTGTGTACTTTCAGATAGGTTCATCTGCTTAAAATGATTGCACATTATTGACGTGTATAGGTTTAAACTCCCAAGGTAGCAAATTCTATAAGACTATAGCCAGGCCAGCCTACACAAGTATATACTTAGGTGCCTATATGGAAATAAAAATTGACTTGGTCCAAGTACGCAGAGACCTTCGGATTACGGAAGAAATGTGAAAGTATATATTATGAATTTTATAAATAATTAAAAAGTATACAATGATTTGATAGTCCCGTGTGGTGGGCAACATGGGAGGAAGAAGGAAGTAGGAAGATATCTTGTTACTTGTTGTACAGCTCCATGAATGGAGTGAGTTGGGCCGTAAAATACAGAAAGATAGGATAAAAGAAAAACTTGTTTTTTTTTTATTGCTCCCTCCGTTTTTCATGACTTACAATGAAAGCAGGAGTAAAAATTGTGTGTGTCTGCTTCTGTGCAAGTCCAAGCCTCTCTTTCCCTTCCTATATTCCCATCCCAATGGATTTTCGCCTGCCTTTTTGTGGGGATGCTAACATAGTGCTGTCTGGACATGAACTGATGTGAATGAAGGGAAGCACAGGGTTATTATGCATCTTGAGACAGAGCTATGGACAGCCGGTGATAATACAAATATTTGGAAGTGGAGAATCAGCACGGATCAAATCTAATTTTTGAGCTAGAATTAAAATGAGCTATGTTAAATACAATATTTAAATGAGATAGATGCATCAAATGTTAGATAAGGGGTTTTGAAATGTGTAAAAATATTATATTTACAGGTATTTTAAAAGTGCAAAATGTTCCATTTACTTGTTTTTTTAAATCGCAAAATGTTTTGTTTTATTTTCATGTTTTTGAAAAGTGCAAAATGTTTTATTTTCATGTTTTTGAAAAGTGCAAAATGTTTTATTTTTATGTTTTTGAAAAGTGCAAAATGGTTTATTTTAATGTTTTTGAAAAGTGCAAAATGGTTTATTTTCATGTTTTTTAAAAGTACAAAATGTTTTATTTTCATGTTTTTTAAAATAGCAAAATGTTTTATTTTCATGTTTTTGAAGTGCAAAATGTTTTATTTTTATGTTTTTGAAAATTTCAAAATGTTCGATTTACTTATTTTTGAAAATTTCAAAATGTTCGATTTACTTATTTTTTTAAATTGCAAAATGTTTTAGTTTGATATTTTTGAAAAGTTCAAAATGTTCAATTTACATGTTTTTGAAATTTTCACACTTATAAGGAGTATGTGACATTTTGATTTTATTTGTAAATAGTGCAACTTGTTTTTAGCCAAAGTTGTATATGGCCCCTTTTGAGTCTTCACTATAGCGCTATGTACTTCCCACATAGGAACCTATACTCCAGTAATCATAGGAGAAAAAACAGTTGTAAATTTCACAGATCTCTTATCAAGGGCTTTTTTCCACATTGAACTGTATATACTTGGGATGGTGAAAGTTTGTTTACGTATGTCATCAAAGGGAGAGATGCAAAGAAGATGAGATTCAATTCAAATGTGAACGATGAACGAGAGGCTAACTAAAACATCGGATTTTTATTACTCAATAATTATTGTGTGCTTCGTCCAGATTCTCTTATTGCTTTAGCAAGTAGAGCAGAACTACAGTAGAATACAAGGGTATAGGGCAGAACGGGAAAAGAGACTATAATTTTTCATTTCGTATGTACAACCTCCTACACACACAAGCGTCCGTTCTTTTGAACACGAGAGTGTTTCTCAGTTTTCCACATTTTTTATTTCACAGATTAGATTGTAGGAAGATGTGATGATGCGAGGGAGAGATCCCAGTATCGCAGGAAAAGTAGGATTAGAAAACAAACCAAAAAATTGCCTTGAAAAGAAAAATCAGCCTCATCGTGTCCGTACAGTGTACATATAGTGGCAGAGTCAAAAGGGGATATCTGATATCGTACTTCCCTTTCAAGAGCAGCTACTACTACTACTACTACTATTACTACTACAGATTACAGATTACAGATACACAAACAACGGAACGGGACGGAGAGCAGAATGAAGAAAGTTTTCAAAGGGAATTCAAACAAAAGGCGTACGTACGACGTACAGTAGCACCGAAGGGAGCAGTCTTCTAATTTACATTTCAAATCAATTTATATTGAGTCTCACAGGCCATAATACAATCTGTTAAAAAAAAACTTGTCGACATTTATATATGTAGACCTCATTATCACATCTTCGTCTACTCACTCCATCTTCCCGAGTGAATCCAATTCCCAATAGTAGGTTTAAATTACCGTATTTCCTACAGTAGTAGACGGGTAGGACATTCCTAAAGAATGCAAAAAGCAGGATCTAAATTAGGTATTTTGTACCTTCCTTTTTCATAGCATATTCTACTCTGACAACTTTTTAGTTTGACCTTGATTCTTTTTGAAAGCGATATTGGAGTCGAGTTCAAAGATATTCAAATATTATGCTGCCAAATTCTTGTCTAAATCTAATTAAAACAATTTGCACCTGCTTTTTTTATAACTTCAACTTGTTCTATTTATACACGCGTTATATATTTTTTGAAATTTGGAATTTTTTGATTGGTTATATGTAAAATAAGAACGGAACAAAATCACCCATAAAATGTACAGGTAACATTTTTTGTAAAATTTGTAGATCCGCTATAAAACTATAGGACCACTATAGGATTGATCGTGATCTTGAGTTTTGAGTGGAGAAATGCATAATATAATTTTAGATAAATCCCATAAATCTCTCGAAATTCTGCACGCTGTCAGTACTGTAGTAATGCAGTTCACGTCATAATTCAACACAATGAATGCAAGTACCTACCTATCTTCTGTCTATTTCGTTGTTCGACTTTGAGTTGGAGTTGGAGAAATACAATTCTAAAACGTGTGTGTGTAATTATATCTATGGCTCATTGGTTAGTTTCTTTCTAATTCTCAAAATGGGAAGCCTACTGCCGTGCCTCCTCGTTCTCGCCCATGGCATCTTCGTGGAAAAGTTAGTTTTGTTCTATATAGCCTTGTCTATAGACATATTATAATTGGGATTGGCACAGAGGAGGGGAAGATGAAGAGCCGACCTAGAAAAGAAGAGCGGATGTGCAAATGTTTAGGTTTCATTTATGAGAGTCTTCGTATGTGTGTAGAAGGAGGGAGGCAGGACTCTTTGGCAGGCTCCTCGGATGTTTCACGCTCTCTTCCGTGATGAGACTCTCTTTCTTGGACTCTGTGAATGTTTCTGAGTTGAGAAGAAGTAACAGAAGAAAAGGAAGAAGAAAAGAACAAGTAGAAGAGTTGTGTAGTTTAGAGTTATAAAGAGAGTAACTGAAACTGAGGATAGGCTCGTCTCCGTATGCTTTTCTCCGGGTCTGGCTATACATTATTACAGTTTCTACACAAAATAACAAGCTAACTACTAACTACACAACTCGTACCAAATACTCCCGGTCCCGGTCCCAGTCCCAGTCCCGGTACCGGTAGTTACGCTTAACTTCATCATAGCCCCTGTAAAGACTGTAAAGAGAGTACAATCTCATCTCCATAGTCAGACGGAGTCTACGGCACCAAAACCAAACCAAACCAACAGAGCCTCTTTTCGCCAACTTGGTTTCGTCTGTCTACACGCGAGAGAGAGAGCGAGAGAGAGAGAGAGAGAGAGAGAGAGAATTAGTTGAGGAGATGAAGTTTAAGCGGAGGAAAGAAGCTGGGGACGGACTTGTTCGCGTTCGGAGCGTAACTTAGCGTACCTACTCAGGATGAGGAAACGGAGTCCAAGTCCAACTAAACTCCCGAGAAAAAGAGATGTGTGAGGGGAAAGGGGGAAAGAAGAATTAAAGGGAGGCCAAGCTAATAAAGGGAGGAGAGACGCGTGTGGTGAAGATGGGAAAGACGGAGATACGGAGTGGAGGGGAGGTTGAGTTGGTTCCTCTGAGTGGTGTGGTAGTGGACCATGGGCCAGGCCACGGGAGGGTAAAGAGAGAGATGCTGAATTTAGCTGAGACCAAATTGGGTGGTTTCTTTTCGGAGCTGAAAAATGTAACTCGTGCATGCATGGAAGTATCTCTGTAGTCTGTAGGACTGTCTTGAGTTGAGTCCTGATCAAGCCTCCTCTCTCTCGATCTGCCTGGATGGATGCTGCTTTGTGGATGTGGATGTGGACTGTGGATGGAATGGATTGGAGGACCCCGTCAAAGACCTTGAGGCATCAAGCCAAAAAATCCCGATCTTCATTCTTGTTTCTCTCTCTTACAGTCTCATACAGAGCTCTCATACAGAGTTGAAGGAGAGAGAGAGAGAGGGGGAGGGAGCGGGTTTTGAGGAACATCTGATTCACCGACAAGAAGAAGTGAGCCTCGATCTGGATTCTGGATCCACACTCCAACTGATTCTCTGTCTCTGTCTTACCGCTACCGTCAAGAGTAAAGCGTCTTTTTACCTACACCAAAGACTCCGTCTCTCTCTCCTTTCGTCCTTTCCCTTTTGAGCTGGAACGATAAATAAATTATGCCAACAGTCTCCTCACGTTCACAATCCACATCCACATCTAAGGATCTAAGCTCCGGCCTGAACCTCTTCTACAGCTCTCAAGCTCCTGCCTGTCCCTCATTCTACGGACTCGGCTACCTCTGGTGTGTGACTCTCTCGGTCTGCGTCTCCACAGTACTACAGGAGCTAGTAGCTACAGGGCAGAGTGCTGGTGCAGTTTTTTTAGGACTGTGAAAGTTGTTGTAGGCATCTCCTCGGCGGCCTGGATCGTCTTCGTCTTCGTCTTCGTCCTCGTCCTCGTCCTCGTCTTCAAGTCTTCAAGACTTCAAGTCAGCTGCTCTCTCACATTCTCACATTCAGATGCTCTCTCGCTCGCTCTCTCTCCCTCTCTCTGCCACCGGGACCGGCTCTCGCTTTGAGGTGATCCAAACGTACACACAACACACTTGCCCCTTCCTCATACCAGTACCATAACCATACCATCTCCTCCATCCAAGTAGACAGTAGACAGTATAGACAGTAGACAGTAGACGCGACCATGTGTAGTGGTGTATAACGAAACTTTTCGGAATCAATTCTGCCCACACGCAATAATTGATTTCATTTGACTTTATTCACTCCACTCCCCTTGTTTCACTCGTTTTTTTGTGTTGAGTCTGGGCCACACACTTCAACATCCACATCCACATGAGATGGGGCTGCTCAAGATTAATGCATTCGGGACTTTATTAAGGAGCTGGGCTTTCTTGAAGCAGTGCTCATATTGCTTCTATACCTTCTGCTTCTATAGAGAGTCAGTGCATAGTGGCATATGGTATAAATAGGAAGGAGCTATTCAGAACATTTTGGAATTTTTGAAATCTGGGCACTTTCATTCTATAATGGTTAGTTCATAACTTCAACCTCCACAATTAAAACAAAATTTTAAATAATTATTTTAATACTGTAGTATTATTAAGGTAGTAGTTGTGGAAGCAGAGGCACAACAACAACCCTTTCAAATTTAGATACCCACACTGATTCAGCATTCAAAAAATTGTAGTTCAAATGAATGCATTTAAAAAAAACATATTCCAAGGGTGGCAGATTGTTTGAGGTTTGAGTTTTTTTAGAATTCCAGGATGCGACATAGACAAAATATTAACGATAAGAATGCCTTAATTAATTGTCAAATCTAATGAAAATGGAGACAAATCCTGAGATTAGTTAATATATGCTATACATGCATAAGTGTATCGATGAAATATGTATGTACCTACACGTGTAAGTCCTGTCAAGGTTGGATAACTGGAGCCCAATTGAATAATTGAATAAATACGTGTGCAGGAGAAGTGTAAGTGAGGAGGAAGAAAGACGGGAAAGTTTTCAAGTTTAGTCTTCTTGTCAGAGAGATGTTCACATATTTCATTGGTTGGGTTTCGGCTGAATAATAAATGTACACATATCAGTATTTGAGGAATGTTCCCAGATTTCCTGATTAAGTTTTCTTGACTGTGTGAATCTGTGAAGAGGAAGGGAGAATTGTGGATGTTTGACTTTTCTTCTTTTTTTTTCTTGACTTTGACTTGGATTTATTTTATGCTCAAATTCGTTTCGTTTCGTGGTGGTTTTTGACACAGATACCGGGTGGTGGTGGTGGTGGCGGAGGTGGTGGTGGAGGTGGTGGTGTTCCTAAACGAAAGAAAAGTCTTCCAGATGCTGCTACACTTCCTAAAGCTACTCCAGGTATGTCCAGGGAAGAAGTTGCTGCCTTGGGCTCCGCAAGAAGGCAAGAGCTTCATCGTATGCAAGACGAAGCAGAAAGGCTGAAAGCCAATCCTTTACTCTACTTGCTCAATCCTAATATTAAAGTAAGACAGCTTTTTTATTTTGTTATGTCACTGTGCATGTAGTGCTAATTTAAATTACAACAAAATTTTCATACCTATGTGTGTGTGTTATCGTTCAAGGTTATACTATAACTATATAGGATCATCACGATATTGCGTCGTCATTTTTATAAATTACAAAACTACCCACACTTTACCTATTTAAATATTTTTGAAGAGCCGCCAGGCTATTTAAACAGAATTCTAGAATTCCAAAGTAATGTAATTAACTAATACAAAATACAAGTAAAGGGCAGACAGCATGTGACTGCTTTAATGTAGAAGACAATATGAAGAAATTCTTTTGTAGAATTTATACAAAATATTTTTTTAATTTTATACCTTGAACGGCGATACATAATTAATTAGTAGAAGGTATTAATTTTAATATGGTGGTGCAGCATGAATTTCTCACAGCTTTTAACATTATTAGAGCTTTCATAGAAATACTGTTTGCTGTGTGTGCTCTCAAAAAATAAAAAGAATATTGTGATGTGTGACTGACTTTCCCCCCAAAAATAGAAAAGAATTTTTAAACCATACACGACCTTAAGTTACATACATAAAATATTCCGATTTATTTTTACCCATGAAAAAAAATGCTTTATTTCCACAGAATTGGTTTTCTCGCCAGAAGCTGATGGTTTTGGTTCTATTCATCAATTTATCACTAGCCATTATGTTCCTCCAACTCCTCACATAATGACTGACAGTTCTAGTCACACCACCAGTCCCTGTACGAGTCAAGTCATTTTTTGGTAGGAAGTATCAGACACACATAGACAGCAGAGAGAGAGAGAGAGACACTCAAGACACTTGAAATGAAGAGTAAAAATTATGAAATGAAAATCCAGATGACGAGAGAACAATGACGAGAAATACAATTAAAACAAAAATCAATACTCAAATTGAAATTTTTCGTCTCTTGTCAAAAATTGAAAAAAAGTGAAAAATAAAGAAAATAGAGAAAACAACACGTCTAATATCTGTCAATGGAAAATTCAAAAATCCTTATAGAGATGATATATTCATATTGATAATGATGAAGATGATGATGACACTCACGATCGTGACTTATCAACCAACAAGAAATATGATGACCAATATATAGACCCTCCTGAATCACATCAGAAAAATCAGACCAACACATCACATAGAAAAAACAGCAGCAACAACGATAACAACAAGTACAAGTCTCTATGCGAGAGGAATATGAGCAAAAAAAACACAAGAGAACGAAAATCCGATAACAAGTTCACGGAGAAACCCCCCCCCCCCCCCTCGCTTTTATGCATTGCCAAACGAAAATATATCAGTGATAATCATCATTAATTGTTTCCACCACCCATTAAACCACACCCCCCCCCCCGTCCATCCATCCACAAAAATACCAAAATACCATTTTATGGAAACAAATTTTTAAAAAATCAAATTGAAATGTGCATACAGGCCCGGATCTAGGAATTTTTTTCGGGGTGGGCAAATGTACAAAAACACACCAAATTATTGTGTTTTTTTGAATTTTCCCGTCTTATCTACTACAAATTAATAACTTTCGGGGTGGGCAAATGCCCGGATGCCACCCCCTGGATCCGGGCCTGTGTGCATACTCAACCGCCGCCCTGATTATTATGTCTGTCTGAATTTGTCCAAAGTCTCTCATTTCTTCTGAATCAAACTGAATTATTCATGAAGGAGAGACAGATGAATATTATACGGGAGCGCAGAATGGAGAGGAGAACATAAATATATTTCACGCTACTGAAAAATATTTTTAAAAAACCAAAAGGAAATATATGGTGCGGAAAATAAAAAGCTGAAAATCGAAAACCGAAGCCTAACCAACCACCATACCACCTGTATTATGTGTACACATGCGATGACGAGGAGCGACGCGATATTGATGATATTCCCCCCCGAACCGAGGTTGATTCGTCTTCACCATATATATATAAATATATAATATACGAAACGAAACAGAACAGAATCACAACATTGTACTTGCATACATATAATTATATATAGAGGTGATACACTGAAAAAAAAACCAGAGTTATTCTAATTTCTAATACACTAGACAGACAGACATTGAGAGAGATAGAGAGAGAGAGAAAAAGAGTTGTAGATTGTCCTGTAGGCTGACGACTGATTGATTTCTTATTATAAACTACTACTTAAATATTGTATGTAAAAGCAGTACACAATTTTTTTCTTTCGCTGTTCACAAGAATAAGAAGAGAAAAAAAAACTCACTCACAGAATAATAATGCAGATACATAATTAATTACAGATAATTCATAATCTCATTGTAATTATTAAAATTGTAAACAAAATCCAAATTAATGAAGGAAGACAAATCCAACTTCTTTACAACAACAACAAAATACATTGTGTGTGTGGGCTCCTACTTAACTAATCTGTATAAAATAATTACATAATATATATGGTTTAAAGTATTAGATTCCAGTTCAGAGATCAATCTAACCGAAAAAAAAAGTAAAATACGCATCTACACTGTCAATCAAATAAAAGTCAAGTTGTGTGCCCTCTGTTCAAAAAAAAAGTATATAATTATATAATATAAATGAAAATTTCAAAATATGGGAAAATAAAAAAATATTGTTTGAAAGGGAAATTTTGAGAAAAATATTTCATGACTATCTCCAAAAATACAAAAATACAAAACTAATGTCACTACTGGATCAGACAGAATCAGAACAACTTCACCAAACTATACTACAGACAGACCACAATTCTATAAGCACAACCATCACCAATCACCAACAAAACAAAACAAAACCAGATGAACATTGAATGAACATTGAAAACATACAAAATGGGAGGAAAACACACTATATTTATTTATAAAAAAAATATATACCTATACAAAAACGAAAAAGCATAAGACGAAAGACGAGTAACGATTTTTAATAAATGATTATGTCATTATTATATATGTGTTATTGCTGTCATTATCAGGATCAATGATCGTGTGATGATGATAATATGTCGTGTCAAAAAAGTCAAAACTCAGTTCATAATAATTACTATATAGGATTATTTTATATTTTCTAACACTTTTCCTTGATGATCAAGTGTATTAGACGCGCAGTTGACAACTGACGTGTACGATCGAGAAACGATATGTTAACTTCTAGGGTCATATTATTGCATTCATTAATAGAAAAATCTTAAACACACATTATTATACTTGTGAGATACCTACCTTCTATGGTTCGCACGTCACAGTGCAGAGACAAGTGTGTCAAAAGCGCGTAAGTACTCGAGTCAACAACATGTCAACCATATATAAAATAATATTATAGCTGAAAAACAATAACAACAACAAAAAATATATATGTATTTATTTAAAATTGAAAAAATCAAAATTTGAATTTTGAAACGTGGTGAACGTCCATATATTACCTCCACATCGAAATCGAAATCGACATCAGACATAGAAGAACACACACTGCGTAAAATGTAATATATTATTCTGTTTTTTTGAAGAATACTATTAAATCATTCAATCAATTTAACAATTTTTGGTTTCTTTTATGTTATGTTATACAATTATTACAATTATTATTTACAATAATTTAATTTTGACTTTACATGGACATTAAATTAGATGAGAGCACACGACTCTGTGCTTTATATCAATTTCTGTTATGTATTTACCTATACGTATATTATACTCTATATAGTTTAGAATATTTTATTTTATTTTATTTTTAGCTCTATATACGCAATCCGCTACATAATAGTGATAATAGGGGGAAACATGTATCTCCTATTTTCAAGAATATCTAATTTACAAGGGAAAGATTGCCTATAAGAAAGCCCATTTAATTTAACACTGATTGTTATCATACCCATATATATGCCAATCACATAACAATGCTTATAATATGCCACAATCTGATTCTATAATAATTTCTAATTATTCTTATTAGTTATACATATAGATTCTTTGAAACTGTTCAAGTTTAGTTTCGTATATAGGGAGTTCAACTGTGACTTTGTATCCATACCAAAATAATTAGTTGCTTTTTGAGTTTTTCCTATACATATATATACCAATTGTACGTTTACATATCTCGCAGAGTTGACAAGAATGTTTATGTTCACTTTTAAACTATATTGTGTATGTAGTAGCCACTATATTATTATAATATAGCCCTTTGATTAAAAATTGACATATATGAAATATTGTAATTGTAATGATGCAATTTTCTCATACAGTTGTGTGTGTAAAAAATCATATCATTTATATATACATTCAATTGTAATTTGTCATTAGTTCGTATTATTAGAGTTAATTTTTATCAATTAACTAAAAGAAAAAGAATGTAATTTTCTGCACGCTCTCGCACACATGTTTTCATTCTCTCCACTCTACTGTCTACACGCAGTCTACTTACACACATCTTCCCTGGACCGGTTTGGTGTTCAGCAGAGAAGGTGTTTGGTTTTGGTACTGAAACGTATTTAAAAGTACAGAGATTTTTGAGAGCGAATATTGGAAGTTCAGTGCATTGTTCAATATACTACTATCGTACTGTATTGTCGTATATGTCGTCATTATTGTCAGTGTCAAGTCAAAAAATACCTTGAGAATTTGAATCACACAGTCAAGATGACGAAGAGTTTTGTTTTTGATTTAATTCTGGATTTTCCAATGAGTCATTTTTAAAAAAAACTTCCTTTTATTTTATTCTTAGTTTACTAAATGAGAACTCAATGAACAAAATTGTTGTGTATTTACTCGAATGCTACAATGTATTTAAAGTAAACAAGAATAATTTTAATTTGTATAGGCACACAGGCACTATTAGCTTGGAGTAATGATAATATTGATGATGATATTTACATGATGCGCGCGGAGCCTCGCATGGTAGTTTACTAGTAATTGGAAATGCGGAATATCGACTATTTAAAAGAACTAAAAAAAACAAAACAAACTTGTTTATGTGCTATAAAAAATGTGCTTGAAATCAATCGTAAAAAAATATGTATAGTTGATTACTGACTAATAATAATGAAAACCTACTAAAAGTTGAACTTTGAACCACAGTAGACTTTTGAATGTTAATGTTGTTTTACTGTCAAAGTTATTATTGTTAAAAGTACGATATATTAATTACATAATAATATTATACAATTATTATTAGATATATAATTTTTTCCAGGTTTCCAAATAACTTATTTGTTATTAGTGTTTATAGGAATTAAAAATATTGAATTGAATTCTATATATACAATACACACCTATTATATGATTGCAATTTATGATAATATGTAGTTGTATAATAGATTGTTACAAATTTCAAAACTGCCATATTTTGAGCATATATACTTACCTGGATTTTTAGGATTTCAACGAATGAATCCCTAAAAAAAAGAAAAGAAAAGAACATAAGAACGATGATGATATTATTAACCTTTACTTAATAATAATACATAGTTCATAATTCATAGTACTTATACTAAATTTAGATTAAATTATATAATGAAATTAATGTTTATTATTATGAATTATTAATTATGCCTATTAAAGTATTGTTGAATAAGTACCTTCACATATTTTAAATCACATATTTACTCAGTTCGGTTTCGAGTTTCGGTATATAAGTACATCACTTTGAGTAGCATGAATTTAATCAATTTTAAGTATGTTATATACATACACACGCAAATAAGGAAACAAACATGAATATATTTATAGATTACTGATATAATATGAGAATGCGGATGCAGTTTTCCGTTTAGTATACATCCGATGCCGATACCGATGCCGATTCAGATTCCGTTTAGTAGTTGCACTGCAGTTTTTTGCAGCAGTTGCGGTTGCGATTATTTATATTATAGGGAAATATAACATAGGGAAATGAGGCGATGAGAGAAGGAAAATGGTGAGGTTTTTGAGATTGCGGGTGTGTGTGGAAAAGTTAATTAAAAAGTTTGAGTATATATAGCATCAAAGTCAACGAAACCATAAAATAATAATACTACTCTACATACCTACATACTACAGCGTAATATAGCAATAACACATCTAATCGTTATATGGGAAACGGTAAATATATTTAATAATGTATAGGGGTTTGATTGTTGTTGGTTAGAAGCGTCTAGTCAGTTCATAATTCCACTGGGTTTTCAACGAGGATGATGGTATATGGTGGACAGTATATTATAGAGTTTTATTTCTCTGAAAAGAATAATCATCACGAAGCCGTGATTATGAAAATAATGTTTGTCGAAATGAAAATTAAACACGACCCACACAACAAAAGGTGATTTTATAATAATTATAAAAGAAAAAGAGATTGCGTAACTTTGCTATAGTTATAATATTTACTTGTAATACATACGATTTAAAAGGACAATTTTCAAGTTAGTTTAATTCTGTATTTCTGCTATATGGCTTTATAACCAAAAGCTATATATTATGTAAAAAATTAAATTTTATGACACGTACTACACATAATAATATGGATGCAAATTACTACATAGAGTTAAAATAATATTATTATGTACCTTTGAAACAGAGAGAGAGAGAAGCTTATTGTGTCCCACATGAGTTGACGGCATTTTATTACTTACCTTACTTATTATTGCATTAACTACTCAACTACTTAAACACGTTCACCACGGTTTACAAAGTTTGAATTTATCAAAAGCATCAAAAATTGAAATTAATATTAATTATGACGCTGAAGTTGAAATGAAACTGTTATTAGCCGTTAAGTAGGTACGACGCTATATTATATATACTTACTACAAACGACATGAATGACAAAACATGTCTCTCATATGTGCCTTTATTTGCTGAAAAAAATACTGTACTATGAACAGAGAGAAACTTCGAAGATAATGAACGTGATTAATTAAAATAATAAGCATTATTATTATACGGATGAATTATCTTGTTACTTCGTCAGAGTTCGGACCGATGAGTAGCCACCAGTCATTTTTCTTTTGCGAGTAAAATTTCCCAAGCTAACTATAGAGCCAGTTTTCAAATATTAAGAAATACAACTGGATTTTACAATTAATTTTACGAACAAAATAAATATAGCTAAATAAATCTGCTATCAATGATTACAATTAAAACTGAAAGAAGGGAGAGAAAAGCAGTAGTCAAATTAACGCGCGGATATTTGAAGTTGTAAGGTAGTATTTAATAGCAAATATTGTAAAAAACGATCGTTTTATTTTAGGAGTTTTATTGGCTGGTGAGCTCTGCACGTACTTACTTACATCTCTTTCTCTGAATTTATAGTTAAATTTTAAATAATTATATTGTTATGTGTAAGTAGAATGTAAACCCCTCAAGAAAACCTGTGCTGTGTCTGTTAATCCAATCCAATGAGAAGTTTTTATTGCAATTACAAGACAAAAAATCACGATAAAACATAAAAACTTCATTTATTTAGCCCTTCGTCTGATGTCTCTGCTGCGGTAGGTTGTTTCATTCATCGATATTATTGATTTCGATAAAAAAAGTTTTATCCTCATACTAAGTAGTAGAGGTATTGTTTTGATAATTAAATAATTTACAAATCAGATTGTTGAGTATTTACATAATTATTACAGTTAAAAATTTTAAAATAAAGAAGACGCGTCATTTGTAAGTGTAATTGATTGATTGATTATAATACCCCTTATAATATATACAATTAGAAAATCAATATCAAAGTTAAAACCTTTTCTCTACTAAACAAAAAATTTTGGGGAGTTATTTATTTTATCTTTATCCTTTAAGTTAGAGATATTACTATATGATTATTGATTGATACTGATAATAAATAAATAATTATTATAATATAGTTACTTATGGCATGATCCAATAATTATTTGCGAGTAATTGTATCAGTAAGTAAGTAGTACTAAAAAAGTATTCGGATGCGACGTTATTATAAATTGTACAAGCACACACATTACTTACTTAAAATATATTATACAACGTCAGTCAACGTGAACAACTTTGGAGTTTGGTTGTATACTCTGTACTATATAAGATTTCATTGTTAAATCGTAACTTACCTAGGTTAGTCAAAGGTCATATATAAGAGGAAATATATAAAATATAAGCTATCAATTTTTACTTATTCTTAGCTAGTGATTGTGATTAGGTAACCTGATCTGGAAACAGTGGCCTTACTCGCATGAGTGAGAGATACTTGAAAAGTACGCAAGTATGAATTGTTGTACCAATAATTAGATAATTGCAGATCAATTCTAATTTACCAAAAAATATATAATTACATGTACGTAATACTGATACCAACTAAAAAAAATGCCAATGCCAATACCAAATAATTCAAATTCGAATATATTCCTTCGTAAGTACAGTTTTTAATAAATTGAACCTCTTGCTGATAAAAATATGAAAATTGAATATGAATTACCTAAAAGTACTATATAATAATTATATAATGTTAGTTACCGATGCAAATAAAAACTAATGAACTACTATAATAGGTAATGCAAAACATTTGAAATATTACTATTACTATATATTGTACTGTACTTTGTTATATAGTGTTCAATATGCAAACATAATCATCACTGAGCATCACATAAACAAATACAATTCTTGTCAAAATTATTTATCAAGATAAATAAATATATGAACATGATACGGTATAAATAAAAAAAATAGTGCTATGAATAATTAGTAATTAGTTACAAAACAAAAGGATAAAAGTAATACAGTGACGGATAGAGAGAGAGAGAGCTAGAGTACGACCTGATGTACAGATATATTCACTATTTATTGACTAACTGTAAGATGATTTAATAAGAAAGTTTAAAAATAATCTGTATGCATGATTGATGACTATGAATGCTGTACATTTTGACCAAATAAAGATGGAAAATGTCAAAAACTGTGTTATATCAACAAGATGTGTGTCAAGTCAACAGTTCTTTTTGCAGGATCATCTTCTCATATACATATTATACACAGTCCCATTCTATATCAATATTAAACCTCTATTTCTATCCACTTTTCATGTGCACATATATCACGATTTCAAATTTAAAAAAAACTTTATGGAATATTATGGAAGTCAATAAATTACAAAAATAGAATCAGAATATTAGAATTCGAATTTCGCATTTTAATTTATTAGATAACCGCATTAATACAATTTTCAGTAGGTATACCTATAAACCTACATATAATTATAATTTTCCGATTTCCCCGACAATTTAATTTCTAACAGGCATATATCGACGAAACTGTATGTTAATTTGTATTTTTTAGTATCAGCTAATCAGGCCAGGTTCGTAGATTTATTATTTCTAATTTTATGTTAAGTAAATACAATCAAATATATTTCATTTTTAAATTTCAAATACGCTAACGACATGAAGAATATAACAATAACAGCACCAATTATAACTATGTACACTAAGTAGTATTATTATTCGTATTAATTTTTTTTTATTTCGTTGGTAGGTAGGTAGGTACTTATAAAATAATTAAAAATAATAAAGTGTGCATAAAATTAAATATTTAAATCACCAAAAAAGAGTTTATACGTTTTACTCACTGTATTTATAAGACAGCCGCCTAATAAAAAAATCATTTTTGCTTGAAACCAGAGAAAATTGCGAGCCCACAATGTATCCAAAGTCCAAACAAAATTACTCTCAAAGGTAACCATTTACTCTTGGTTATTGGCACTAATACTAATACCACTGATTATATTTATATTTTTACGCGAAACAGAAGCTGAAAATTAGTTTGTTGTGATATCCGTAGACTGTAGACCCATAATAAATTGTAACTGTGCTGATTTCAAATCCCGATTCCACTCCCACAATACCCCAAAAGCTGAGGGAAAGATATAAAGATGGAGGTTCCATACAAAGGGAATGGAGTAGATTGAGCGAGAAAGGTTGTGAGATACAAAAGAAATGAACCCGAGCAGGGCTGGAAAGCTGGAGAAAACGTGGGGGAATAAATTCGCGTGAGTTACGTCTTTGGAGTGAGTTTGGTTTTGTGTAATAGTAGGAAAGTATGTGGGGGGCAAGGGATTGGTTGAGGGGAACTGCAGGTACACCTGTGTGGTGGAAGAGCGTAGTTTTTATTATGCATATATAATGTAGTCTGGAGATGGGAACTGGGAAAGTAAAACTTAATTATTTAGCCAAGATCTGTTTTAGTAGTGTAAGTTCCAGCAAGACGGAATTCATCCTTTTTAAGGAGACAGCTCATCCGTTGGGGAAGAGTTTCCTCTTGATTAAAATGTTGTGAGTCAGCCGTTGTGGACGTTGTTTTTGTTGGACAGTACTTGAGAATAAATACTCGTCGAATGGGATCACCAAATTTGAATTCATTCTCTGGCTCAACATTTTGATTCCTTGCTAATTCCATGTGGAAAATTTCTTTGATAACTTCACCCACCGGAGACTTGGCACCACCAACAACTTTAATATAATTTGGGATTAATTCCATTTCTACGGAAGACGATGACGCGGATGGTGATGATAAGGAGGTGGAAGATGATGATGATAATGACGAAGGGACTACTCCACCATCTTCTTCATGCTCCGCTGCCTTCTCTTTCAGGATCTCATCCAAATCCAGCTGAGGAAACTTTTGCTGGAAAGATCGGATCTGGGTGATTTCCTTCTCACATCGACCAATGGAAGACATCACACATGACCGATAATTATTCGTGTTACTTTCATTCGTGTCGACATTATTATTACTACTTGTCGTGGGGACGATGCTCCGTGTCAGCTGCGTCACTTGTTGGACCAATCCTCCGGGAACTTTGTAGTCCGTTGACAGCTTGTCCGCTTCCTCCAGCACTTTCAATGTGACAGCATGAATTACACAGGGAAATATTAACTGTGACACGTCGCGGAGCGTTCGTGAGCTCATCCAGTGTAAAACCTTAAAGAAATATAAGAACAGAGGAGGCATTATAGTTATTATAATTATTACATGAACCAATTAACCAAAAGCTTCCAACCTTCACAGCTCTACACCTCCTTACTAATATTATTATTATTATGCAAATTCAAATTATTATCATCACAGAGTCAGCACTAAGAATTAAGATCGTCTTAATTAGTCTAAATTTCTAGACGACAGGAAAAAAGTTAAGGAGAGAAATGGAGTGGAAGAAGAAACTAGAACTAGATAATGAGACATGAAAGAGAAGACAAATAAAAGAGAGAAATCTGAGGACTGCAGTGTGATCATATTATGTGCATAAATCTACTAATATACTTATTAATTTTTTTTTCTTCTCACTTTTTCAGCTTCACGAGTATCATCAAAAAGTCGTCGTTGTCTTCTGGCCGGAACGGCTTGTGCATTTGACCAAACTTCCAACCATAAATTCCCTGGCACTTTCATTCGAGCACTCAAAGAGCCGATCGGATTTCCAAACTCATCCACTTCACTAGTTTCAATCCAGTCCCGTGGGGAGTACCATCTCACGAAATCATCCAAAATCGCTCCAGGATTTGCGGCCTATCAAGTGACACCACTAAACATTAGATTTTATCTCACCTTCAAAATCACCTTAAACGCTAGACCCAGGCCAAAAGCCGACAATCATAACTGTACTTGAAAGAGCAAGACGACTCTTTGAAGACACAATACTAACCCAGTGGTTTAAATTTTAAAATGTTCACTTGAGGAAATTGTCGATGAGCGTTAGCGTAACTCATTCTTTTTCTAAATTTTTTCAAACGCGTACGCTTTTCATAGACTTTCTGCATGAAATAAAAATGTTCGAAATATAGTATAAATGGAGTGAAATCCATAAATGTTATTTTACACTATAAGAGTCTCTACAGAAATTTGGATTCTTAATAGTCTTGATTTGATTTTTTTCTCAATTTTCTTGAAATAAGCTATGACTGGAGTTGCATCTTCAATGCCGGCTTATGAGTTGTTGTTGGTGGGTAGATGAGATTTTTTATTTAAAATTTGCTTTTGTCAGTATATTAAGAAATTCATGAACATATATTCATAATGTGAGCAATAAATCATCACATTCGTAAAGTATAACTCTTCATGCATTGTCATATGATACGAACGAACACGCTTGTCTATACCCACCCAGAGACCTCGATATATACATTAAGAAGACAAGAGCACTACTGGGACTGTTGTGTCTATTCTAAATTCAGAAGGTAACAGCTCGAAGCAACATGATGGCCAAGTTAAATGGAGAAAACTATAACCTTATAGATGAAATGATTGCTACATAAAACATAAAGTCCATAGTCCACACACACACACACATAGTCACCTTATGGTCCGTAGAGTAAAGCCTACAGATACACATAATATGTTCGCGTTATGGCTTTCGATTTCATTTTCGAATTGGATTTTGAACGAGAGTCACATAGCCATAGCCATCAAGATTGTCACACATAGATCAAAATGCTTGACGCACCTTAAATGATTCCATATCAGAGAGAAGAGATGCACTCATCATTTTGGCTCGCAACTCGCTTCCCTCGGCATCATTTCCCAACTCAACCAAGATTTTTGCTTGCTCTTCCACCACATCTTCAGTCAAAGGAGCCGGATCCTGTAACATAAACAGCAGGACTCCTATTTAATAACTTTCCAAAATATTCATTTACAATTTATACACACAAACCTCATGTGAGTCACAAGAAGCAACGACAAGCCACCTACATCGACACATCAACTTCGAGATTCTACGATTACGACTGCGATTGCATCTTCTGTACTGTACATGCCTCACTTTTCAGACAGCCTACAGTGGACCGTCTAATGTTTTAGCTGCGAGAGGCAGGTACCTACCGCCATTATTCTCCATAATACAATAATTATACTCATAAGCAGGTGTAGTAGGCACCGCATACAGGCATCAAGTCGATTAACCACCATGTGACATCCGCAAATAAAATAACATCGTTTTACATTCAATTAATTTCAGCCCAACTTGGATCTTTTGTCAGATTTGTTGTGTTTGTTGCATTTTATTACTTGTAGAACAGTTACATCATGCTCGTTCTTCTTGTCTACGCACCTTCGCAGAGTTTTTTATTCATTTCCGATAAACTTACTTTTTAATTTTTTAGTAGTAGAATGTAAGATTCTAATTAAAAATATATGTATTATGCAGTTCAAGAAAATATATCTATGATAGGCATACAAGTACCTAGGTAGGTAACTACAAACAACTACGTACACATAACGCCTGCTATATCGTATGTGAAGAACCAAAATGGCTCATATGCAATTTAAGCCAGAATTAAAATGTACTAATTCAAAAAATGTTAAATGAGATACAATATTAATAACGAGTTCTTAAAAATATTAAAATGTGTTATGTTCATGCTTTTTGTAAAATGAAAAATGTTCTATTTACATGTTTTAAAAAAGTTCAAAATATTTTATTTACGTGTTTTTAAAAAATACTAAATGTTCAATTTACTTGTTTTGGAAAAGTTCAAAATGTTCTATTTACATGCTTTCAGGATCATGATATTTTAATTTTTTGTGGATAGTCTATTTCAATTCTGGTTAAAAATGGATATGGGTCATTTTGATTCTTCACAGACGATATCATGTTTTAGGATTTTGCAGTTTTCTCTCTTTAGCGGTAATAAATCTGTGTTAGGTTCAGAATAGATAAAAACGGTGCAGCATCTTCAAGCTGGCAATTACAAATATTTGGAAACAATAATCTTATATATATGTAAGTATTTACATGATAATTTACCTTACAATTAGTGCCAGAGCATGTTACTTATGTACGTAATGTTCCATCCAAATCCCACGTACCTAGTTACTTATGCTATGATATTTACCTTGCGTCAATGTCCGAGCAGAGGTATACCTACCTATAGGAACCTACATCGTGACACTTCTCTCACGGCTTAAGATAGGAATATCCGAACTTAGCATAACCTGATCCCATCCTTTTCCTTAATTTAGATTTTCAGCACTTACCCACCGCGAACCAGTACGACTCTATAATATTATCCCACGACCACGACACTGCGATTCTTATAGATAAAAATGCCGCCTTAAATATACAAGGTAACCAAATGGAAGGTGCTAATTTAATATATTTACTTTTCACACCTGCCTCAAATTGTGAGCTAAATAAATCCTGACAAACATCTGTTGTATCCTCAAAAGCAACAATGTGCATAATGTCATGGCAGAAGATTAGGTCAATGCAATCTTCAACAGATTAGTGTAACAAGCTGCGTCTTCGTCTTCAAGTACTGATTCAACAAAAATCAAAATCTATATGCCCCCTGTCTGTGAATAGGAATAATATCTTAAATGATCTGACATCCTTTTTCTGAAATTCTGAACTACCTACTTACTTTTAACACAGGAAAAGTGGATTTCGGTTTCTTGGGGTAGCCACACACAACCACAAAATTAATATACTGAATTCTAATAAATTATGCCATATCAAACAATATATTTGTGACAAATTGATATAATAAATTCATTACCTGCGTTATGGGGATGTACATCGCCTCGCCCGTTTTCAAGAGCTTTGAGCGACCACATTTCCTAAGTCTCCCCACCGGTTTATTCAGCGCCACGCTGACTGCCGACGGTAACGACTCATCACAGTCAAAGAACTCGTCCTCTTCATCGTCTTCACTTTCTGAGTTGCCATAAAGCATACAAAAATAAAGTACAAATCCAGTACGAATTTTAATCTCCAATCACAATCAAAATCATAATCACTCTATCTTACTAGTTAGAACTGTACTCACTATGTATTATTTAACCTTCCATTTCATTGGACAATTTATAATCTATTTATTCTCTTATAATCTGACAGTGTATAGTAATCTCCGATCCTGTATTTCGCATTAATGTGAATACTAAACATTTTTATACAGAGGTACGCCCAAGTAACTCGAAAAATCAAAATAACGAAATCCTTTAACTTATTGCCCATTTAATACAAAGCTCTACTTACTTCTTTTCTACCGATCAACACTTTATCTACAAATATCGTGCTTTCGAAATAATACCTTTGACAAAAATCTGACCACTGCATTAGAACTAGAATAATATGCAGAGCCTGTAGTAGTGTATGGAGTACACATTGAGAAAAAGGAAACCAAAGCTAAAAAGAGATATAGAAGCTGTCAAAGAGAAAAGCGTAAAAAATCGTTACACATGAGGAATCTCGCGAATGAGTTAATTAATACTAGCAAAGCCAAAACCAAACTTGAAGACATACCTATTACGAAATCAGATCCATGACAAAGTCTCAAGCATAGCATATTGACAAATGCGACAATAATTAATATTTTTCATATCACTAGTCCCTATCTCTATAGTACAAAATTCTACCTCTTCTCTCACACCAAACTTTTATTTACAAAACACATTATCTACTATGCCATATGCATATCAAATATTTATAAGAAAAATTACGCAGTCATCCTTCCATACAGTCACACATAGCTATTTAACAACAACAACAACTGCAGTACATATATGTATAACACAACAACAAAAACAACTCTCCCCTCAAAATCAAAACTAATGACTGAAATTAAATCATAAATACAACCGTAACTTCCCTCATGATGGCACGTCCATATACTAATATCCATAATCTCAAAATGAATAACAACCATAGTTATCGATATAGTAAACATAAATATTATTCCTAATAATTAGTCACAGAGCTATAGTGTGGAATTTCCCTGTATAAATCAATTCGTTCTGTCAGTTTATTTGTTGATCCAAAAACGGATCAGAGATTATAGTTAAGTCACAACAAAACCAAAAGGTTATCAAGATAATACACAAACAAGCTGTCAATTAATACAATGAACAAGGAAAATCAAAATTAATTTAAAATTAAAATCCCAGTTCAAATAATCGCAATTGCCTTGAAAAATACATTTTTATAGACTGATACTATGATCATTATATCATTACCATTGCCAGGAAAAAGTGCAATGATTGCCACTGCATTGTACTCGTAAGTCAATCGTCGATCGTATATTATGCCGTTACTTGGTCTTATTTTTGACCAAACTCATACTTAAGTAAAGGAGTGCAACAAAAAAATGACAAAATAAAGATAAATTGTGTAACTTCATGTATACGGCATAAAATATATATCGTCTGTAAAGAATCAAAATGACCTATCCATTTGTAGCTAAAAACAATAACCACTATTTACAAAAATATTGAAACATGTCTTGATAGCATTTAAATAGAATATTTTGCAATTTTAAAAAACATGCACCTACGTAAATAGAACATTTTACACTTTTCAAAAACATGAAAATAGAACATTATGTAATTTTTAAAAACATACAAATAGAAAATTTTACACTTTTCAAAAATATGTAAATACAACATTTTTCAATTTAAAAAAATATTTAAATGAAACATTTTAAACTTTTCAAAAACATGTAAATAGAAGATTTTACACTTTTCAAAAACTCCTAATTAACATTTTACGAATGTTTCTCATTTTGTTTTTATGAAATAGCTCATTTTGATTCTAGCTTAAAATGGATACGGGTCATTTTGGATCTTCACAGATGCTATTACACATTTAGAACTGCATCCAATTTCCTATTTTTTTAATTTCAACGAGAACATGATTTTTTGAGCTGTAAGGTGTAAGTACAAAGTATAGTAGAAGTAATTTTTAGTGTTTATTTATTTTTTTATTCACCTTCAACAGGGGACTCGATAGCATCTGACATTGAAGGTTTCTCATTTTCTTTCTTCTCTCTCAGTGTTTTCTTTTCAATACAACAGTTGAGCATCTGAAGCTTCTGATTTAAAAGACAAGTCCCCGAATTAGGTGATCCACGCTCCAACCTTCAAAAAGGAGACAGAACAAAAAACATTACAAATATAAAGGGAAGTTATTACCACCGCTACTATATATGTACGATTAAATTAAATAACTCAGTACATTATGATTACGACGCGATGACCTACGTGCATTATTGAGTGTGAGTGACAACATAATTCATTTAACCAGCACAAAACGTAATCTGCACTAAAAGTCATTAGACTAATTAGGTGGCTATGAGTGGAACGAAAACGAGAACAAGAGCCCTCCAGTTAAGCCCTGTCAATCCAGTTACTACTCCATATTATGCTACATGGTATATGCATACTATTCTGTTACCCCGCTCCCGCAGCATTTGACAATCATAATCCTAATGAAACACAGCAATTGACTCTCATAGTACCTACCTAATATAATAGACACGTAATCAATCGACAGTGTAGCCTATGCAGAGTATACATATCACAACAATTACACTATGATTCAGTCAAACAAATATAAAAAAGATATCCCTTGAATTCCATTTACATTTACCTTCACCATTAAACGTCAACTTTGCAACGAACTCACCCCTTTCAAAATAATCCTGACTCTTATCGTCACTGAATATGACAGATCAAAAATATATGGTTATGGCATGGGACTGCAATCGGCAATAGGACGGATAATGGTGAGCATTGGACAATCGGACAAAAACTAATTTGTAAAATCAAAATCGAGATGTGCGGCCAATAAATATTACTCATACAATTATTATTATTATTCAGCCTCATACTACGTTCAATGCATAGAAAGTGAGAAAAAAATGAACAACGGTGTCCACGGGCGAATTCAACTACTGATCTGAATTCTAAATCCAAAATAATCAACGTATATCTATAACACAGAGGTGTATGCACCACCGTATGTAGGTAACATACATATTATCCAAGTGTGTGGGACACCATACACTCAATACTAATGATATTAATAGTTGAATGAAATTCGCACAAAGTGCAACCAACACAGATCCGAATGACATAAATTAATTAAGTAGACATGCTGTGTCAATATAAATTGAGCCTCCAGCTTCAAACAGTCTTAATGGTAATATTATTAATGTGTACTGTACTGCATAGTTGATAGTGGAGCAGTGGAAGTGCAGGGGGCAAGTGCAAAAGTAAAGGTTCGAGGCTTCGTGGTTCGCGATTGAGTGAAGGCAGGTAATTAAGAGCGTCATGGATATACTGATAGAAGAATGGGGGATGTTACTATACATGCCTCCAAGTCTAAATTTGACATTTCATGTTTAACCATGCCAATCTTTTAGTCTTACGATTCCATCGAAATGGAAATGGAAAACCATTCCATATTAGCATTCATTCATTATATATATACCTCCCTACAACTATATATACTTTTTTCTACTCATATGATAGTTCTACGAATATGACAGACGACGATATAACTTAGCCAAGACTGATAGGACAAATAATTGTTGTGCACTATAAATATACTGCATATAATGCCCTACTATTGAGGTTTCTGCAATGAACCAATCGAAATTCATATTTATTATTAAGAAGGGCCCAGACTAAAATGTGTATGTAGAGCACAAACAGTAAGACTAGACTCTGTACGAATTCTATAACTAATAAATATTAACTGAATACACAAACAAACTTTCCCTCATCTGTCATTTTATTTGCACATTGCAGAGGCTATACAGCCTATACAGATAATTCATATAATAATATCCAATGACTATCAGTATTAATCAGGAGATACTTACATATGGTTTACACAGTCTAGTAATGTTATAGAGCTCTGTGGTCCTCCACACTAAGCTAAATGGTGCTTAAATTTATTTGCAATTATCACAACTTTGTACAATGTACGCAATTAACATCATCAGGCAGAAAGATAGGGAGGGAGTGAGAGAGAGAGAGCGAAAAATTTGAGTGACTTTAGAATCATAATTCAGTGTAGGAGAAGGAGAGTAACTGAAGACCTGGATTTGGACCTTCAATGATTTATTACTCATTGCTTCAAAAAATTAAATTGAAAATTAGTTGTTCAGTTGTTCTGCTCACGCCTTCATTCTCAAAATATATAAGACAGAAAACGAACCTACACACTACACAGTATTAATATAGAACTACTACTACTACTACTACTACTAATACTACTACATAATACGTACTTGACTTACTACTTACTACTGACTACGTACAACGGTGGACAGACAGTCGACTCGACTCGACGACGGTGAAGAAGGTGAAAATGATCTTTACCTATTACACTAATGGAGTGCAGAAAAGTTATTCAAATCCAGACAGCTCAACAACAAACTTACAATTTTAAGGCAGGTGCAGATATATAATCGTAAAAAGTTTGCAGTATAGTATACCTACAGTGTGTCTCAGTGCTGGCTCACGATAATAAATATTATTATACTTATTATAGCCCGCTTCTAAAAAAACTGAAACCTTCACCGTCTACAGTCAAGTCACAGTCCGCGTCAAAATACAACAGCAGTAATAAGATTAATTTATCAGAGCAAGTCAAGGAGTATATAGTAGTAGCTGCTCATAGGTTGGCCAATTCAAGCTATGCTTATATTATTTGCCAATAAAAATATATTGTCTTTCGCTTTGAACATTTCCCGGCCTTATTATATTGATACGTCAATACCATGCAAAGCTACAATTACGAAACAGGACCACAACATTGATTAGCATTGATTTAGTTTATTTTTAAATGCAATGCATAAGGTCAATGTTTATTTTAAATTTTATAAACTGACAGAAAATACTGCAACCTACGGTGCGGAATGCAGCCTTATCAAGTATCCTTTGTTATTTAAAAAAAATAAAGTTGTAAGCTTTAACCATACGCTTTAGCTGTAGTAAATCAAGTTGAATTTTGATTTCAATTTTAATTGCATTCGAATTTAAAATTCCTGACAGTCAAAGTAAAATGAGAACTATACTACTTAAACCAACACCAACGCCAACGCCGAAACTCCAACCAACCTAACTGCTGTAGTGGTATATACTACGTAATGACAGTTATACAGATACAGTGAGACAATCACAGTGGCAGTAGGACAGACAAGATGAGATTACACACCGCTATCTACGGTATGGTGAGCACCGAGCAGTGAGCACCCACATGAAGACAGAGAAGTAATATATTTGATATTTGTGTAATAAATAAGCTTGACTCGTGACATGATAAATCACATTAGACTCAAAATGGTATGTATCCTTGGTTTGGGTTCTTCGTTTCTCACTTTTTCCTCCTAATACTCTATCTGTATTTTATTTGCTAATGCTGCATTATTCTATATACCGATCTATTTGATATGGCACAAATGATATTAATATTTTATACAGCTTCCGACTGCGATAGTTAATGTTAATAGAGTTACCGTCCCACTGACTGAGTGAGTAGTTTACTATATGATCAATTTTGCAAGTCAAATGAAATTACCTACACTGATATGTCTCAAGCTATGTGGTTACAAATATTTGAATTTGAGATATATAATAAACATGTATCTAACGCAAGCAACTCGTCGTTTTTCTCCATTTTAACAAACTCCAAGACTGTAATTCACAAGTATGCTTTCAATTGCTCACGTGCGATACATATAATAAATGAAATTCTGGTGCGCCAGGATTGCAAGACTCAGTAATACAAATGGCGGATTGTACATTAACAATGAATGCACGAGAACGAAGACCAAAACCTAATATCAGTAAGCTATATACAACAGCATGATATTAAACTACAATTTCAGCACATTAAAGTAGTTTCAAATTTAAAGATTAAATTAACCAATTCTCCTATACTCCATACATAGGTAAGTCAGTGTTTTGAGAAATCTATACAGCAATTGTGTACATGCTACATTCCAAAGATAATCCATGGAGTAAGCTGCATTTAAAAATAATAATTGAATAATAAAATTATTATCCCTAGATTTTTTATAATTATTGTGGTGACAGACCACTACTAGTTGGGGATAATCCTACAGAATAATAGCTCATAAATATTGTTATAGTATCAGTACTAACTTCAACGTGTCAACTATATATGTATCCCGCATCCAAAAAATAAAATAAAACCATACAGCAATGCAGTTTTTTTAAGCAGGCAGTAAGTAAATCCTTATATGTATAGCTCTTTCTTTTGTTGGATACGTATACATATAACTACATTGGCCTACCTGAGTGTATCAAAATTTAAAATTTTCTCAATCCTTTTTCGTTCTAATTTTAAATCAAACAATGGTTTTGGTTTTATTGAAATTTAAAAATGAACCATTATTATAATTAGATACATGCTCTCACAATAGCAGACAAGATACAACAACGAAATTTAAAGGGGAATAATATAAAACTGGAATATAAATTTGCATATATATTAGACACTTGCCCATATCAGTTATAAGCCCTTCATAATTTGAGCGTAAATAAATAAACAGGGACTTCTGCAATGAACAATACATCGTCGGTGAAGAAGCAAATCCGTATCTTTCCAAAAATGTTTAAAAGGAACACCGCATCTCTGGCAGGGCCGGACGAAAGAATTGTTTTTAGGCAGCAATTTGTTTCCATAAAAAAACCACCGTTTTTATTTGATTGGTGGTTTTCTTTGGTAAAGCAAAATTTTGTGTTTACTTGTTTTAGAATAGTGTAAAATGTTCTTTTTACTTGATTCAGAAAAGCACAAAATGTTTTATTTCCGTGTTTTTGAAATGTACAAAAACATTTATTTGCATGTTTTTGAAAAGTTAAAATATTCTATTTACATGTTTATGAAAACTGCAAAATGTTCCATTTACATGTTTTTTGAAAATTCAAGCAGCGGGGGCAGCCTGCGCTAGCCGCATTATCCGGTCCTTTAGCGACAGATTTCTATGGAAAGATGCGGGTTTCCTTTTAAACTTTATTGGGAAGATGCGGATATGCTTCTTCACCGACGATATGCACTGTATGATGTAGTACCAGTGTAATATATTCCAATAGTTGTCAAGGTGTAATTACAAATAATAAGAAATAACTTTCAATTTTTAATTTTAATTTCAAAAGTTGTATAATACTCAAAAGTGGAATACTGTTGTTTTATTGTTTTGATTTTAATTTGTGGTCCTACTAAAATTTTGTCTAGTACAACGCTTATTTACAGTTGAATTTTGGCATGAGCCTCTTTAGTAAAATAATAATAAAATAATTGCACCTTCATACGAATTTGCAACTGCTATACGTTCAAGCTGTATAATAGAAAACACGTGAGTACAATAATTTTTTAATTACCTCTATTTGTACACGAACTAAGGCTAGAACTAGAATCAATTGAATTTGAGGTTTAAATTTTCACTGGGAGTACAATTATAATCTCACGCACTGCACTACCTTTAGAAACCATTGCAAAACAAATGAGCCATAATAATACAAGTGAATTACAATATTATATATGGAGCGCTACAGATATTCTAATACTAATTTTATTGTTATTATTGTAATTATATCATAGCCATAATCATTCAACTTGCTACGTTTACATTATGAATTCGATAAGTGCAATGTACATACCAATTTACCTTACTAGTACCTACCTACGTGTGATGTGATACCCCATTCCTACACAAAAATTAGACAAGGAATGTACAGAGAAAAGAGGAAACAAAAGGATTTGGGATTGGAAACGCATTTTGAGATTTATGTGAGACACTATTATTGTGTTATGACTCGGATTTAATTTACGAATTTACTATTATCAACAATTTACAATTTACTACGATTATTCCTCCATTTCAATGTGTATTTAAAAATATGACAATGGATTTTTGGCTCTGGCTATTTGAAGGTAGGAGTAGCAGTAGTAGTAGTAGTAGTAGTAGTAGTGGTAGTAGTGGTAATAATGGCAATAATAATGGTATCGTCTGGTAGCAGTAATAACAGTAATAATAACGAGAACGTTTAAGTGAAATTGAGCAAGAGAGTTAATCGTGATCAAGGTGTGAGGCATGAAAGGATCCATCAAAATTTGATAACGCATTGTATACTGATATTCTATGGTGTAGTCGTAGTCGTAGTAGTGATAGTATATTCTGCACTGTCTGTAGTTCACAACAACTCTCATTACTCACAAAGTATTTTACTTTTGGACCCTCAATCCCTCCAATTTCAATTCCTCTCACTGCAGATTAAAATTGAAGGCTTGGAGCAACTTATCAAAACATTTGCTTATATTATTTTTATTTTGCTACCCTATATAATGTCAAGCCAAATCCAACTCCAAGCTCAAAGCCAACGCTTTGTTCCATCTAGGTAGTCTATATGTACACGTTCTTCATCTCCTATAATATACTTAATTCCATGTCACCCAAAACGCCTAAATCAAATACCTACAACACTACCTACAAATAAATACATTCCACTGACACTGATACACTTACAATCATCCAACAACGACAACCTACTAACTACATTACAACTTTTCCCTCCCCAAAATATCTTAAATGTGTTCATCATCATCATCATCATCATCATAACGTCTGTGAAGAATCAAAATGACCCATATCCAGTTTTAGCTAAAAACAATATCCACTATCTACAAAACTACTGAAATATGTATTGTAAGAACTTACGTAGAACATTATGCAATTTTCAAAAATATGTAAATACAAAATTTTACACTTTTCAAAAACATGTAAATAGAAAATTTTACACTTTTCAAAAATATGTAAATAGAACATTTTATACTTTTCAAAAACATGTAAATAGAACAGTTTACCCTTTTCAAAAACATGTGAATAGAACATTTTGCAATTTAAACAAACATATAAATAGAACATTTCACACTTTTCAAAAACTCTTAATTAACATTTGACGCATGTTTCTCATTTTTTTTATGACATAGTTCATTTTTATTCCAGCTTAAATTGGATATGGGTCATTTTGGTTCTTCACAGACGATAAGTATCACACTCACTCTCTGCAGAATATAAATTGATGCTAACGCTGAAGCACTATCTTTTGTTTTCTTTAATTTTGAAATTAATCTGACCAAAAATTACTTTTAGTTACGATAAGCAATAAACTAAACTTAACAAGTCAAATATCTTAAATGTCCATAATCTATACTGCATAGTCAAAACTTTTAACCTAGTCCAACCTAAACGAGACAAAAACAATAATAAAAAATAATATGTCTACTACTCCAAAAATATTATTGGAAAAGATTGTAGGATCATTGATACCCGGACATTTCGTAGCCAGTCCCAAAAGTAAAGGCTTTAGTTAGACCTAATAAAAATATAAATTTGGGAATACAATAACGTTTCTTGCTCAGAAACGATGTCGATTGCAGATACATACTTAATATATGCACGTACATAAAATGTATAGTGTGACTGGTTCTATACAGCTTCCATGGTTTTACACAGCTACCGATAATAACTTATAGACATACACAATATTATACCTTACCTAATGCCTAATATACTGCACTAAATTTCCATTTCAACATGCATACTACCACGTCTGTGTCTCTGACGACGTGTGCCAATAAATCACGTACGACTACGCACAAACATGCCACATCCCATCACATCTCCGTCCATTCATTCAACATAACACTTTAATATAATTACATATATACGAAAGAACAAGCATTAAAAATTGAAATCCCGAAGCTGAAATGCAAAATACTACTAGAACAACTAATGTAAACGTACACGAATAAAATCAAAATCAACAACTCCACGTTTGTTTCCATATTGATCATACATTCCCATGCCTACTCTGTACCTACCTACCTACTAATATTCTGTGCTGTCGGGTTAATGAATCTGTTGCATGTACACTGTACAATAGCAACATTATTATGGATGTATGTACAAAGATATAATCATTATCAATGTTGTGATAACGTAGAAAATGGGAGAATGTAGTTTGTATACAAACAAATTAAAATTAGTGTGCATTATTTTTTTATTCAAAGCTTAAATTTCATGTGTACTACACCGCTACCGAAACTGAAACCGAATTCTTCGCTTCAGAAAACTATACAATACACAAACCGAAATCAAAATTGACATCTGCAACATAGCATCTATGGATAATGATACTATGTGAAAATTTCATCGAGCACGTTGCACGAGTACGAGCAATGTTTGACATTTCGCCTAACCAGAACTAAAGCTAAAGTTAATTCGTCGGGAGGACTCCAAGGCGTGGTACTATACTTCACTTCTAATAACATCTGTCCGTGCCGTACCGTCAAAAAAAGTCACATATTATGATTACCTATAGCATTGTATTGGGGATTTATTGTCATCAGGACAATGTGACAGGAGCTGAAGCAGAAGCCGAGTCCCAGTTCGGGTTAATTTCATTTTTATATTCAAAATTCCAAATAGGTAGCACCATCATAATCATAATCACAATCATAAGGAAAAAGCATCAAGCGTCCATACCAGCACCAACCAACGCGTAACAACATAAGCAATCCTTTGAGATTTCACTCGCATTTTCTAAAACACTTTTAACATCAATAAAAATAGGCAATTGGACTTTTCTCATGGTGTCACCTACCTACTGATATATACATACACTAAAATAGCATCTACAATCTAACGATTTCACATGTATGTAATTACTCATAAAAAGGATCTGATACATCGTGTAGACTATGATACTGCAGTCGTGGCGGTACACAATACAATGTAGGGGGATAAAAAAAGCAAAACACCACAAACACAATCACAACACATCATTACCATTAAATAATTCATAACCACAAAATTAGATTTGCATTTCCACTGCATACGAGAAGCTGAGAAGAACATAATAATACACAATAATAATAATAATATAGGTAAGGATGTACCTACCTTACGTGTAAATATAATAATAACTTTTAAAAAATGTAAAATAAAAAATTGACATATACAGTTTAGCGTACAAGATGACCACCGCCACTCAACTATCTATGAGTATAGTACAGACTACAGACGACAGACTAGACCGACCACCACGACCACCACCACACCATCACATTATAAATTTGTTACAAGTTAAACTAATTGCAAGATTCAAGATGATACATTAACACATAGGCACTTCCATACATCTCTCTGTACATAAGCTTGTGCGGTGCACAGAACTAGAATGTCCACCAACAATAATAATAACAACAACAACTACTACAATAATAATAAAGTAACAATAAGATAATAGAGATTCATTACATAAATCCTCAAAGAACCCACGTAAGTCATAGCCAACGCCAACACAGATCTCAAATCATACGTCACACACAAACCTCGCTGTCTCTATACATATCTATAGTCTATAGCACAGCCTAGCATCAAACTCATTCATTGATGGTGTTTCGTTGTTGCTAGCTTTGTTGCATTTAGTACGTAAGGCGTGCGCGGTGAGACGGCGGACGGTATACTTAGTCACATGTAATTGTAATAATTATCTGCAAAAATTAAAGTCCCGAAGATTAGTAAATTCGAATTATTATCATATTATAACTCTCAGTTACAAATTGGGACGGAGTCTACTAACTAACTAATGTAAGACGACCAACTGACCAAACCAACTAGGTACATACACAATATGCGATATAATAGAGAAATATCAGACGAGAGAGACAGAGAGAGAGAGAGAGATGGTGGATTGTGTATTGTGGATTAATTTTTCATTTTACTTAAGTATCGTTAGATTCTATGTATCAGCTCGGCTTCGGCATCGGCATCGGTATCGGTATCGGCATTGGCTCATTTTCAATTTACAAATTTACAGCTACTACATACTTAAATTATATAGACCCATTAAAATAAATGCACTGGCAAAAATTTGATAGCTAGTATTATTGCTTTTGGCAATTTCATGTATCTACTATATACACAACCAAAAATATTGCGTTACATAGAATAGGGCAGCGGACAGACAGGAGGAGGTAATAGCAATAGCAAGTAGGAGAGCAACAAAAACTACAAAGGTAAAAAAAATAAAAAGCAAAGGGAACTTTTAGCTCATACATGTCCTCCTAATTGTTAATGACAGAACAAGAGCAAAGTAATTATACAAAATGCTACGTTACATAAATTGAATCTATGAGTATGGTTCGAAATTGTAATTTGTATATAGTAATTCATAATTTGTGATTTGTAATTTAGCTACGAGCTGTTAAGCTCTGTACATGCCCCTGTAATAATAACTATAATATAGCTGTAGATTTGTCTTTACCTCACCTGTCCTCCTGATCTTGACTATATATATATATGATATGTAAGTACGAACATATCGTAGTTGTAGCTGTAGCTAGTGTCAGTTTGAGAAAATCAGAGAG